>JXTB01000311.1:126732-137131 GCA_002914805.1 Parasponia andersonii | reverse complement strand
GAGAGAGAGAGAGAGAGAGAGAGAGAGAGAGAAATGATATATATACATATATAATATGATTTTTTTTAAATTTGGTCAAATGACCATTTTGTCCTTTAAAAAAATAGGTTATTACATTCTCCCCTCTTTATAGGAATTTCGTCCCGAAATTCAAATACAAACCGAGAGCAAGAACAATATTTTAAGAAATAGCCACCGAGAGTGTAGGGAATACTTGACTACAGAATTTACGAGTAGGAAACCGAATACGAGTTAATGAAAGTGTGAAACAGACATTCCTCACCTAGCATCAAAATCCCGCCAACATACTGAACCATACAATGATATGGTGTAAGGACGTGCACGAAGAGATACATAATCAAAAGATAACTCAACAATAGGTATGAGAATATCAACACCCATAGTTGGCAACAACAACCTCAAGTATGTGAGTGATCAAAAAATAGCGATGATAACCATGACTAGAAACCAAGATGCAGGACTCTGAACACTGATTGTAAGACACCAAATTAGAACAACAGACCAAACATCAGATACAAAAATACCATCCCCCTGATCATACCAGATCAATAATCTCCTGGGACATACCCATTTGTCTGCAACTAGTCTCTGATCCTAGACAATCTTTGAGTCAATGACTCTAACAAGAGTCTCATTTCAAGCACAGAACACAATAGAATAGAGTTTAAAACGAAGAATAAAGATCCTTGTGTTACACCACACAAGATAAACGAGTTTAGAGATTGGAGGTGACAAAGAGAGATCAATGGTTCACAACCATTTTCTATTCTCCGATTAGAGTAAGGAATAACACAAAACACAAACCATTTCTAGTCAAACACAAGACTAGAACACCAAATAGGAAATCACTAACACAAAATATTAGTGCAAACCTCAATCTCAAAGGAAAGCATCCAAACATGAGAAATTTCAAAAGCATTTCAAACCTTTTATCCAGTGTAAAGCCTCATTAAAGAAAATAAAAACGAATGCTGACCCAAAGACTCTACAAGTCCTTGATATAAAGAGAACTCCATGGACACAATCCAATGTCCTATAAATATACATATATAACAATTGAAATCGACACTTAATGCCCCAGAAATAAGGTTCTAATAGGATAAGCTGCCTGGTACCATCCTCGAGTGACGCCTGTCTCTCATGAAACCTCATTTCAAATTTTTTTTTATAAACAATTTTGAAAACACTTTTGAAAACATTGAATGTAAAAAGTGTTGGGGCCTAGGAATATTACACTAGTTCACAATATGGTTTCTCCCTGGCCAAAGGTAAACCACACCTGAACTTTGAGTACCCTTTATAATATAAACGTAGAGTTCAACGACTCTTAAGATAAAAATCCATAAGTGATCTCAGTCCAATCACTAATAGCCATATAACAATAACCTTGTTATATCTAATTTAAATCCAATAAATCTAATTCAACATCAACGTTTAGTAAAAGTTCACTCTATGCATATCTGATGAAAATCTCTAGTAAACACAAACATCAACCTAAGGTTGAGTGATACACAGTAACCATTTAGTAAAACAAACATGGAATGCATGAAAAAGACACTAGTTTATCCCACATAACCAACAAAACAGACATTTATCATATAATCCGCACATACTTGATAAAATAATAAATGAGGCCATATTTAAATTATCATAGTCGATTTTCTTTACAAAATTAGTAAGGAATTTGGGCCTCAATCCATATCACAGCTAAACACAATATAATATTTTTATAGAATTCCAAAATATTCTCCAAAATAATTAAATAAGTTTCTCAAAAAGTTTGAAAGTTCACACTTTTTTTTTAACGTACGGAAGGAAAAATTGGGTAGTTTAGCAAATATTTAAGTGTGAAACATTGCCAAAATATTTTCTCAAAGTGGGTAAAACAAACATCGATTCTTACTTAACCCTTTAAAATAAGCATTAAAAGTTCATGAAGGTTTATACTAGGCATAACAAACTAATTAACATATGTATGAACTCCAAACACTGAAAAACTAGACTCAAATCCTCAGGAAGAATATCATGTAAAAACCTGAATTTTCGGAGGGTAATTTGGACAATTTACCAATTTTCTGGATATAATATTATGGGGATTAAATTGCAAAAGTTTTGTACAGAAGGACTAAATTACAATTTTTGGGGGACTATATTGATAGAGATTTGAAATTTGGGGACTTATGTGCAATTTTTGAATAATTGCATAGCCTTATAAGATAGGGCCACGTGCCGTGTCCTTTTCTTTTCTCTCTCTCTCTCCTCTCTCTCTTCTCCCCCGATCTCTCTCTCTTTCTCTTTGAGTTTCCCGACTGCGCACCACCAGAGGAGTAGCCGGGCCGCACCGAAGGAGCTGCCCGTGCCACCGATCGGTGAAGGTTCCCCGTGCCGCACCGAAGCTCCACTACCCCTTGCCAGCCACCGCTGACATCTGGTTCGCCGGAAAACCTCCATAGAACCTGTTGGAGCCATTTCGGATTTTTGGCCGCCGGCGACGATTCTGGCCACCATTCGACCCCTAATTGGTCCTGTTGGAGTCGTCTCGTCTCAAGGTTCATCAAGATATATATATATATATATATCTTAACCCCATTTTGCCCGGATTGAAAGTTGCCATTTTTGGATATTTTGAGTTTAAGTTTGACTTTTTGATCAGGTCATCGGATTGTGTTTTTGTTGTCATTTTTGGAATGTACTCGGAAAATAGAGAAGTTTGATATATATATATTGCCTATGTTTGGTGATCAGTACAGAAATCGAGATCGGACGGTCGAGATTTGCCTCGTTTTGTATGCCACCGGCCAGGTGTGGGCCTGGACCCGAATTAGATAAGTTATATGTCTAACCTAGTTATTTTGGGTACTAGGAATTCAGCGAAGAGGTTCGTTTATGGAATTGAAGCTCTGGTGAGAAGTTGGTTTTTCGCAAAAAGGAAAATCGAGGGCTTGGAATTGGTTCCCGACCCTCCGGACGATCGTCAACGGCACCTTAAGGATTCAATAGCATGGTATTGCTATTCGAGTGGGGTAGGGATTCAATTACCTATGTTTTATATCGTTTTCGAATAAAACTTATTTTCTGCAACATATGAGAACAAATGTTATTTTCGGTTTCTCGAATATCTGTGATGGGAATTGGTTGTATGAGATATATACTGTATTGCTGTGGGAATTTTTGAATGCAGGTTATTTTGGGTATATTAAAAATAGAGTCGTATGCTGTCCGTTTTTCTAGAAAAACCTAGTACGCTGATTTTATTGAAAAATCAGAGCACGATTATTTTCACACTTCAGCTCTATATTGCACGTGTCATAGGATCATACATGAGCACCATGTTAGCTTTCGTGGGTTATAGTATAGCGCTGCGTGCCCCACCATCGGTGAAAGTCTGTAAACTCACGCGGGGTTTTGTTACTTCTGATTACCTTCCCATTTGGCAGGCGTAGGCAATTCGGTTGCCCCTCCAGGTTTGGTAAGCGACATACGGGTATCCCCTCTGGGTATGGGCTTAGGTATCAGGTAGGCTATTAGGCATACTTAGTACCATCATCCTGGGTTTTCAAAATGAGAGGATGAGAGCTCATGGGTATGGGTTGATTTGTGTCATGTATATATGGATTGAATGGTATTGATTACACTGCTTTTTATATATATGTGGATTTCCGGTTTGGATTATATGTATATTTAAGTTTTGGACTAAACTAACCATGGAGGAATTCCCCATCACTAAAATGCTTTCGATCGAGGTAATTGTTTTTCCTACTGGGCATTTTATGCTCACTTCCTACTTTCTTCCTTAGGTGGTAGTGCGATCTTGGTGATCAAGAGGAGTAAGAGGTCATCTGGATTGCAGTTGGTCTATTGGTAATGCTAGGAGTTTGTTGTCATAGTCTTTGGACTATTTGGGTTTTGTAGTAGCATTGAACCAAGATTACTATTTTCTATTTTATCTAAGAACTTATGTATGTTATTCTGGTATTTGATTTTTGTTATGGATAATTGTGACATCTTCGATCCCACACACATACGTAAGGATATTTGTATAAATATTTAGTGAGATCGGGAGACGCTACTCGACTTAGAACTGATAAAAAAAGGGAAAATTAAAACTTTTGACTTTCAAGAGAGAGAAAGAAAAACTCCACTCATTTTTATATATAGTATAATTTATACATACATACTCCCAAAGTAGTCCTCTCATAAAAGATACATAATATACACACACTCAAAACAGATACAAAATTCTCAATCAGGAAACCACAGCGTCAAAATTCTCATATAAACAAGCCGCGGTTAGAAAGTCGGCGCTCTTCCTCTTAACTCACATATGAGCAGTATCATCTATAATGTAAGAATATTTGTGAGTATAAAACTCAGTAAGTAACGAGTACAAATGCAACGTGCATATTCTAGAAAATAGATAATGGTATGATTGGGATCCCTGTGTGCTTTGTATTTCCTGACAAGACCATGAATCACATACTAAGCCATTCAGATAACTAATAACTAATCATAAGCTGTCGTATAGAGGTCTCGAGTCTCAAATACATTTCAAACCCCTTTATGTACTGCAGAGGTCCTCCCTATACCGCTACCAGAGTGTTCCCGAAAGAATTAGATATTTTTCCCAAAAGAACCTAATAATGTCCCCGAAGGAACCAGATAATATTCCCGAAGAAACCAGATAATTAGGCACTGGCCCGCCACATCCTATTCACTAATACTCGTCAGGCAATATAAATACACCACATGTTTATGCCTCATGTATGTCGGAATAAAAGATTTAGATATTTATACTTTAGGTATAACAGAATAATAAATACAATTTTTTATATAATTCAAGGATTCCATAAGTTCACAGAATAAATAATTTCTTACATTATAGGTGTAACGTACTTATCTTGTGTCCGACAGAAAAAATAGTGAAAAGGGTCAGTATCCTCTGTGGTAAGGTGTGTGAAAGACCTGATATCAATTTCATTACTAGAATGATTATTACGATGTAAAATGCTTAAAAAAAGCAACCACAAGCATAAATCACAACTTTCACAAAATCAGGAAATCTAATCACAAAATGAACCAAAATGGCACATACTTTCATAAAAACTAGTCTATTTACTTTTAAATAGTACCATTTGATTTTAAAAATATTTGGACAGCACCTCCCCTATTTTTAGGACATTCCCACATGATTAAAATTATGGTTTAAGATCTGCAATAATAATCCACAAGCCAATTCCCACATATACACCTCAAAGAGGATCATTTAGAATAACCTAGGTGCACTTGAATTCCTTTCAGTTTAAACAAAGTTTAAAACCACTTTACACTTGTATATCATCATAACCAGCCAGTAAATAGGTGTAATCTACATAAAAGGATCAATGTCTTATACATTCCAAGTAATGAAATCAAATTACAAGTGTAGATAACTTATTCCAACAATGAAAACACTTGAATCCACAAATAGCAAACTTTGGGGCTTTAAGTCTAACTTTAATTCTCCACTTAAATTCTATGTTTCTAACCATATATAAGGTTTTCTAGGACCTTTATTCATCAAATAAAAGCTTTGATTTAAGAGCTAATACAATAGAAATAAATTACCAATTCCAAATTCCATAAAAACTTCACCTTGACTAGTTTGAACCTTTGTTGAAGCTCTTGCCTTCTTCTTCCACAAATCTGATTTCTATGGCTTAGAAATTGATCTTAGGACTCAAAAGGACCTAGAGGAATCATTATTTAAGTGGTATCAAGTGGAGAATTAAAATAATAAAATAAAACCTAGGAAGAAGAATTAGTAGAATTACCTTGACTAGTTTGGACCTATCTTGTTTTCTTGAGCTCCAAATTGAGTTCTACCACTTAGAAACTCTTAGAAATGGTTAATGGGAGCTGAGAGAAGTCTAAAAATGAGTGGGAGAGTTTCAAGTCGTGGCTGGATAGAAAGGAGAAGAAAATGAACAGATTTGGTCTAAAAGTGATACTTAATAACTAAGAAATGACATAACTTAATTTCTAAGGGGTATTTTGGGAATTTTGCACCTTACTTTCCATGTGTCCTGCTATAAAACATCCTTAGCATAATTACAACGTTGCTGGTCCATCCTATACACCCAAGTGTAGACCAAAATGGTGACACCTAGCTTAAGAGATGAAAACTAGTCATAGTTTGACCTATAATCCCATATGGCCAATCTTATTGTAATCTAGTGAAACCTAGCCCCATAACCTATCATTAAACATAAAAATAAGTCAATTATACTCCAAGTTATAATGCAAACAAAGTATCAATGCCTAATTATTAGAGTGTACAAAGATGATATTACGCGATTAAGCTTAATCTAAGCTAGCTTAGTGTAATTAAACACAGTTCAGTACAGTAACTGCCACCTCGTGCTTACCTAAAGTCAACATTTTAGAAAATGCTAGAAATGGTTTCTACATATTAAATTAAAGCTATTTGACGTGTTAAATGCACGGTGACTTTGGCTCCGAAAAGCGTGAAAAATGCATTTTACCGAAAAATTACTATTTGACCAAGTTATCAACAGACATGATTTTAATGCATGTTCGTATAGTATTACTATTCATAAATGTATTCTTCGTTCCTTTTACACAACAAGCTCTCTCTCTGAGGGTACTGAGCCTTTACACTGCATGGGAGCACTTCCACAAATATTAGTACAATAATACAGATAATTTAACAATTTGAATGGGTAATTTACCATGAAATTGATACTAGTTGCTTGATATGTCTATTATGCAATATGAATATGTTTATTATTGGCATATTATGTATGTGAAAATCTTGGGCATCACAATGATGATGATGCTTAGGCTTTTATGTGACTTCGATATCTTTAATTATTATTCATTCTATGTTTAATGATGTATATGAACTGTCGGAGTGGTTCACGGGATGAAATTCTGATTATTTTATTTAAATAGACTGTTTCTATAAAAACTAGAACTTGTGACACTTTTCAAATAAATCAAAGAATTTCCCACCTTTGTGAAATTCCCCTTCTGCCATTGGCCCCAGTTTTGGGTCGTGACAGAAATTTTTGGTATCAGAGCTTTGAGTTTAACAGCTTGGATGNTCCACTTAAATTCTATGTTTCTAACCATATATAAGGTTTTCTAGGACCTTTATTCATCAAATAAAAGCTTTGATTTAAGAGCTAATACAATAGAAATAAATTACCAATTCCAAATTCCATAAAAACTTCACCTTGACTAGTTTGAACCTTTGTTGAAGCTCTTGCCTTCTTCTTCCACAAATCTGATTTCTATGGCTTAGAAATTGATCTTAGGACTCAAAAGGACCTAGAGGAATCATTATTTAAGTGGTATCAAGTGGAGAATTAAAATAATAAAATAAAACCTAGGAAGAAGAATTAGTAGAATTACCTTGACTAGTTTGGACCTATCTTGTTTTCTTGAGCTCCAAATTGAGTTCTACCACTTAGAAACTCTTAGAAATGGTTAATGGGAGCTGAGAGAAGTCTAAAAATGAGTGGGAGAGTTTCAAGTCGTGGCTGGATAGAAAGGAGAAGAAAATGAACAGATTTGGTCTAAAAGTGATACTTAATAACTAAGAAATGACATAACTTAATTTCTAAGGGGTATTTTGGGAATTTTGCACCTTACTTTCCATGTGTCCTGCTATAAAACATCCTTAGCATAATTACAACGTTGCTGGTCCATCCTATACACCCAAGTGTAGACCAAAATGGTGACACCTAGCTTAAGAGATGAAAACTAGTCATAGTTTGACCTATAATCCCATATGGCCAATCTTATTGTAATCTAGTGAAACCTAGCCCCATAACCTATCATTAAACATAAAAATAAGTCAATTATACTCCAAGTTATAATGCAAACAAAGTATCAATGCCTAATTATTAGAGTGTACAAAGATGATATTACGCGATTAAGCTTAATCTAAGCTAGCTTAGTGTAATTAAACACAGTTCAGTACAGTAACTGCCACCTCGTGCTTACCTAAAGTCAACATTTTAGAAAATGCTAGAAATGGTTTCTACATATTAAATTAAAGCTATTTGACGTGTTAAATGCACGGTGACTTTGGCTCCGAAAAGCGTGAAAAATGCATTTTACCGAAAAATTACTATTTGACCAAGTTATCAACAGACATGATTTTAATGCATGTTCGTATAGTATTACTATTCATAAATGTATTCTTCGTTCCTTTTACACAACAAGCTCTCTCTCTGAGGGTACTGAGCCTTTACACTGCATGGGAGCACTTCCACAAATATTAGTACAATAATACAGATAATTTAACAATTTGAATGGGTAATTTACCATGAAATTGATACTAGTTGCTTGATATGTCTATTATGCAATATGAATATGTTTATTATTGGCATATTATGTATGTGAAAATCTTGGGCATCACAATGATGATGATGCTTAGGCTTTTATGTGACTTCGATATCTTTAATTATTATTCATTCTATGTTTAATGATGTATATGAACTGTCGGAGTGGTTCACGGGATGAAATTCTGATTATTTTATTTAAATAGACTGTTTCTATAAAAACTAGAACTTGTGACACTTTTCAAATAAATCAAAGAATTTCCCACCTTTGTGAAATTCCCCTTCTGCCATTGGCCCCAGTTTTGGGTCGTGACAGAAATTTTTGGTATCAGAGCTTTGAGTTTAACAGCTTGGATGTATCACTATTAAACTAGAATGAAGTTGTTTTTATGACAAGCATGCATTATTATCTCACAAATAGTTTGGCATATTGTTTCAGACTTATAGCGATGCCTCCTAGAAGAGTTCTGAGGCACCAGTCGGGTGCCAAACCTCCTCGTTTGGATTTCACTCATCTGATTGAGGCAATGCATCAAGCATTTGTCCAGATGAGTAATCCTGATTATCAGCCTCCAGCTCCGAGGGAGCGACAGTTGGATCAGGCTGATCATCTCCAACAGTTCATGCTTCTCCAGCCAAGGCAGTTTGATAGTAGACCAGAAGCTCTCACAGCAATTGCTTGGTTGTGTGAGATGGAGAGACACTTTCGGACCCTTGGTACTCTAGTTGAGTTTTGGGTTGTGTTTGCTGTTACCCGTTTGACGGGGAGTACTATTCGTTGGTGGGAAATAGTGGAACAGATGCAAGATATAGTGGGCTTGACTTGGGAAAACTTTGAGCGGATTTTTTAGGCCCAGTATGCCAATGAGGATCAACAGGATGAAGTTGTGAAAAGATTTGAGACGTTGATTCAAGGTAACAGAACAGTGAATGAGTACCTGATAGAGTTCACTGAGTTGGCAAGTGTTGCTCTTGGACCGAGTACGACCGAGAAGTACCGAGTTGCCAAGTTTAGGAATCGGAACATTTTCAACAGGGTTGGTACTCAGACCTTCCGTACTCTTCCTGAGATTGCAGTGGCTGCCCAGCGGGCAGAGGCCATCTAAGAAAGTTTTGATTCCAGGAGGAACTAGCGAAGAGGTAATGACAGGAAAGCCACCAGAAGGAACTAGGGGTAGTGGTCAGCCCAGGGTACTCCGAACAGTGGGAGCTTGAATAGCAGTGGTTCTTCAAGGGGTGGCAGAGGCAGTTCGTATAGAGGATATTTTGTTTGTGGCCAGCCAGATCATCGGAAAAAAGAGTGTCCCAGCTGTCTGCAGAAATCTCCTCATTCTCAAGGAGGATCGCATAGGAGCCAGTCTGATTCTGTTTCTTATCAGAACACTCAAGCGAGGCCACAACAATCATAGGGTGCTTCGCAGGTTTTTACTTCCCCTCAGCTTTATCAGTATTAATACCGCCCTCAGGGTTTTACTCAGAACTTTCAGACTCCTCAAGCCTCAAAGAGTCAGGGTAGGCATGGATACGATAGTAGTGGTCCAGGATCTAGCAGTAGCTGTCTTGGTTAGGGGAGAGGCAACAAGGAGAAAGGGAAGGTGACTAGCCAAGCCTATGCTTTTATTGGGGCAGACGACACTCAGGATCATACCAGCCGAGGTGTTGTTGACGGTATGATCTTTCTTTCACACTCTTGGGCACATGTTTTGTTTGATACTGGTGCATCCCATTCATTCATATCTTTATTGTTTGCTTAACTATTGGGGTTGAAATTTTCTGATTTGGATTATGTATTGACGTTGGGTACACCTTTGGGAGGAGTAGTCGATGTGTCTAGTGTGTGTAAGTCTTGTCGGGTTGTGATTGGTGATAGGAAGCTTCATGCTAATTTGAATGTGTTACCGATGGGACAGTATGACATAATACTCGATATGGATTGGTTGTCGAAATATCGAGCAGTTGTGGACTGTCGTACGAAGTGGGTGACTCTTTTTCCTAGTGATGGATATCTTATTATCTATCAGGCTGGGATG
>JXTB01000311.1:116732-121732 GCA_002914805.1 Parasponia andersonii | reverse complement strand
AGTCGTTTCAAAATCATTGCTAGCTTAACCTCACTTGTTTTTGCATAAAAATTTCTTTGTTTTCTCTCTTCTTTTACCTCATTGGCTGAACTCTTCTCTTTCTTTTTTTTTTTCTCAACAGATTCAGCCTGACTCCCTCTCTTTTCACTCTTATTATGCATAACCTTACTTTTCTTTTCACTCTCATTCTTTTGCTCTCTCAAGTTCTTTTGATCACTCAATTTTTGCAATCTCACTTGATCTTCATAAACCTATTTTGGTGTCATTGGAACTAGTGTGATTGTTCGCTGGTTGAACATGAATGAATATTTGTTGGTGAAACCATCATGTTGTACACGCCGATCATATTGCCATGGTCTTCCTAGGAGAAGATGCCCAGCTTGCATCGGTACCACATCGTACAACATTTTATCTTAATATTTACCGATTTGAAACAGTACAACAACCTGCTTTGTGACCCTCACTTCACCACTATCATTCAACCATTGCAGCTTGTATAGATGAGGATGCCTAAGTGTTGTGAGCCCTAGCTTTTCAACCATGGAAGTACTAGCAACATTAGTGCAACTATCACCATCAACAATAACACTACATACCTTGTCTTTCACGTGGCAATGAGTGTGAAAGACGTTCTCATGCTGTACGTCTTGTTCCTCTTTAACTTGTAAGCTTAAGGCTCGTCGTGTGACTAACCCAAGCATCTCACCCTGATTTACTCCAAACTCCTCATCTCCCATTGAGGTATCCTCCAAAGGTGGCATATCATCACAATCAGCCTCATCCTCAGATTCAAACTCACCATTATCTCGGATCACCATAACTTGCTTGTTTGGACATTATCTAGCTATGTGCCTTCTTCTCTGACATTTAAAGTATTTAATCTCACTAGAATGAGACAAAGTAGGGGCCGATTTACCTTGAGAGGCCGTGTTAGGAGTGGCAATTTTAGGCTCGAATTTTGCCTTGGAAGTGGAATAGCTTTCTTCTTTCTTTTGGTAACTCAACCTCCAAGGTACTGCACTAGATGTTTATGGGGCGGGTCTTAGCCGTGTACCATCCCTCTTGAGTTGCCTCTTTGCCTTGATTGCCATATGCACCAAATCTTCCAACTCCACATAATGGTGTATCTCAATCATGTTAGCAATCTCTTGGTTTAAACCATTCAAAAATCTGGCCATTGTCGCTTCCTTGTCCTCCTCCACATTGGCTCTAATCATAGCCATCTCCAGTTCTTTATAATACTCATCAACACTACTGTTACCTTGATGGAGGCCTTGAAGCTTTAAGTATAGATCCCGATAGTAGTGACTTGGCACAAATTGTCATCTCATCACTCTTTTCATCTCATCACTCTTTTCATCTCATCCCAAGTTTCTATAGGACGTTCTCCATTCTGCCTCCTATTAATGAAAAACTGATCCCACCACACAATAGCATAGTCAGTGAATTCGATTGCACCAAATTTTACTTTATTTATTTCAGAATAATTGTGACAATCAAAAACTAACTCATTCTTCTTTTCCCACTCGAGATATGCTTCGGGATCACTTTTTCCTTGAAAAGCAGGAATTCTCATCTTTATATTTCCTAAGTTGTTATCTACTCGGTTCCTAGCTTCTCTATCCCTGCCATATCTCTTATGGCTGCCCACTGACATCTTATCATACTCTTCTTCTACACCTTCCCCTTCATCTTCATCCACCTCCTCAACTTCTCTTCGGTGGACCCTATCCCTCCTCGGTGACTGCATCCGTTGTGTTAACATGACAGAAATCTGCAAAACAAGGTTAAAATAATATAGAAAAGGACCTCATCTCACTCCTTCACATGTTTCACTCAAATACAATGCACTCAATACCACTCGTGTTTCACTCAACAAGTTCTGGCTTTTAACCCTTTTATGATCTCACACACACTGCCTTTTTCCACTCGTATTCTTCTTTGAGTTCTTTCAAAACTAATCAAGAACTAATATAAAGGATTCAAGTAGTAAATCAAGACAAGAACAAACCAAATAAATCAAATTTTGTCATGGATTTTGATGAATTTTGGCACTCAAGTGTGGGGTTTTGGTAAAAAGGGGTTTTAGGACATAAGAAACAAGATTGAAACAAAAACATTTAAGAAGGGTTCTGGTACTCTCTTTTTTGTTTTTTTTTTCCGGATCCTCTTGTTTTCTCCTCTTTTCCTTCTCTTTCCTTTGATGTTGCAGAAACGTGTGAAGTGCACAAGAGAATTAGTAACTTAAGGAAACGGGTAACAATAAACGAATAACAACAGATCTGGAAAACTTAGAAAGCAAAGATCACGATTTTGTGTTTTTTTTGTTTGTTTTTAAACTCTAATGGATGCAAACATGTTCAAACCTGATGCAAACCTGATGAACCTAAGCTCTGATACCAACTGATATGAACCACGCCAATAACGTGACGAAACCCATTACCAAATTTGGAAATGCAACCCTAAGACCTTTCAAGTTTGATGGAAACCGCGACCCATTGCTTAGTAAAGTAAGAACCTTGGTATGGTGAAAACGCCATAAACGGGGATGGAGGATCCGTTTGATAAGTCGGTTTGAATGCCACAAGGAATCCTTTGATAAGTTCAGAAAAAAAAGTCCCTTCAAGAACTCGAGAAGAAAATTCTCACTCTTTGATTAATTTCCAAAATCTAGAGACATAATGTTGTTGATGGCACATATATAGCCGAGTTACACTTTCTAGGGTTTTGATTGTAAAATTATTAAAGAAAAAAACACGCCTAAAATAACCCTAGAAACACTCAGAAATTAAAACATAAAATTAAAGATATAATTACAAAGAAAACATGTCTACATCAGATTATAACTCCCCCCTTACACTTGTATGATGGAATAGACATGCAAGTTGGCCGTGCAATAGCTTAATGGATGTGTATGGTTGATTAGTTCTCTCCTGGATCGACTTGGATGAGCAAAACAAACCTTTGTTCACCCTCAGTAGTGAACACACTTTTTTCTTGTTGTAGAACTCTCCTGACTAAGTTATTCAGCTCTTCTTTGAATCTTTTAGCTCGAGCCCTCGTCACTGGACCAACAGGAACTTGTACTGGACCACGAATCTTGACAGCCTTGATGTCCTCATCACAAGGGCTTTATTCGCAGTAGTACTTCTCCTTGGAGTGCTTCTATCTTGTTTGCGAAGAAAGCCGATGGTTTGTTGAGACTTTGTGTGGATTATCGGAAGTTGAACCAGTTGACAGTGAAGAATAACTATCCTTTGCCAAGGATAGATGAGTTGTTTCATCAACTCAGTGGTTCAAGTTTCTTCTATAAGATTGATTTGAGATCTTGTTATCATCAGTTGAAGATAAGAGAGGATGATTTACTTAAGACAACATTCAGAATTCGATATGGTCATTTTGAGTTTTTCGTGATGCCATTTGGTTTGACGAATGCTCTTACAGCATCTATGGATCTCATGAATTGGATTTTCAGACTGTTTTTAGATCGTTTTATGGTTGTGTTCATCGATGACATCCTGCTGTATTCCATGACTCGAGAAGAGTATGTCGAACATTTAGGGATAGTACTTAAGACCTTGAGAAATCATCAGTTGTACGCCAAGAAATCAAAGTGTGACTTTTGGATGTCAGAAGTGAAGTTCTTGGGTCATGTGATTTCTCATGGAGGTATTTTAGTCGATCCCGCTAAGATCGAAGCTGTTCTAGAATAGGAAAGGCCGAGAAATTGATGGAGGTACGTAGTTGCCTTGGTTTGGCAGGCTACTACCATCGTTTTGTGCAAGATTTCTCGAGAATTGCTTTGCCTTTGACGAAGTTGACCAGGAAGGATGTTAAGTTTGTTTNGGATCACGAAAGTGAAGAAGCTTTTGTCGGGTGAAGCTGAGTTTAACCACTGTACCTATTCTTACTATTTTTGACAGTAACAAGCCTTATGTGGTGTATACCGATACTTCAAAGATGGGTTTGGGATGTGTCTTGATGCAGAATGGTCGAGTTGTGGCTTATGCTTCTCGTCAGTTGAAGCCACATGAGGACAACTATCCCACCCATGATCTAGAGCTTGCAACAATGATCTTTGCTTTGACGATTTGGAGATGTTACTTGTATGGTGTGAAGTTTGACATATTCTCCGATCATAAGAGTTTAAAGTATCTCTTTACACAGAAGGATTTGAACTTGAGACAGTGAAGATGAGTTAAGTATATGGAGGATTATGACTTCGGCCTATAGTATCATCCTGGTAAGGCCAATATTGTAGCTGATGCATTGAGTAGGAAGCCTCATGATGCACTAGCTGCACTGGGGTTTGAAGATTGGAGGAACTCAGTTGTGATTGGTGATTACAACTTGTAGTACTTCGAGAATGAAGGAGTTGCTTGCATGAGCAACATTGGGATTTCACCATCACTTCTCCAGACTGTCCAGCAGAGTCAGTGGCAAGACAGGGAGTTGAGGATAATCTGGAACTGGCTTTAAAATGGTGAGCAGTTAGATGGTTGGAGCACTAATAGAGAAGGGTTTTTGCTTTTCAGTGGGAAGTTGGTTGTAGCTAATGACCCTAATCTTCGAGAAACCATTCTAACTAAGGCTCACAAATCAAGGTTCACATTACATTCGGGTAGTACCAAGATGTACTGGGACTTGAAGCGGCAGTATTGGTGGAAAGGGATGAAGAAGGATATAGCTACTTTTATGGCTACGTGTTTGACTTGTCAGCGAGTCAAGACTGAACACTAGAGGCTAGTTGGATTACTTCAGCCGTTGCCAATTTTGGAATGGAAGTGGGACAAGATCACGATGGACTTCATGACCCGTTTGCCGAAGACCTTGAAGAAGAATGACTCAGTTTGGGTGGTAGTCGATCGGTTGATAAAGAGTGCTCACTTTATACCGATCTGGATGGACTACTCTCTTACTAAGCTCAGTAGACTATATGTGGAGAACATCATACGCTTGCATAGTGTGCCTTCAAGCATAGTATCTGACAGAGATCCAAG
>JXTB01000311.1:98666-116694 GCA_002914805.1 Parasponia andersonii | reverse complement strand
TGTGGAGAACATCATACGCTTGCATAGTGTGCCTTCAAGCATAGTATCTGACAGAGATCCAAGGTTTACTTCTAAGTTTTGGAGAGCCTTGCAGATTGCATTGGGTACACAGTTGGATATCAGTACGACTCACCATCCTGAGTCAGATGGTCAGTCTGAAAGGACCATTCAGATTCTTGAGGACATGCTACATTGTTGCATACTGGACTTTGGTGGGAACTAAGATGATCATCTTCCTTTGGTGGAATTTGCTTATAATAACAGTTACCAGACCAGTGTAGGTGTGGCTCCATATGAAGTATTGTATGGAAGGCCGTGTAGATCGCCTTTGTGTTGGGCAGAAACTAAAGAGCGTGTTACTCTTGGACCTAAGTTGATTGAAGAGACTACTGAGAAGGTCAAGGGTATCCAAGAGAGACTCAAAGAGATTCAGAGTCGCCAGAAGAGTTATGCTGACCTGAAGAGGCGTGAGGTAGAGTTTGATACTGGTGATTTCGTATTCCTGAAAGTGACTCCAAGGCAAGGTGTTACAAGATTTGGAGTTAAGGGTAAGCTTGCTCTAAGGTATATTGGTCCCTTTGAGATCACTGACAGAATTGGATCAGTGGCGCATCATTTGAATTTGCCTGCACAGTTGGGTCATGTGCATAATGTGTTTCACGTGTCGATGTTGAAGAAGTACACGCCGGACTCATCTCATGTTGTTCAGTATGTGTATGTATCAATCCAAGAAGATGTGTCCTATGAAGAGCAGCCTGTTCGTTTGTTGGCTAGAGAGTTGAAGGTGCTTCGCAATAGAGAGATTCCACTTGTCAAGGTGCTTCGAGAACATCACAAGGAAGACAAGGTTAATTGGGAACTCGAGATGGAGATGTACAAGAAGTACCCTTATTTGTTTGACTTTCAGTTAGAAGTTATACTGTGATGTAGACCTTGACTTTTACTTTGAATTTCGGAATGAAATTCTTTTAAGGAGAGGAGAATGTAAAAAACCAAATTTTGGGAGGGTAATTTGGACAATTTACCAATTTTCTGGACATAATATTGTGGGGATTAAATTGCAAAATTTTTGTGCAGAAAGACTAAATTGTAATTTTTAAGGGGACTAGATTGATAGAGATTTGAAATTTGGGGACTTATGAGCAATTTTTGAAAAATTGCACAGCCTTATAAGATAGGAATATATGAGGAGTAGTTGCGCTACTCCGGTCGTCATCCGCCCGTGCCACCGACTGACAAAGGTTCACTGTGCTGCGCCGAAGCTCTGCCGTCCCTCACCAGCCGCCGCCAACGTCTGGTTTGCCGGAAAACCTCCATCGAAGCCATTGGAGCCGTTTCGGATTTTTGGCCATCGGCGATGATTCCGGCCACCATTCGACCCCCAACTAGTCCCGTTGGATTCTCTCGTCTCAAGGATCATCAAGGTATATATATCTCAACCCCATTTTCCTCGGATTTTGGATATTTTGAGTTTAAGTTTGACTTTTTGATCTGGTTGTCGAATTGGGCTTTGTTGTCATTTTTGGAATGTACTCAGAAAATGGAGAAGTTTGATATATATATTTCCTATGTTTGGTGATTGGCATGGAAATCGAGATCAGATGGTCAAGATTTGCCTCGTTTTGCATGCCACTAGTCCAGTGTGGGCCCGGATTCGAATTGGACAAGTTATATGTCTAACCTAGCTATTTTGGGTGCTAGGAATATAGCGAAGAGGTCCATTTGTGGAATTAAAGCTCCGGCGAGAAGTTAGTTTTTTGCAAGAGGACGATCAAAGGCTTGGAATTAGTTTCCGACCCTCCGGCCGATCATCAATGATACCTTGAGGATTCAATAGCGTGGTATTGCTATTCGAGTGAGGTAGGGATTTAATTACCTGTGTTTTATATCGTTTTTGAATAAAACTTATTTTCTGCAACATATGAGAACAAATATAATTTTTGGTTTCTTGAATATCTGTGAAGGGAATTGGTTGTATGAGATATATACTGTATTACTCTGGGAATTTTCTGAATGCAGGTTATTTTGAGTATATTATAAAGAGGGCCATATGCTGCCTACTTTTCTATAAAAACCTAGTACGCTGATTTTACTGAAAAACTAGAGCACGATTTTTTTCACACTTCAGTTCTGTATTGCACGTGTCATAGGATCATACATGAGTACCGTGTTAGCATCGTGGGTTGCAGTGTGGCACTGCGTGCCCCACCATCATTGAAAGTCTGTAAACTTGCACGAGGTTTGGTTACTTATGATTACCTCCCTATTTGGCAAGCGTAGGTAATTCGGTTGCCCTTCCAGGTTTTGTAGGCGACATACGGGTGTCCCCTCCAGGTATGGGCTTAGGTATCAGGCAGGCTATTAGGCATACTTAGTGCCATCATCTTGGGTTTCCAAAGATGAGAGGATGAGAGCTCATGGGTATGAGTTGATTTGTGTCATGTATATATGGATTGAATGGTTTTGATTACATTACTTTTTATATATATATATATGTATGTTTTGGACTAAACTAACCATGTAGGAATTCCCCATCACTAAAATGTTTTTGATTGAGATAATTGTTTTTCCTACTGGGATTTTATGCTCACCCCCCTACCTTCTTCCTTAGGTGGTGTTCAGTGCAATCTTGGTGATCAAGAGGAGTAAGAGGTCATCTAGATTGTAGTTCGTCTCTTGGTAATGTTAGGAGTTTGTTGTTGTAGTCTTTGGACTATTTAGGTTTTGTATTAGCATTGAACCAAGATTACTGCTTTCTATTTTGTCTGCGAACTTATGTATGCCATTCTGGTATTTGACTTTTGTTGTGGATGATGGTGATGCTTGGGCTTTTATGTGACTTTGTGATCTTTAATTATTATTCAGTCTATGTTTAATGATGTATACGAACTGTGGGAGTGGTTCATGGGATGGAATTTTGATTATTTTATTTAAATGGACCGTTTTTATAAAAACTAGAACTTTTGACACTTTTCAAATAAATCGAGGAATTTTCCACCTTTGTGAAATTCTCCTTCTGGCACTGGCCCAGGTTTTGGGTCGTGACATATCACATATTCAAATGCACCACTCAAGGCTTGTTAAACATAAAGCCAATGCATATAACTCAAAACTTATCAAATGTATAACCAAGTCACATAACTCAATGCCTTTCATTGATTTTTTTGTAAATCAAAATTTCATCCTCCTCCCAAGTTTTCTCAACACTAGGGAGACTGGCCAAAACCAATCATACAATGCCCAAAACCCAACTAAAAGAAATCCTGCATAACTCCAATGTAATTTTGTCCACACCGTGGGAAATTAAGTTAACATGAGTCATTATACTAAACAATCGAAAAATACTAAGGGACCATGCATTAACCAACAAGTTAAACCACATCAAAGTAAGCTTAGAAGAAATATACAATTGGAACCATCGAACACTCAAGGCACAAGTGACAAGCTATACAGAATTTAAATCAAAATTCTTAATTCAAACATTTTCATAACGCAAACATTCATATAAATTTCCATTATGTAGGCAATACATTCTAGAGAAAATCAGAAGCATAAATCTTCAAACATACCCGTGAAGTTAATGATTTTCCCCCAAAATCATCTTCAATTCACACCAAAGATTACCGAGTATTCAAACATGCGAATATCCTTATTCAAAACTTTTCTTAAGTAACTTACATTCATTCGTTTATATCTCAAGTAAACCTATGAGTCAATTTACAAAAACATTCATTTGATCTCAAATCAAGTATTAAGTAGGGATTGAAAAATACTCAGTAATCTACTAAGTCCAAAATTAGAGAAGGTACTTAAAAAATTTGATTTATGTATATTCATTCATAGAAATAAACTACTTTGGTCTAGAGGTCCTTCAAATCAACACCACCTAATGTAAAATAAAATCTCACTATTATACGAATAAGTTGGTAGTTTCACAAAGCTTAGTCTCAAAGTAGCATATTAGTTTTAAAACAATAGCTCTTTTGAAAAAGTGTATTAATTTTACCCAACTAATACTCGAATTTAAAATGCTTGTAATCCCTTTGAAAACAAACATGTCACTTTGGTCCAATACAAAGGTCTATGTCATTTAAAATGTTAATTGTCAACTTGAAATTTTCAAAAGTTCCAAAATCAAATTACTTAGTTTTTAAATTCTCACCAAACTCTTAACAAATCAATAAGTCTCATTCAAAGAACCATAATAACGAAACTTACTGAACGAGAGAAATGCAGTCACTATAGTTAAACAATGTCTCAAATTACCAAACCAACCACTTAATCAACGAGCATGCTATGCAAAAAGGTATCATCAATGCAAACACTCAAATGTAGAGCCAAGTCATGATGCATCCAAATCAAGTGATCATGAAGATGTCAATTCCAAGAAAATAAAGTCTCAATCACATAAACACCAATAGAGTCAAGCCATAAAGTGCAAAAACTAAACACATGCATCATAAGCAGAAATCCCCAAGAAAATACAACCATAATCAATTGCTGCAAACAAAAGCGATAACAAAACCCGAGAGTCAAAATATAGACAACCCACAAGACAATTAAACACAACAACTAAGGTGCAAGATATCAAATTGCTACCTTAGAACCCACGAGGTTCACATAGCCTACAACCTGAATAGAAGAGGGAGTACAAGGACGAGTGTCCATTCAAGACAGAGGATTACACTAAGAGCGGAAACCAATAGTCTCATGTCAACCCGACACATCCAAGACTAAATTCTAGGAGAATCACCATACCAAAAATACCAGAATTTCACCTTTACAAGGATTAAGAGAGGACTTAGAAGGAAGTGGAGCAAAAGTAACTTATCTAGCCAATCTCTAAGTGATGTATGAGGTATTTATCAAAACAATTTCCAAAACATTTTTAAACACTAAAAACTTACACATGCTTAATCCCAGACAGATCTGAAGTAGTGCTCTGATACCAATTCTATCATGACCTTTAATCCTAGGCCGTGACTTTTTAGTAATTCTGAGTGTAAATTAATATACATAAGGAATTTTACAAAATTCAGAGAAAACTCAGTACTTGGATATTTCATTTTAGTCCTTGACTCATTAGAAATTCTATAAAAAAAGGAACGCATCTTTAGTTTAATTTATTAAGAGATATAGGCTAATTAAAATTTGATGAAACATAATTATTTTGTACGAAAACTTGATTTGATAAAAAATTTAGCGTTGATTAAAATAAAGTTCGTAAATTTTGAGACAGAAAGTCCAAAAATTAATTTACAGAATTAATCAAAATTTCCAAGCACTTAAAACTTTAAAAATATGCACCTTGGGAACTATAGGGTCCCATATATATATACCAAATCCTCAAATAGTAGTAAATACATCCTCATACATTCACTTGGTAGACTCAAAAAACTTGGCAAAATAGTTGGATATAGAGAAAGAGTGAGACAAAGAAAAGTACCAACCTAAGCAGCGCCACACTGTCGGTGGGGCCACAGCACCACACTGTAAAAACCCCATGATGCTAACCTGGGACTCATGTGTGATCCTATGACATGTGTACTGTGAACTGATGTGTAAAAGTAGCCATGCAGTAAATTAAGTTCAAATGATGCTCTGATTTTTAATAAACTAATTCATTAAATTTTGTAGAAAAATGGGCAGCATAACGACCCTATTTTAACATATCCAAAAATAATCTGCTCTCAGAAAAGTCCTAGAGCAATCCAATATATATATGAATCATATCGTTCAATTCCATCATAGATATTTAAAAGTTGTAAAGTCACATTTGTTCTCATATGTTACAGAAAATAAGTTTTATTCAAAATAACATAAAAGAGAGGTAACCGAATCCCTACCATACTAGAATAGCGATACCACAGTATTGGATGCTCAAGGTGCCGTTGGATGATCACTCGAAGGGTCGGGAACTAATCCCACGCCCTCGATCGTCCTCTTGCGAAAAACCAACTTCTCACCAGAGCTTCAATTCCACAAACAGACCTCTTCACTGAATTCCTAGCACCCAAAATAGCTAGGTTAGACAAATGACTTGTCCAATTCAAGTCTGGGCCCACACCGAACCGGTGGCACGTAAAACGAGACACAATCTCGACTGTCCGATCTCAATTTTCGTGCTAATCACCAAATGACACAATATATATATATATATATATATCAAACTTCTCTATTTTCCGAGTACATTCCAAAAATGACAACAAAAACGAAATCTAACGGTCGGATCGAAAACTAAAATTCAAAACTCAAAATACCCTAAAATGGAGACTTTCAAACCGAGCAAAATAGGATCATGAAAGATATACCTTGATGATCCTTGCGATGATACAAACCCAACGAGCCCAAGAACGCGGCTTGAAATGGCCGGAATCGTCGCCAGTGACAAAAACTTCCAAAAGGTCAAAAATGGCATTTTCCGGCGACGTGGTTCTCGGCGGTGACCTGGGGTGGGCAGCGCGGCTTGTTGGCGACACAAGAGGAGCTCGCCGGTGACAAGCCTGGCTAGACGATAGGCGAGGTGGCGGCGACACTCCTTGGTTCTCCTTCGGCCAAGACGTTGAGAGAGACGAGAGAGGGAGAGTATCGGGAGGGGGAGAAACAGAGGAGAGAGAGAGAGAGAAATGACAAATATACATATATAATCTGATTTATTTTTTTTAATTTAGTTAAATGACCATTTTGCCCTTTAACAAATAGGTTATTACAATGTAAAGCCAAACAAAACATTATAATAGAATAACATAATATAATATAACCCAATAGAATATATTACAATATGGTACAATCTAATACAATGTACCAAATATGGCCTAAATTAATCAATTAGTGACAATAATGTCTTTCTTGGTTAAAACTGAAGACTTTTAGAAAATAGACATTCTCAAATCCTAAAACTTGCTTGTAAATTTGAAAGAAAGAGGAGTATTTTTTTAATTGCACGTAGCAGTTTTTTGTTACGTCTAATTTTTGATAATATTAATAATTTTTCACCAAAATAATGATATTATCATGAATTAGTTGATTTAAGAACTTTTTTTGGATATTTATTTAAATCAAGAACCAGACGATCACTAATTAAAGAATTCAAAGGTTTTGATATTGCAAACTCTTTTTTTTTTTCCTTAACTTCTATCTACCATATTTTCTTATTTTGCTTCAAGGTTATCTATAAAAAAATATATATCTTGAAATAAAGTCTTTTTGTAAATATAATTTTGTCTTTTGGTTTGTATAAAATTATATTTCTATATTCTCTGTAAATTTGTACTTCTAGAATCTAAATTGAGGATATTTTATTTCTGTCTACTAACCTAAAAAATTTACTAAAAATAACTTAAAATAGTTGGAATAAATCCCTCTGTTAACGGAGGTTTTGTCAACAATGAAATTAAGAAATTGCAAGATGTGGCTTGTGTGTGAAAAGATCAATCAAAGCAAATAAAAGAGACAAGAATTTTATAGTGGTTCGGCCCCAAAAAAAAATGAGCCTACGTCCGTTGTTGTTCACTATTTTCTGGAGGATTACAAGAGTTTCATTAAATTTCCAGGAAGTAAAAGTAATAAATCCCCAAAGTTCTCCCCAGAAGCCCAAGTTCCCTTACAATAGCATTGAACTCCCTTTATATAGGTGAGGGTGGCTCAATGTTTCCTAATTGTCAAAATGGATAAGTGTATAATAAGAAAATACAATTTGAGTAACAATATAACTGGGTAATAACTTAAATGAGATGACTGGTCGATCTTGAAAGAGAAAAATTTGTTTCCCTTTCTTTGTAGATTACTCGTTTGACGAAGCTTGGTCTAGTTTCCTTTTCATTCTGGTCGCACTTAACTCGTTCAGAGGAGGTCACACTTTATTCAGAGGGAGGTCGTACTTAACTTACTCATGTGACCTGACACATTCTCTTAGTCGCTAACTTTCCCTTTCTGGGATTAACCAACATATAGGTTTTAGATCGCACAACAATTGCCCCCCCAGCTCTATTAGTTCTTTAGGATAAAATGAAGCTTCCTTCTATTATAAGTGCGAGCTTATAAATACAATGTCATGATATTATCTTGAGATCTTCGAAGAGTCGCTAATTCTCAAATCACATCTTTTCAGAACCACGTGTAACTTCTCCTGATGTACGAAACCACGTATCACCTTTTCTCAGCAAAACTTGAGGAGACTTTTCCCTTTTTTGAGTAGACACAATGATAGCGATGACGCCAGCTGTTGTCTTAAATCGAGTCGTTTCAAATTTTGAAAAGATACCGATTAAATTTCGGAAAATCAAATCCCGCGTGAACTTCGGCCTTTGGATCTAAAAATTAAATACCTTGATCTATGGCTGTGATTTGATGATGCTCGATATATATATATCGAAAAATTTTATCCGCCTCTTCTTCAAAACTCGAAACCTATCGCCCTATTTCTCTCACTTCTAAAGTCCGAAACGCTCATAAGGAAATTTCCCCTGGCGTCCTCTTCTATTTCATAGCTTGCATAAATCCGTCATCTTCTCTAGCCAAGTTATCACCGTAATCCTTCAGACGACATCTTGGTCCTTCAATCTTCGAAGAAAAGTTAGTATATATCCTCTTTCTTTCTTATTGTTCTTCGATTTTTCAGAATACTTATTTCTAGAAATAGGGACAAAACGTAGAGCCTAAATACCCTAAACAAGAACTCATCCCATACTCGGATGGAATGAAAAATGGGAATTTTTCAAACTCGCTCTGTTAATTTAGAATAGAACATTTTTTTTGATGATCAATGAACCCTATTAAGAATTTTAGGATCTGAATCCTTATTTTTTGGAAACCATAATCAGTCGAGTGACGTATTATCGAAGAATTGCTCGAACACTTTTTATGAATCCGTAGATCGATTAGAAAAAATCCGATGAGTAGCTTGGTGATGCAATCCTAGGATGACCCCCAAAATTGCTCGCATATAGTGAAGATCCATAATGCTCGCATAGGACTAAACCCATCCATATTTCTTTTCAGATGTCTAGTAGTGAGGATTTTAGGGAAGCGACTGCATTCTCAGGAGAATCTTCTAATACCAGCGTTAGCTCTATAAATCTCGATGACTACCTTGAGCCAGAACCTGAAGTAGAGATAACCGAGGTCAGGCAAAATAGTCCTCGCATAGGCGACCTTCCTCCAGACCAATGGCCTCAGCATATCAGGGATGCCCCTGCATTCGCAATGGGTTACCAATATGTGGAGGGGGATTGGTCATGTACCAATATAAGGACGAGTTGCACAACGAACAGGCTCAGCAAAATCGTATGCAACTACAAGATTGTCATCCCTCTTCGTCTTCCTATGGAGTTCAATCGACCACACACATCACCTCGCAGAATTGCCTCATTCTCTGAAGTAGTTCTCAAATGCGGTGTCTACCTCTCACTTCATCCATACATAAAATCAATCGTCGATTACTATGGAGTCGTCCCTTTTCAACTAACTCCAAACACATATAGATATATGGTAGGTTTATACATACTATAACATAAATTAGGTTTGGAAACCCACACTCCTGAAGAGTTCACTTGGTTCTACCAAGTGAAATCAAACCCATCAGACTTTGGCTTCTTCTATATGAGTAAGTGGTCGAACCAAGCCATAAAAACTATCTACGGGGTCCGCAACAACATGGGAAAATGGAAAAGTCCATTTTTCCACTTTGACTACACGGATAATGGCTTCTTTCAGAACCCTGGTAGGTAACTTTCAGCTTATTGCCTTCTCTACATAAATATATTATTCTGATTGCAATCGTATGTCATTACAGATAACAAGGAATGACCAAATCTCTCAAAAGAGCAGCTCGCAAGGGTGTAAAAAATAAATAACTTTCTGATCAAAGAATTTGATTGGAAGAAGCTTAGGACATCCAAGAATTTAGTTGCTTGCGGACTGCTTCTAAGGGTAGTCTCCTTTCCAGATTCTGCCCATCGTCCAAGCAAACCCTTGAGCTCGAAGAAGAAGCCAAGGAAGCAAAAGGATAAGAGTGCCTCGTCTTCCAAACCTAGGAAACAAAAAACACTTGCCACTCCTACAACCTCGGAACCATCATCTCCAGAAGTCGCATCGCCACCGATTTCTCAGCAACAAGACGGTAGTTATTTTTCTCTTCTTTTTGTCGCATTGTACACCTTGTATGCTAACCAACCATCTGTATAGATATGGCAATCGACAGCAGACTGCGAGCACTGCCTTCAACTCTGTGGTTGATGGCAAAGTCCAAGACACCAGACGACACACCACCTTTGTTGAAAGGGAAAGAGAAGGTCGTCACTTCAAAGAAACGAAAGGTCGCCTTTGAAGACATCCCAACAAGCTCGCTTCCTCCTCAGCCTCTATTAATTGCGAGCCATTCTAAGCTATCCAAGGAGACGGCCACTTTTGATGAAGGACTGAGCTAGGTTGATAAAGACAAGGAGCTTTTCACACTCCTTCGCCAACTACCAGAAAAAACTGGTATGAGAACAGCCTTCGTCGACTATTTTACCTCTAAGGATGGCTGGGAAAGGATAAAGCAATGACCAGTCAAGATCGCCTTTAGCTCTGCAATGAAGATGTTGGCGAATGTAAGTATCCTCTATCTTCACTCTTCAACGTACTTTTCTGATATTGATGTGTTATATTTTTAGACTGTTGCAGTTGCTGTCTTGATACATGATCCAATCCTTGAGTGTTTGAAAAAAGCTAAAAAAGTCGAAGAAATAACCCAAGCATTCGAGGACTCAGAGAAAGCTCACGAGGAAGAGAGAAAAGCCTTCGAATTAGTGAGGCAGCAGCTGCTCGAAGGTCTGGCCAAGGAAAAGCTTGAAAAGGAGAAGCTCGAGGAGAAAATTAAAGAACTTGAGAAGATCATCTCTGAGCATCCAGATCACATGAAAGAGGTGACAACAGAGGTAGCTCATAAGGCTATAGAAGAGTTCAAGGCTACTGAAGGCAAGGAGCTCGAAGAAAAAGCTAGTGACATCGTCTCGTCGACCATAATATATAATATCTTCTGCAAGCATCCAGACTTCGACTTTTCCATGCTTGGTGAAGATGTGGTCGAGCTTGTCTAGAGTTAGAGGGAAGTAGAGGCTGCCAAAACTGGAGACGGTGGAGCGAGCACATCAACATAGTTTTTTTTCTTAAATTTCAGAACAATGCGGGCTTGGTCCCCTTTTTGTTTGTAATACTTTGCTTGCGTACGGGTGCGAGTTTTTATCAATAAATGGTTTATTCCTCTAAATGGATATTTGCATAGTCCCTTAAGAAGCAAGTAGGAAATAATATTCTAATCTTACTAATTCCTGCAAAACAATTAAAACACTGCATTATAATATAAAGATGCATAATTTAACCAAGTAGTCAATCACTAGGTGACTGATCGGTACGTTATTGCGATTCGAATCCAATAAACTTAAAATGGATTTTAAGTGTTAGGATATGTTAGGTCGCTTAAGAAAATAGTAAGTATGAGTGATGCGAACTCAATACTATTTTTCAAAAGTTCCATGGCAAAATGTAATATAGCAATATATCACATCGAACAATGAATGTTTTGCTTAGTTACTTTGTTGTTCGAGGAGGGAAATTGCGTAATACGACATGCTATGGCATGAAGCGAGGAGAAAATCCTAAGATTTTCTTAAAGTTTTAGAAATTCGGTAGCAATCTCTAAATGGACGTTTGCATAGTCTTTTAGGAAGTAAGTAGGAGATAATATTCTGATCCCATTGCCCCCCGAATTTTATGGTGTTCGAAGACTGTCATAAAACTATAAAAGGTGAACCAAATTGAATGTTCGATGAGGAGACATCCTTATTGATGATGACGAATGACGAATAACGAATGACGAATAATGAATGACGACTAACGATTGACGAATAACGAATGACGACCAACGAATGGCGAATATAAGTAGTTATCTTTATTGACGAATGACGAATACAAGATGCTCCGCAAATGACGAATACATGAAGATTTACTAATAATAGCGACGAAGTTATTTTGCATTCCAAGCATGCTCGATATTTTTGTCCACCAGTGCGAGCTAACTTATATATCCAAGGTCAAATAACGGCATCAATAACATATGGTCCTTCCCAAGAGGGTCCAAATACACTAGCACCATGCTTTTTATTATTAGGTAGAACCTGTCAAAGAATAAGATCACCAACTTAAAACCCTCGGCTTCTAACTTTAGAGTTATAATATTGAACCATGTGCTGTTGATATGATGCGATCTGAAGCTGAGACTGCTCGCATATTTCTTCTAAAAGATCGAGCTCAATCCTCATCAGCACGCTATTCTGATCTTGCTCATAGGTAGATCGTCATAGAGAGCTCGCACCAATTTCTACTGGTACCATTACTTCGTATCCATAAGCTAAAGAGAATGGACGCTCTCCAGTAGTGGTTCATTGAGTGGTGCGATAAACCCATAATACTTTAGGGAGTAATTCTGGCTAAGCTCCTTTGTGCTCTTCCAACTTTGTCTTTATGTTCTGTTTAAGTAACTTGTTTATAGCCTCGACCTGTCCATTGGCTTGTGGATGAACAATAGCAGAGAAATTCTTCTTGATACCGAAGTTGTCGCAGAAATTATGGAACTCATTGCAGTCAAATTGTTTCCCATTATTAGAAATTATGGTATGCGGTATACCATAACGGCAGATTATAGATTTGTAAATAAAATCTATCATCTTCTTTGCGGAAATAGTACTCAAGGCTTCAGCTTCTGTACACTTAGTGAAATAATCAACTGCGACTATTGCATATTTTAATCCACCTCGCACCAATAGAAGCATTCCGATAATATCAATTCCCCACACTGCAAATGGCCATGGACTGGTCATTGCACTTAGAGGATCAGGTGGCATTCTAGGAATAGTTGCAAATTGTTGACATTTGTCACACCTCTTAGCAAATTCCATTGTATCCTTCTTTATAGTTGGCCAAAAATACCCTTGTCTTAGAAATTTGTTCGCAAGTACCTACACCCCGAAATGGTTTTTATATATTCCTTCATGAATTTCCCTCATAATATAGTGTGTTTTTTCTTCATCAACACATAATAGCAACGGCGAATTAAAACTTCTTCGATAAAGCTTCTCGTCATAGATGATATAGTGAGTTGCCTTTATTCAAAGTCGCTTTGCATCGTCTTTGTTTTCGGGTCCCCATTTTGTATATACTTCATTATAGGATCCATCCACGATGGTTTCTTGTCAACCGGCATGGTTATTTGGGGCTCTACTTCGATACTTAGATTTGTAAGAAATTCGACAGGGACCACCTTTAGTAATTCGGCATCTTTTGTTGAGGCAAGCTTAGCTAGAGCATCTGCCTGAGTATTTTTAATGCGAGGAAGAAGTTGAATGTTATAGGCAGTAAATGTCGAGAAGAGTCTTCGTACCTCCTTTATATAAGCTATCATTTTTTCTCCTATTGCTTGATAATCGCCGATCATTTGACAAATGACCAGCTGGGAATCACTCTATACCTCAATCATTTCGACCTTCATTTCTCATGTGAGCTTTAACCCAGCTATCAGTGCTTTATATTCTGCCTCATTATTTGATACTGAAAATTTGAAGAGAAGTGCACAATGAATATTGTGCCCTTCAGGACTGATTAGTACTAAGCCCGCACCGGCTCCATTCTCATTTGACGATCCATCAACGTAAAGTTTCCACAATTTTGATAAATCTGTAGCAGGTTTTTCAATTACATCTATGGGAAGATTGACATCATATGTGAATTCTGCGATGAAATCTGTGAGAGCTTGTCCTTTAATCATAATGCGGGGTTGAAAATTAATGTCAAACTGACTCAACTCAATTGCCTACTTAAGTAGTCATTCTAAAGCTTCAGGTTTTTGTAAAACCTGCTTTAATGGAAAATTCGTGAAAATTTTGATGGAGTGCGCATGAAAATAAGGTTGAAGCTTATTGGATGTGACGATGAGTGCTAATGCTAATTTCTCCATCTCTAGATATCACATCGAGCAATCTTTTACTTATATAGTATACTGGTTACTATATCTTTTCTTCTTCTCGAATTAACGCAACACTTATCACATATTTAGAAACAGTGAGGTACAAATACAATTCTTCCCCCTGGTTTGGCTTCGACAAGAGTGGAGGAGAACCTAAGTGTGCTTTCAATTTTCGAAATGCCTGCTCGCATTCTTCCATCCACTCGAACCTCTTTGAAACCTTCAGTACTTCGAAGAATGGTTGGCACTTGTCTATTGACTTGGATACAAATCGACTTAATGCAGCCACTCTTCCCGATAGGCTTTGAACATCTTTGGGTTTACGGGGGGATTGCATATCGATTAGTGCTTGTGTCTTCTGGGGATTAGATTCGATTCCTCACTGGTTGACCATGAACCCCAGGAATTTTCTAGATCCTACCTCGAATGCGCACTTCTGGGGGTTTAGCCTCATCTGATATTTTCGAAGAATTTTGAACATCTCATCAAGATGCTTGATGTAATCTTCAGCTCCCTTCGATTTTACCAGCATGTCATCAACATATACTTCCATTGTCTTGCCAATTTGTTTTGCAAACAGCATATTGACAAGACGCTGATAAGTCGCTTCCACGTTGATGAGTCCAAAAGGCATCTTCTTGTAACAGTACAATCCTCGGTCAGTGAGGAACGAAGTATGCTCCTCATCAAGCTCGTACATGGGGATTTGATTATATCCAGAATATGCGTCCATAAAGCTTAACAGTTCATGTCCCGACGTCGCATCTACGAGTTGGTCGATTCTTAGGATGGGAAAACTGTCCTTCAGGCACGCCTTATTGAGGTTGGTGAAATCGATACAAATTCTTCACTTCCCATTGGGTTTCTTTACTAAAACTGGGTTTGCAAGCTGGTTTGGATAGAAAGATTCTCTAATGAATCCAATCTCGAGCAGCTTCTCTACCTCTTCTTTCAATGCGACGTAGCATTCTGGATTCATGGCTCTTCTTTTTTGTCGTACAGGCTTCCTCGTTGTATCTATATTGAGGCGGTGATACATGATATTCGGATCAATCCCCACCATATCCGAATGTTGCCATGCGAAGATATCCAAATTTTATTTCAGAAAAATGATTAATAAAGCTCGCACAGGTTCTTGAAGCTTCGCTCCAATTTTAAGAACCTTCGAAGACCTATCGATTGGCAAATCTTTCAAGTCTTCTATAAGTCCAAATTTGACCTCACCATCAATTTCTCGAGGGATGAGGTCATCGATTGACGTTCCATTTTATGCTTCGCCTGACGCTTCTGATGCTTTTCTTGATGTTTCTCCTTGTAGTTGGACCATCATCGTGCAAGATGTCATATCTTTTGTTGCGAGCTTTATTGAGTTATTATAATAAGTCCTTGCATCATATTGGTTTCCTCGCACCTCGCTACTCCTTGTTGAGTTGGGAACTTCATAACGAGATGATAGATCGAAGTTACTGCTCGAAGTTCCCTCAGTGTCGGTCTTCCTAATACAGCATTAAATGCAGAGGGGCAGTCCACAACTAAGAATTGGGATAGGTTCCAATGTTGACCATTAACTCAATCATGCCCCTGGGTATTATGCTGTTACCATTAAATCCGTAGAGTGGGGTGACAGTGGGTTTCAGGTCGCTTTCACTCAACCCATCTTCTTGAAGGCATCATAGTACAGGATATTGACAGTGCTGCCATTAGCGACTAATACTCGCCATATATGCGTGCCTCCACAGTTGATCTTTATGACCAACGCATCATTGTACAAGTAATGGATCTCCCTGGCATCCTACTCTGTAAAGGTAATATCCATATCTGATACCCATTGAAGCTTTCGTAGTCGCTGCTCGAGATGCATGACATTAGTTAATGGTTATTGTCGTGCTTCTTGTGCGTACCTATCTTGCGCTCTCTTCGAATTTCCACCAATGTGCGGGCCTCTAAAAATAGTTTGCATCTCGTGTTGAATTTCAGGAGGTCATTGTCGGTCTTCTTCTCGCCTTTCATTGTTCAGTTTAGTGTACTACCGCAGCCGCCCTTCTTTAATTAATCTTTTGATTTCATCTTTCAAGGCAAAGCAGTTATTGGTATCGTGTCCAATGTCATTGTGATACTGGCAGAACTTGTTGGGGTCGCGCTCGCTTTATCTCTTTTCATCGGTTCCGGTTGACGATACCTCTCCTGCTGGTTTGTGACCGCATAAATATGATCTACAGATGCGTTTAGTTCAGTATAGTTATTGAACCTCATGGGAGCTTTTGGAACCTCCTGCTTTTTCTGTTGGGGCTATGTATCAGTTTTTTGTTCATTACTCCTTTTATTCGATCTTTTATTATTGTTGGTATTTGTGGCTGCATCTTTAGTATCATCCTTTCTTCCTTCCTTTGTAATCTTATGAAGATTTTCGCGTAAAGATTTCACCCTTAGATGCTAACCAACTCTACGATAGAAGTCTTCAAGGGTTCTACATTCTCGCTCAAGTAAATCTTCCTAGAGTTTAGTTTCTGGTTGCACCCTAGCCATTATTAAAGTTAAAACTCCTCCTTCAGTTAGGTTGTTAACCTTTGCCAATTCTGAGGTAAAGTGATTTAGGTAAGATCGTAGAGTTTCCTCTAGACCTTGCCGAATAGCAGACTGATTGACCAGTGGAATAGTGAAATTTTTCGCAGCCTGGAATTGCCTCAAGAATGCAATCTGGAATTGTTGCCAGGACGAGATTGAGCCAAAATTGAGTCCTCAGAACCACTTCTTTGCTGCTCTCGTGAGAGTTACAGCAAAATATCTGCAACGTGCGAGATCATCGACACGATGTAGTTCCATCAGGTCGTTAAAGTAATCCATATGATTCTGCGGATCAGTTTTCCCATCAAAAGTGTTTATGGTGGGAAGTTTAAAATTCGACAAGTAAGGCAACAGCTCGAACCTCCTCGCTTAAATGGCGATTGACGATACCCATCAACGAGCTCATCGTCCCAGTCGGCAAGTGCATCTAATGCAATCCTCAAATTGTGAACATCGACGTTCGGATAGAGAATATTATCTTTTGCTGGTGGTAGGGGTGGCCTTTGGTTGTTATCGCAATTTAAAGTAGATTGGTCTGGTAGGGTCTGCTATGACCTTTGCGGGGTTTTCATTGAAATAGTGCGACGAGATCGACTTCGGTCATTGAGATGCGATGTGGATCGCTCTTGACTACGTCACTGCTCTAGATGTTGTCTCACGTCTGTAGGATTTGTCGAGATTTCCTACTAATCCTTTCAAAGATACTCCTTGATTATCGTTTTTGCTCGTTGTTTAGACCATCACGATTGATGGTCGCTCTCCAAAAAGGTTGTTGATCTGGATTCTGGGGCAAGTCTGCGACCTTGCCTTTTTCCTAGGAGGTGCGAGCTCCATGACGCTCCTGCCGGGCTTTAAGCTGGTCACAGTTCTCTGTCTCCAGGATCTGAATTCCTCTCTCAGGTTGTTGAGCAGGACGTTCTTTGGGACATTCGTGCTATGGTGGAGTTAGCATCTGTCCCTCAGCAAGTCATCATAGAGACTCATTAATCTGACTTGTAATTTGCTGAAGGTTCACCAGTGCTTCCTCCATGTGATCCTATCTCTGGATAATATTTTCTGGTACGGTCATGGCAGGCTGATCCTGAGTATGATCTACTTGTGCAGCAGCAGTGCTTTGGGGTTGGTTCTAGCTAGTTGCGGTGTTTCTGATAGTATTTCTGGTGTTTGTTATTATTGAATGTAGTGGAATTGACAAACTTCTTTGCTGGAATAGCCCTTCTTCTAGCGCCAATTGTTGACGGAAGTTTTGTCAATAATGAATTTAAGAAATTACAAGATATGGCTTGTGTGTGAAAATGGTTGATCAATCAAAGTAAATAAAAGAGACAAGAATTTTATAGTGGTTCGGCCCTAAAAAAGATGAGCCTACGTCCACTGTTGTTCACTATTTTCTGGAGGATTACAAGAGTTTCGTTAATTTTCCAGGAAGTAAAAGTAATAAATCGCCAAAGTTCTCCTCAG
>JXTB01000311.1:66448-77142 GCA_002914805.1 Parasponia andersonii | reverse complement strand
AGACCGCAAGCGACCAGGTTATTCGAAGTGCCTAGTACCTTCCAATTAAATTCCTCAATTGGAAGGTCGTTGATCTTATATACTCTTGCGAGCTGTTCCCTGGAGAGTCCGGGTCGATCCCTATTATCTGCGATGACATTTGAATGCGATCAGTATAAGAATAAATATAGAAACAAGGCAATAAATTGGAAGACTACCTACCGGGATTCTGAAAGAAGCCGTTAGCTGCATAGTCAAAATGGAAAAATGGATTTTTCCATTTTCCCATGTTGTTGCGAACCCCGTAGATCATTTTTATTGCTTGATTCGACCATTTGCTCGCATAGAAGAAGCCAAGATCTGACGGATTTGATTTTACTTGGTAGAACCAAGCAAATTCTTCAGGTGAAGGGGTTTCTAAACCTAGTTTATGGTACATTATATACAAACCTACCATATATCTATAGGTATTAGGGGTCAATTGAAAAGGGACGACCCCATAATAATCAATTATTGATTTTATATACAGATGGAGTGGGAGATGCACGCCACACTTGAGGACTGCCTCAGAAAAGAAAGCGAGTCCATATGGGGGAGAGTGTGGTCGGTTAAATTCCATTGGTAGACGAAGGGGTATGGTGATCTTATAGCTGCTTGCAATTTTGCTGAGTTTGTTCGATGTGCAGCTCGTCCGTACATTGGTACATGACCAATTCCCTTCTATATATTGGTAGCCAGATGAAAATGCAGGGGCATCCCTTATATGTCTGGGCCACTGATCCTAGGGGAGATCGCCTATTCGAGGACTACTCTGTCTGGCCCCTGTTATTTCTATCTCGGGTTCCGGCTCGAGATAATCTTCGAGATTAATAGAGCTAACACTCGAGTTAGATTCTCCAGAAAACGCATTTTCTTCCCTAAATTCCTCACTACTAGACATCTGAAAAGAAATACGCAGGGATTCAGGCATCGAGGATTTTCACTATGCTAGCACTTTGGGTATTCATCCTAAGATTGTACTAAGCAAGCAAGCTCATTCCTAAATGGTCTACGGATTCGTAAAAATGTTTGAGCAGTTCATCAGTAAATGTTCGAGCAGTTCGTTGGGAATAAAATAGGGTATCAGACCCTAGAAATTCTTTTCACAGGTTCGTTTCTAATTGTTATCTAGTAAGTCTACCCTACGGACTGAAAAAGGGGGAGTGTAAAAAAAAAATTCTCATTTCACTTCAGTGTGGGATGAGTATTTATTCCGAAAGATTGAAATCACTTTTTCAAGAATAAAAGAAATAAGAGGAAATAAACTGACCTTTCTTCAGAAGCAGAGGATTTGAGATTATTTGAACTTCGTCGGAGAAGAAGCTGTGATTGTGCGAGCTGAAAGATGAAACGGCGCTCTAGGGTTCTCTGGAGTTTCGATATTCTCTGAGATGGAAATAGTAAAATGAAACAGGAATAGGCTGGTTTCTGATATTTATATTCCAGGTACTGTTAAATCACAGCCGTAGATCAGGGAGTTTGATTTTTAAATCTGAAGGCCGAAGATTGCGCGGGATTTGATTCTTTCCGAAAAGTCAGAATTGTTTAAAATTTGAAAAGATTTGGTTTTAAAAGAGAGACGGTTGATATCATTAGACTTCCTCGAATTTTGCTCTTTCTCAGAAAAGGCTACACGTGTTCCGTTCCGTCAGGAAAAAGATACGCGTGATGTTGAGAGATGGGATTTGAAATCTGGCGGCTCTTCGACTCTTACAGAGACTTCAAGTTTGGGTCATGATATCACATTTTTAAGGTCGCACGGTAATTGGAAGCTCCATTTCATCCTAAAGAACTAATGGAGCTGGGGGGCAATTGTTGTGCGGTCTAAAATCCTAAGGTCGCATAAGGGTTAAGTTCGACCTCCTCCGTGTTGGTTATGTGCGACCTCTTCCACAGGTTATATGCGACCTTCTCTGTGTAGTCTCCTTTGCATAAGTATGTGTGACCTTCTCTGTATAGGTGGTGGGCGACCTCTTCCAAAAGAAAAGGGAAACAAGTATATGTTATGTCAAACAGGAAACCTATAAGGAAAGAGAAACAGAAGTCTCCTATTTATGATCAACCAGTTATCCGTTTTGAGTGGTTATCCAATTATGTTGTTACTTAATTTATGTTACCCGATTATATAGTTATCCGTTTACACAATTAGGATCATAGGGATATAGGGTTACCTTTACCTATATAAAAGGGACTCAATGTTCCAAAGAGGGATCAAGTTTTGAGTATTCCAATTGTTTTTCAGTTTTTCCAATTTTCAGACGAGACATTGTAATCTTAAGTGCTTGTAATTCTCCATAAAATAGTGGAAAAATAGTGGACGTAGGCTCATCTTTTTCGGGACTGAACTACTATAAAATCCTCTCTTTATTTACTTTAATTATTAACTCAATTCGCACAAACCACATCTCTTAATTTTTTCTAAATTTATTGTTGATAAAACCTCCATCAACAATTAATAATATAGCTTGCTCATAATACTGCTATAAATCGGAATGAGTAGAAAACGGTAAAATAGAAAATAAGCAAAACCAAATTTGTAGATCACTACTTGCAATGCGAACAAGTTCTTTTGTTTATTATTAATCACATGCAAATATGCTTATTGGACCTTTAATTAAGCTCTGCCATCCGCTTGGCCAACTCATCCAAATCTCTGTGAGAGCTTCCACCTCTTACAGCCTCCAAAGCAATGTCACGAAATTTCTTCACACGGATCCTCTCTGGCCTAGCCTCATCAAGCGACTCGGCCAAAACCCGGGCCAATTCACCCGAACCGGGAACCACCGGGTCTCCCTCGCCAAGTCGAACCGCTACACCCAAATAGTCAACTAACAACTTCGCGTTTATAAACTGGTCCGCGGTTATCGGCCACGTCAGCATCGGCACTTCAGCCGTCAACGCTTCCAACGTCGAGTTCCACCCGCAATGGCTCAGGAACGTGCCAACGGATCGCCACCTGCGGGGCCCTGCCGTTGACGACATAGTCTCTGTCAGCCACACGATCTTCGAGTCCAGCCGAGTAAGAGATCGGATATAACCGCTTTCGGAGGCGAAGGATAGTGAAGGTCACGCATGACGCATGGCGCGCACGATAGCGAAGACCCAGTTGCCGGTTGGGTCGTCGGTGACTTGGGGAGCGAGAAGGACCAATGGTTGGAAAGAAGGAGCCGGGTAGAGGAGGAGGGGCTGTTGTTGGAGGAAAGAGAGCTCGCTGGGTGTGACAACTAAGATGACGAATAGGCCGCAGGTGAGTGAGTAAACGGCGGGTGAGGTCGAGCATGGAATGGAAATGGGTGGAAGAGAATGGGTAGACTAGTATGTGATTAGTGCCGCCTGTGAGGCTGTTTGACATGGCTGTNGCTCAGGAACGTGCCAACGGATCGCCACCTGCGGGGCCCTGCCGTTGACGGCATAGTCTCTGTCAGCCACACGATCTTCGAGTCCAGCCGAGTAAGAGATCGGATATAACCGCTTTCGGAGGCGAAGGATAGTGAAGGTCACGCATGACGCATGGCGCGCACGATAGCGAAGACCCAGTTGCCGGTTGGGTCGTCGGTGACTTGGGGAGCGAGAAGGACCAATGGTTGGAAAGAAGGAGCCGGGTAGAGGAGGAGGGGCTGTTGTTGGAGGAAACAGAGCTCGCTGGGTGTGACAACTAAGATGACGAATAGGCCGCAGGTGAGTGAGTAAACGGCGGGTGAGGTCGAGCATGGAATGGAAATGGGTGGAAGAGAATGGGTAGACTAGTATGTGATTAGTGCCGCCTGTGAGGCTGTTTGACATGGCTGTCGTTTTTTATTTTCCTTAGACATAGCTGTGGAATTTATTTATATTTTTGTTTGTTAAACTAATTATAACTATTGACGGAGGTTTTGTTAATAATGAATTTAGAAAATTACAACACGTGGCTTGTGTGTGAAAAGAGTTAATAAATTAAAACAAATAAGGAAATAAAAAATTTATAGTGGTTCGGCCCTAAAAAGGATGAGTCTATGTCCACTATTTTTCACTAGTTTCTGGAGAATTACAAGAGTTTCTTTAAGTTTCAAAGTGAGAGTCTAGAGAGAGAATACAGAGTGTTGCCCAGAAGTTTAAGTTTTTATAATAACACTGAGCTCCTTTCATATATGTGAGGGTGGCTCATTATTTCCCAATTATGAAAACGGATAAGTGTGTAATCAGAAAATATAATTAGAGTAACAATATAATTGGGTAATAACTTAAATGGAATGATTGATTGATCTCCATTCAGAAAATTGTTTCCCTTTCTTTATAGATTATCCACTTGATAAATCTTGATCTAATTTCCTTATTATACTGGTCACACTTAACTCATTCGGAGGAGGTCGTACTTCGATCAGAAAAATTCTCATGCGACCTGACGCGTCCAACTTAGTCGCTAACTTTTCCTTTTTGGCATTGACCAACAAATAGATTTTAGACCGCACAACAATTGCCCCCCAACTCCATTAGTTCTTTAGGACAAAATGGGGTTTCTTTCTCTGATAAGTGCGAGCTTAAAAATACAACATTATGATATAATCTTGAAACTCTCGAAGAGTCGCCAATTCTTAAATCCTATCTTTTTAGAACATGCGTACTTTTTTCTGACAAATGCAACCACGTGTCATATTTTCTTAGGAGATTAGCAAAGCTCGATGAGACTTCTCCGTTTTTTGAGCAGACGCGATGATAGCAATGACGCCAGCTGTTGTTTCAAATTGAGACATTTCAAATTTCGAAAAAATACTCATTTAATTTCGAAAATTATGTTGTTTCAAATTGAGACATTTCAAATTTCGAAAAAATACTCATTTAATTTCGAAAATTATCTCATGCGTATTAAATACCTTGATCCACGGCTATGATTTGATGATGCTTGAAATATATATATATATATATACATATATCATGAATTTATCTGCCTCTTCTTCAAAGCTTCGAACCCTATTGCCTCCTTTTCCTCTTTCATTTCTTCTGAAATCTGAAACGTCCATAAGATAGAAATGCTCTCGGTGCCTCTATTCTCTTTTTAGCTCGTACAAATTCATCATCTCCTCTGGCAACATCATCACTAAAATCCTTCAGGCAATATTTCGGTTTTTCAGTCTCCGAAAAAAGGTTAGCATACATTCTCTCTCTTATTTAAAGAATTATTGTTCTTCGATTTTTATAGGACCAGAGAACTCTTATCTTACTATGAATCACAGAGCTTATTTTTAGAAATAGAAAGTTGAACTGTAGAATCATGAATAATCTGAACATAAACTTATCCCCATATTCAGATGAACTAAAAAATGGGCATATATCAGAATCTCCGAATAAATTGCTTTTAGATGATTTACAAATGAACCTGTAGGAGAAATCTAAGATCTGAAGTCTTGACGTTCGAAAACCAAAACTAGTCGAGTGACGAATTATTGAAGAGTTGTTCAAATAATTTTTGACGAATCTATAGATTGATTAGAAAAAATTCGATGAACAAATTGTTGTCAGTACAACCCTAGGGTTTTTGATCCCAAATTGCTCGCATGTAGTAAGGATACCTGATGCTCACATAGGACTAAATACATCCCATGATTCTTCTTTCAGATGTCTAATAGTAAGGAACTTAGGGAAAGGAATGCCTTCTTAGGGGAATTGTCATTCTCCAATACAAGCATTAACTCTATTAATCTCGAAGATTACCTTGAGCCCCAACCTGAAGTAGAAATAATCGAGACCAGGCAAAATAGTCCTCGCATAAGTGACCTCCCTCAAGACCAATGGCCTCAACACATTAGGGATGCCCCTGCATTCGTAAGGAGTTATAGCTATGTAGAAGGAAATTGGTCATATACCAATATAAAGACGAGCTGTACAATAAACAAGCTCGAAAAGATCGTATGCGACTACAAAATCGACGTCTCCCTTCACCTGCCCACAGAGTTTAATCGACCACACATGCCTCCTTGTGAAACCGCCTCATTTTCGTATGCAGTTCTTAAATATGGTGTCCACCTCCCACTTCATCCATATATCGATTATTATGGAGTTGTCCCCTTTCAACTAACCCTAAACACATATAGATACATGGTAGGTTTGTACATATTATACCACAAATTAGGTCTAGAATCCCCCACTCTTGAAGAGTTCGCTTGGTTCTACCAAGTAAAATTGAACCCATAAGATTTTGGCTTCTTCTATGCGAGCAAGTGGTCGAATCATGCAATAAAAACCATCCATAAAGTTCGTAACAATATGGGAAAATGGAAAAATTCATTTTTTCACTTTGACTATGTGGATAATGGCTTCTTTCAAAACCCTAGTAGGTAACTTTCAGCTTATAGCTTTCTCTATATAAATATATCAATCTGATCACATTTGTATGACATCACAAATAATAGGGAGCGTCTAGGATTCTCTAAAGAGCAACTCGCAAGGATGTATAAAATAAAAAACCTTCCAATCGAAGAATTTGATTGGAAGAAGCTTGGGAAAACTAAAAACCTAGTTGCTTACAGGCTGTTCCCAAAGGAAGCCGCTCTTCCATATTCTGCCAACTGTCCAACTAAATCCTCAAGCTTGAAGAAGAAGCAGAGGAAACAAAAAGAAGCGGGTGTATCATCTTCTAAACCCAGGAAACGAAAAGCACTTGTCTCTCCTACTGTCCCAGAACCACTATCTCCAGAAGCTCTAATACCACCAATTTCTCAGCAGCAAGAAGGTGAATTTTCTATTATTCTTTCTCTTTGTCGCATTACATACCTCGCATGCTAACTAATCATATTTGTACAGAAATAACAATTGGCAGCAGACTGCGAGCACCTCTTTCAACACTGAGGTCAATGGCAAAGTCTAAGACACTAGACAGCACACCTCCCCCTCGATGAAAGGGAAAGAGAACGTCGACACCTCAAAGAAGTGAAAAGTTGCCTTCGAGGATGTCCCTATAAGCTTGCCTCCTCCTCAGCATACTAAAATTGCGAGCCAGCCTGAGCCATCCAAGGAAACAACCACTTCTTCCAGGGTACCGAGCCAGACCAACAAGGATGAGGAGCTTTTTGCACTCTTTCACCAACTGCCAGAAAAAGCTAGCTTGAGCGCGGCCTTCATCGACCATTTTACTTCTGAGGATGGTTGGGAGAGGATGAAGCAATGACCAGTCAAGGTCACATTTAGTGCTGCCATGAGGATGTTGGTAAACGTAAGCATCTTCTATCTTCACTCTTCGGCACACTTTTCTTATACTGATGTGTGTTATACTTTCAGATTGCTACAACTACTGTTTTGATGTATGACCCAATCCTTGAATGCATAGAGAAAGGTGAAAAGGTCAAAGAAATGACCCAAGTATTCGAGGACTTGAAGAAGATTTGCGAGGAAGAGAAAAATTCCTTCGAGTTGAAGAAGTAGCAGCTACACGAGGATCTGACCAAGGAAAAACTCGAAAAGGAGAAGCTCAAGGAAAAAATCAAAGAACTTGAGAAAACCATCTCTGAGTATCCAGATGTTCTGAAAGAGGCGACAGCAGAGGCGGCTTGCAAAGCTGTAGAAGAGTTCAGGGCCACTGAAGGCAAGGAGCTCGAAGAAAAGGCCAGTAACATCGCCTCGTCAACCATAATATACAATATTTTCTGCAAGCATCCGGATTTTGACTTTTCTATCCTCGGTGAAGATATGGTCGAGCGTGTCCAGAGCTGGAAGGAAACCGAAACTGTAACAAAAACCACAAACGATGGAGCGAATACATCTGCATAGTAGATTTGATAATGAAATTATTATTATTTTATCCCTGTAAAATAATTAAAACACACTGGCCAAGCTCTTTTTTTCTCTTCCAGCTTTATCTTTAGGTTCTATTTAAGTATCTTGTTTATAGCTTCGACTTGTCCATTGACTTGTGGATGAACAACAGAGGAGAAACTTTTTTTGATGCCTAAGTTGTCACAGAAGTTACAGAATTCATCGCAGTCAAATTATTTCCCATTATCAAAAATTATAGTATATGGTATACCATAACGACAAATTATAGATTTGTAAACAAAATCTATCATCTTCTTGGCAGAAATGGTACTCAAGGCTTCAGCTTCAATCCACTTGGTTAAATAATCGACTGTGACCACTGCATACTTCAATCACCTCATGCCAATGGAAGTATTCTGATAATATCAATTCTCCATATTGCAAATGGCCATGGACTAGTCATTGGAGTTAGAGGAACATGTGGCATTCTAGGAATAGTTGCAAATCGTTGACATTTGTCACACCTCCTAATGAATTCCATTGTATCCTTCTTCATAGTTGGCCAAAAATACATTTGTCTGAGAACCTTGTTCGCAAGTGCCTGCCCCCTGAATGATTTCCGCATATTCCTTCGTGAATTTCCCTCATAATGTAGTGCGCCTTTTCTTCATCAACACATAATAGTAAAGGCGAGCTAAAACTTCTTTGATAAAGCTTCCCATCATAGATGATATAGCGAGCTACCTTCATTCAAAGTCATTCTGCATCGTCTTTTCTTTCGAGAAGATCGCCATTTTGTAGATACTTCATTATAGGATCCATCCACGATGGTCTTTTGTCAACCGGCATGGTCACTTAGGGCTCTACTTTGATACTTGGTTTCACAAGAAATTCGACAGGAACCACCTTTAATAATTCTGTATCTTTTGTTAAGGCGAGCTTAGCTAGAGCATCTGCCCGAGCATTCTTAATGCGAGGAAGAAGTTGAATGCTATAAGCATTAAATATCGAGAACAGTCATTGTACCTCTTGTAAGTAGGCCATCATTCTTCCTCCTCTTGCTTGATAATCGCCGATCATTTGACAAACGACCAACTGGGAATCACTGTATACTTTAATCATCTCGACCTTCATTTCTTGTGCAAGCTTTAGCCCAGCTATCAGTGCTTCATATTCTGCCTCATTATTCGACACTGGAAATTCGAAGTGAAATGCACAATGAATATTATGCCCTTCAGGATTGATTAGCACTAAGCCCGCACCGACTCCATTCTCATTTGACAATCCATCGACATAAAGTTTCCACAATCTTGATAAATCTATAGTAGGTTTTTTGATCACTTATGTGGGAAGATTACATCATACATGAATTTTGCAATAAAATCTGCGAGAGCTTGACCTTTAATCATAGTGCAAGGTTGAAAATTGATGTCAAATTGACTCAACTCAACGGCCCACTTAAGTAGTCGTCCTAAAGGCTTAGATTTTTGCAAAACCTATTTTAATGGAAAATTCGTGAAACATTTGATGGAGTACGCATGAAAATAAGGTCGAAGCTTCCTGGATGCAACAATGAGTGCTAATGCCAACTTCTCCATCTCTGGATATCTTGTTTCGGCATCAAGTAATCTTTTACTTACGTAATATACAGGCCACTGTATATTTTCTTCTTCTCGAATTAACGCAACACTTGTTGTATATTTGGAAACAACGAGATACAAGTATAACTTTTCCCCCAGGTTTGGCTTTGACAAGAGTGGAGGAGACCTTAAGTGTGTTTTTAATTCTTGGAACGCCTGCTCGCATTCTTCCATCCACTTGAACCTCGTCGGACCCTGCAATACTTCGAAGAATGGTTGGAATTTATTGGTTGACATGGATACAAATCGACTCATTGCAGCCACTCTTCCCGCCAGGCTCTGCACATCTTTGGGTTTGCAAGGTGATTGCATATCAATTAGTGCTTGTATCTTCTGAGGGTTAGCTTCGATGCCTTACTGATTGACCATAAACCCCAGGAATTTTCCAGATCTTACTCTGAATGCTCACTTCAAGGGGTTCAGCTTCATCTAATATTTTCGAAGAATTTTGAATATCTCATCAAGATGTTTGACATGATCTTCAGCTTTCTTCGACTTTACCAACATGTCATCAACATATACCTCTATTGTCTTGCCAATTTGTTTTGCAAACATCATATTAACAAGACGCTGATAAGTTGCTCCTGTGTTGATGAGTCCAAAGGACATCTTCTTGTAACAGCATAATCCTCGATCAGTGATAAATGAGGTATGCTCCTCATCTAACTTGTACATGGAGATTTGATTATATACAGAATACGCGTCCATAAAGCTTAAGAGTTCATGCCCCGACTGTTGGTAAATTGACCTAACACTTAGGAAAATCATACATGATCATATTATAAACGCAGTAGAAAAATTAGCGGATTTAGGTTTTAAAATTTTTTACATGAAAATAGTTTTCATAACCATATAATACACATGCATCATATACAGGATTATGTACAACATAAATCAAATCTAGATACAAAACCCTAAAAATGAGATTGGGTTTACCTCTTGTAGCGTATTCCTCCTTGATCTCCTTCTTAATAGTGATCAAATCTCTAACCTTAGATCTTATTGTCTATGCTCTTGCTCTTAGTTGACGAAATAAGTGGGCACCAAGTCGAAACCTTCGTTGGAGAACGATCAAGAACGCTTTCTTGATCCGAAGGAACACCGGGATGGGAGATGAGACTATGAGATTATTGAAAACCTTTTTCACTCTTTCTTAACCTAGGTTGGCCGAAATCTCTCTCTCTCCCTTAGCCTTATGCGTGTGACTCTATATGAGTTACTGTGTAGTTTTTCCTCTCATATATCTTATATATATAGGACCAAAAACTGCTAACCCTAGTCCAATTAGGATTGGACTTGTTCTCCAATTTG
>JXTB01000311.1:21967-62480 GCA_002914805.1 Parasponia andersonii | reverse complement strand
ACTACGAACAAAAATAAAATAAAGAAAGACACTTAAACTAAACAAATTGATCCTTTAAAATAGCTATCCCAAGACTCAAAAACATACCAAATAACTCTATTTTTATAGAGTTATCAGTAGCAGCTCGAACTTCCTCGCTGAATGACGATTAACGATACCCATCAGCAAGTTCATCATCCCAGCCAGCAAGTGCATCTAATGCGATCCTTAAATTATGAACATCAACATTCGGATGGAGAGCATTATCTCTTACTGGTGATAGGGGTGGCCTTTGGTCGTTGTCACGATATAAGACAGGTTGGTCAAGTAGGGTCTGCTATGATCTTTGAGAGGATTCTAATGTAATAGTGTGACGAGATCGACTTCGGTCATTTTGATGAGATGTGGATCGCTCATGACCATATCGCTGTTCTAGGTATTGTCTCAGGTCTGCAGGATTTTGTCTCGACTCCCTACTAATCCTTTCAAAGACACTCCTTGATTGACGTTTTTTCTCGGTATTTAGACAATCACGATTGATAGTTGCTCTCCGAGAAGATTGTCCACGATCACGATCAGTGCTCGAACTCTCTGTACTAGATTCTAGAGGTAAGTCTGTGAACTTGCTTTTTTCTTTAGAGGTGTGATCTCCATGAGGCTCCTGCTGGGCTTTATGTTGGTCGCGATTCTCTGTCTCTAGGATCGAAATTCTCTCTCAGGTAGTTGAGTAGGACCTTCTCTAGGACGTTCGTGCTGTGGTGGAGTCACCATCTATCCCTCAGCAAGTTGTCGTAGAAAATCATTAATCTGATTAGTGATTTGCTGAAGATTCACCAGTGCCTCCTCCATACGGTCACAGTAGACTAATCCTGAGCAAGATCTACCTATGCAGTAGCAGTGCTTTGGAGTTGGTTTTGGCTAGTTCCGGCATTTCTGGTATATGCTATTATTGAAGAAACGAAATTGATAAACTTTTTGCTGGAATAGCCCTCCTTCTAGCGTCAATTTTTGACGGAGGTTTTGTTAACAATGAATTTAAAAAATTGCAAGACGTGGCTTATGTGTGAAAAAGGGTTGATAAATCAAAGTAAATAAGAAGACAAGAAATTTATAGTGGTTCGACTCCTAAAAAGATGAGCCTACGTCCACTGTTCTTCACTATTTTCTAGAGAATTACAAGAGGTTCTTTAAGTCTCAAGGTAAGAGTCCAGAGAGAGAATACAGAGTGTAGCCCAGAAGTTTTTAAAACAACATCGAGCTCCCTTCATATAGGTGAGAGTGACTCATTATTTCCCAATTAGAAAAACAGGTAAGTGTGTAATCAGAAAATATAATTAGAGTAACAATATAATTGGGTAATAACTTAAATGGAATGATTGATCGATCTCCATTCAGAAACTTGTTTCCCTTTATTTATAGATTACCCGCTTGATGAAGTTTGATCTAGTTTCCTTATCATGCTGGTCGCACTTGACTCATTTGGAGAAGATTGTACTTTGATCAGAAAAATTCTCATGCGACCTAATGCGTCCAACCAATTTGGTCGCTAACTTTCTCTTTTTGACATTGACCAACATATAGATTTTAGACAGCACAATAATAACATTACCGATAAAAGAAAAACATATTAATTTAATCTCTATGCTGATATCGATGCAATATTATAAGTTTATTTATTAAACTAATTATTATTAAGACACGTTTTAAAAAAAATTATTAAGATGCGTGCCACAGTTCATGTTACTTATTATTATTATTATTTTATAACAATAGTTAGATATAATTATAATTCAAAAAGTATAGATAGACTTTGGAAACAGGCCGTTAAATGCCCATCCTTCTCCACTAACCCCTTTTTCTTTTTCAAGGTTAGAAGGTATATGGCTACACACCTACGCGTATATTGTTGTCCCTGTACTTTTTTTTTTTTGGGTATTCGTTATTGTCCCTATACATGGAATAGTTTGTTTAGGTCCCCTTTGCCACATATTCCGTTACCTATTTAATTCTTTTATTTTTATGAATGGAAATGGTTTTTAATTGTGTTACAAATGTTCCTATTCTAGTTAAAGGGTTCTATATTACTTTAATTCTATTTATCATGTTATTGCTCCACCAACGTACTCTTCTTTTTTTTTTTTTTTAGGGTTAATTTTTATCGGGTTTATATGGCTACACGTAAATTTTAGCCTCTATATATGGAATAGATTGTTTTAAGTTTACATTGCTCACATATTCTTATTACCTATTTAATGTTTTAGTATTTTACACACTTCATTTCTTCATTATTTTTAATGATGTATATGGTCGGAAATATTTCGTTTTTTCCTTCAAACTTGTATGATACACATTTCTTTATAAAACTTCAAACTTGTTACGGTACACATATATTCAATAAAATTTTCTTTAAAAAAAAATATTATACATAAGCATGATAGTCTGGACAGTTTGTACACGCATTTAAGTCCCCCTCTTATTATAAATTAGATAAAAAAAAATCAATTCTTTCTTCAATTAAAATCATTCTTTCTTCGATTACTATTAACTTTAACTTTTTAATATATATATATCATAAATTTATATTTGGATTATTTTATTGAACATTTCTTCAGCTTTATATGTATACATTATATACGTATACGTGAAAGCAGACTTGTTATTATCTTTATTTAATGAAAAATAGAGTATTTCTTCCACTAAAAAAAGAATATTTCTCCTAAAAAGAGAATATCTAAAATACTGTTTTTAAAAAATTATCAAATTACTTAAATTTCTGAATATTATTATTTTATTAAACAACAGGTGTACGGGCCTTAGGCACTAACCCTAAAACTAATATATATATTTATATGAGAAAAAATAATACATGTATTGGGATATTAAAGATTGGTGTGGTTTTTTATCCAAACACTAACTTAGTGCGTCTCGCACTTTGTATCAGAAATGAATACCTTTACGGTTGATGTCAAGGTCGGACTGGTCATTAAAGAGAGTAAGAAAAAGTGGTCCGACGTCGTGAACTAAGATAGTGGCACCGGTGTAGTACCTTCCAAATACTTTCCGACGCTTAAATCAGCGATAAGCCATAGTGGCGTAAATAAAGAGCTAAGAAAAATGTTAGAGAGAAAAGAGAATATTGGTAAGATTTAGGATTTTTTGAGTGCAAATGACAGCTTACCTTAATCATTGGGAAAGAGATGCTTTTATAAAGGTATACTAGTCCCTATGACACGGGATGGTTGACATGATTTTATAAGGTTTTTGAGGTGCAAATAGTGGCTTACTTTAATCATTGGCATTACATGTAGATATGTTAGGCGTTCACCTGAAAATGATGGCGTATATGACGTGTTTTATGCATGTGAGTGTTCATTAACATAGATTATTTGTGCTCGATTCGGGAATGTAGATTATTTGTATTTAGCTCAAGAGCGTTGAATAGACCTGAATTATTTTTTTATGATTAATCTCGACTCAGTATTAGCCGAAGGTACCAAGATGATCATAATAATTTATTTGTGATTAAGGTCAGCTCGGAAACATCCAAAGATGCAGAGTTGAGCTGATTATTGTAACTTTCTTGTAGTAGATTATTTGTAGTTTACCAATTGTGTGAATGATCATCTATCTCTGTTGTTGGAAAATAACCTCCAACGTTAAATAATAGGTTTAATTATATTAGTTTTACAACAAGTAATAGAGGATTGTTTTATACATATTTCTAATAAATAGAAAAGAAGTTTCATATCTATTAGAAAAAAATTGTAGATAAATAGCCAACAAATAAATAAATAAAAAGACAAAAAATAATTGAGGAAAAATTACTAATAAATTCTTTTTTTTCCTACGTGAATGATACGCTCTTTGCTTTCTAGTAAAGCATGTTGGGATTTGACGAGTTGAAATATATAATATATTTTTTGAAGACTATGATTTAGTTTTCTTAAAATCATAATTGTAATTGACTATAAATATTAAGAGATGCATTTAAGAAAAAAAGAAAACAAAATGAAAAGATAATTGAAATACAGACTTGACAAGGCAAGTGAAGAAAGAAAATAAAATAATACGGATTTAACANTCATATATATATATATATATATTCGCAATATGTTTCCTATGATGCTCATCGAGTTCATGAATTATGGTCAACAAATAGTAAGAGTTGCAAGGTACATTGGTCAAAGTTTCATGATTATGTTATCCATCGTTACTTATAACTATTCAATATACGAAAAGGCAAATATTGCGGAACGTTTTCACAATCAAATCCATTTTGAATTTGATAAATGTATTGTTTGTGAACTTAAATAATATATTACCCAGGTATGATGCATGTCATCGTTAACAAAAACCCAAAATAATTGCTAATCTAAATATCAAAATATGCACGCTATACAAGAATGAAAATACCAAATCAACATTAAACTAATTAATAAATTAAGGGTATAAAAGGTAACAAAAATATTTGAAGTGTTGTCGGCTTATCCATGTTTATACTATATGATTGTACGTGGATTCGATATATTATTCACGTTTTTCTAGCTAGGTTCGGAAATGACTGTACATGATACTTGAACTTTTTAAGAAGAATTGAGAAATGTTGATTTTAAAATTTCTTAAACCTCCAAATGGTATGTGATATTCACTTATAAGATATACTCATATAAATATTTTGTATTTTACTTGGAATGATATTTTTCTATTTTATATTTAGATTGGTATTGTAGATAAGTACTATTTGGTTGATGTCGGGTATCCAAATATGAAAGGTTATTTAGCTCTATTTAAAGAAGAATATTTAAAGAAGAATGATATCATTTTTCTCAATTTGAAAAAAGTAGTCAATTTAAAGGTCAATCAGACTTATTTAATCATATTCATTCATCATCGTATAATGTTATTGAGTATCATTGTTTAGTGTTTGGAAGATACGATGAGGAATTTCGCTTATACATTCAATAAGTAAGTTGTTATTATTATTACTTTGATGGCTTTGCATAATTTTATTAAGAGGAAGACTATTATTGAATTAAAAATTTTTCTCATGTGACGGATACGATGATAATCCGTCAAATGGTCCCAATAAATCACATATCAACTTATAATGGATGAGAGTGAAATAGGAGTTAGATAGAATGGCTAGAAATCTCATTTTTAGGTAAGCAAAATATGTACGAATATTAGATTTATTCATAATGTTTCTTATTTATAATGGTTTTTATTTATATCTTTTTTATTGAAATAATTTATTTTAAGGAAAAATAAAAATTTCTTTATTGTTTGAGAAACAACAATTTTTTAGGCAAAAAAAAGAGAAAGAATTCGTGGACGAAATTAGCATATTCAAATTGATATACTTTTTAAACTTACATGCCAAACACATTATAAAAAGTATTCCACAGAAAAAGTTCTTTTGAAATTTACTATCACTTTTACTTCTTTTATTCTTCTGTCTAGAAGCAAAACCAAAATCTATCTCAAAAGTGCCCATAAAAAGATAATAATATCACCAGCAGATTAGATATGTGTGCTCTCACATGAAATGTTAGATAAGTTTTAAAATAAGGATCGAGGATGTTCACATTTTCCACACACTATTTATTGATGATGTCCAAATTAAAACGCTATCATTTTTATTTTTTTTCTTCTACTATTTAGTAGCAAAAATAAACTCTATCTCAAAAGAGCCCACAGAAGGATATATAATATCGTCAACGAACTAGACATGTGTGCTCTTACATGAAATGTTGATAAGTTTTAAAATAATGATTGTGGCTGTTCACGCTTTTCACACATTATTTATTGACGATATGCATATCTTGTTATAATATTCTTCCGAATCTCAAAAATGTTCAATTTTTGTGAGAATTTTTTTATCATTCCAGGATTGTGATATACTTTTTCATTAATAGAAGAAGAGAAATACTCAAGGATACCTCAAGGTACAAACCACTATATAAAGTGTCAGTGTGATTATAATTAATTCTATAGTTTCCACACAACTTTCACTTAAAATTTCATTGATTCTTCGGTATGAAATGACACATGTAGTGCTTAGTCCCTTAAAAAATCCTAATAGCATAACTTGTAGAATAATTATGATATGCGTTATGAAGATTCTTAAACCTGTTCCAAGATTCACACCGTCCATCAAAGATAAAAGGAAACCACATGATATGCGTTTTTTTTCAAAAAAACTTTTATTGAGACAATATGGTATTCAGATAAATAAACTTTAAAACTACAGATATATTTTCTTTATACGGCTAATATCCTTTTTTCTCTCAATCTATTTTTGTCGTTTTCCTTGGGTTTTTGTCTAATGATTTGTTTTTTGGCCAATTATTCAGTCTCTAATTTTACTTTTGAAGGACTTGATATCTCACTAAAAGACAAGGAAAACAAAGACTTACAACCAGTTTTCTTAACCGGTTTAGCTTAGATGACTAGACCCTCAAAAGTTTTGCAAAGAATAACAAATGGATAAAAGATAAAAGCAAATCAATTTAATAATAGGAAAATGTAGAAACATGGGTTCCATTAGTTTCCGAAACTAAGTAAAATTCTTATTTACCACTTATATGAGATTTGAGTCGTGACACTCCTGAGCCACAATAAAATTATTCCTTTGTTCTTTCCACTCTAATATCACTAAAAAATATAATGACCAAATAATGATTTCACTTTTAAAGAGCTAAATAATGACTTTGTTATTTTTTTTGTTCTTTTTTATTGGGCATTCTAGTTTTTTTACGATTAAATAAATGAAAAAAGCTAACATAACATTTTTTTACATAGTTATATATATATAAACAAAACAAAAAAGCACAATATAATAGTTTCTATTCAAAATCGATGTGCGTGTTGTATTAGACGTAGTCTTTTGTTGTAGTTTTAGTATAGTTTCATTTTGGATATGACTACTTATAAGAAGAAAAAACATCTTTTTGTTTTTTCAGATATATATATTTAAAAACATGTTATTTTACATATTATTTATTTATTTCTAATATTCAAACCCAAAGAAAAATGTCACTTAGCCATTTTATCCCTTGTCTTTTACTCTCATTATGAATTTGTACTTTTATTTTTGACTTTGTATTTAAGTGTCTCCATAATGAGAAATAGTTTTTCTTTTGTCCCCTAATACTAACGTATTAGTCCAAGATTGACAACCCAAGATGTAGGGTGAATTGGGTTTTAAAACTTTTTAAGAAAATTTTTAACTATGTAGAACCATAGACCACTATTTTTAACTTTGAAGCTAAATGAATAATAGTACCAAGCATATAGTAATAATATCAAGCAAATTAAGCACACTATATATCGAACACTCAATCAAATAACTTGCAATAGAGTAAAGAGTGTAGAAATAGAAAAAAATGCAAACTCAGTTTTTATAAGGTTCGATAAATACAATGATTTACCTATGTCACGGACTCTTAGTAACTTGCTTTGAGCTTTCTACTAACGGATCAAAGTTGTGGGCTTGACCAATCCTTCTACAAGAAGAGTGAATTCTTCTTAGGCTCACCTAACCTTTTAATTGTCTTGACTATAGTACTATCGCGCTTATCTTTAGATTGCTTAGAATCCAATGCCAACCTTAAGTATATGGATTGTTTAGACAATAGTATCAACCTCATCAACTCACATGTTGTTTAAACTCTAGTGGCAACTTCACGTATATCGAGTTGTTTTGACTCCAACATCAATCTTACTTATGCATGGGTTATTTATGATTTTAGTGCCAACCCCATCTCAGACTCAATAGTTTTCAATAATCAAGAGTAACACACTTAAGAACTCTCATCACAAAATTAATGAATACAATTTTGGCTTAGAAAATTTGAGAACAATGCAATATATATGCTCTAAGATTGGCTCAATATAATTTGAAAGTGTAATTAATGTAAAAATAGGCTAAGACACTTTGAGAGTAGATAAATATCAATTTAGGTTCATACTCAAGTATTAAATTCCATCAAAGGCTCTATATATAGATATCTAAGAAAACTAGCTGTTTATAGCCATAATTAGCTTTCTATCAAAAGTTTGGTCGACTAAAATTAAAGTTTATCAACTAAAAATATAGCTTTTGAAATTTGACACGTTAGTTCAGCTCCAACGGTCATTTCTGGCCACTGGTTTGAAAAGTAATCGACCAACTTTGGTCAACCAAAATTATTATTGGTTGACGAAAAAATTGTCTTGGTCGACCATACCCATTTTCGGCCGATTTTCAAACTCTAGTAAGATTTTTAGCATTTTTCAGATTGTAATAGCTTTTTGGTCATTTTTCAAATTATGACAGATTTTGGTGTTTTTCAAATTCAGCCTTCTAAATTTGTTTTCAACACTTTAAAACATGGAAAATCAATTTAAGAAAATTTTTTTGGCTATTGTAAATTTATTTTGGTATCTTAAAGATATTTAACAATAATTTAGAAAGTGTTAATTCTAAAACATAGTCTAGTTTGCAAATAGAAGATCTCTTTTTAGCCTATTTCAAATAATGATGATCTCAAATATACTTGTAACTTATTTAAACTTAAGAATTCATATATTAAAGAATATTTTTCCCATCCAAATAAATCATTACGTTCTATTTTCAAACTTATATAAAATAACCATTTTAAGCTTAAGAAATTTTAAAAACTCTTTTGAAAGTATGAGCCAATGCAAAGAGAATATATAAGTAATGAACCAAATCAAATACAAGACTAAGGTATGAAATATATCCTATCTAGATATGGTCTTATATCTTAATTATCCATCTTCAAGCTTGATTCTAATATATTCATATGTATCTATCTTTAAGCTTGATTTCTTAATCAGCCTGAGTTAAAACTTTGAGACCATTTAACTACACACTCAAGTTAATTTATTAGTACTAAATTAGATATTTGTTATCTTTAAAATAAGAGTAAGATTGAAAGCAGTATATGTCAACAATCTCCCCCTTTTTTTGATAATGTCAACCATTGGTTTTTGGAATAAAAAAATAATATGTAATGAGGACTTGAAAATATAAAATTTTATAAGTTTATTTTAATCCTTACTATATTTTAAGCTCTACTTCAAAATATGCCTTAAAAAGTGAAAGAACTTACTCCCCTTTTTAATTCAAATAAGTATCATAAGCATATTATGAGAAAATGTAAAAAGAATGTATGTTAAACGAAATTCTCTCCCTCAAAAAATATGCATAAATCTTTTTCTCCTTATATTCATAAATCATCATCATTCTTCCCCTTTTGACATCATCAAAAAGATAAAAACAATTTCCAAATTAGATATCTCGTAAAAACCAACCCATCCCTTTGAAATAAAAGTCTCCCTACATTAATTTAGTATATTTCTCTTCTCTTTCAAAATCATGACAAAATTATATGAAAGAGCAATACACAAATAATTTTCTCCCATGTAAAAAACAACATGATAGGTTATACAATTAGGAGATATAGAGGAATCAAGATTTTGACAATCTTCAAAATAAATATAACATGAGAGAACAAAATATTGAACAACAATATGATGAAAAGTGAAGACAAGAGAATGGGTAAAATTCCTCTATTAATAATAAGTATGAAACTTATACCATATTCAAAATATAGAAGTTGCATAAGATTATGAAAGCTCTAGTATAAAGTGAAAATAATTTAATTGAACATCATGAAAACTCTAACATAATTTTCACTCGTTGAAAGTATATTTCTCCAAAGTCATTCCAGCACAAAATAAAATAATTTCTTTTCCTTCATCTTCATCAAATTATAAAGAGCACATCAAAAGGATGCATTCAAAAGATATATGACCATTTAGTATAAGCAAATCATAAATATGCTCTCCCTTAAAATATGAATCATGATCAAAAGGAAAATAACAAAAGTAGGCAAAGATAATTCATATAAGAGAGATATTAATGCCAAATAGTAGAATCTTAAGCATAAGGCATCCAAACTAAGAGAAACATTCGAGACAATAATTTATTTGATCACTAGTTCTTACCATAGAATTTAAACTATCATTGAAGCTTAAAGAATGTCAATCCCAGTCTTGAAAGTTTTTTTAAAAAAACCGAAATATAGTATTCATCAAAAAATTTACTTCTATGATATTATAGGATGAATAATCATGCATTGATATTCAGAATAACAAAGTTGCAAAATATAATCATTGAATTCAAACAATGTCATTTTAGTTCTAAAATCAGCCTCCATACATCTATCTACATAATATGCATGACTGGTTCAAATTAATGAGATCTTCTTCCAAGTGTAAGAGTGTCAAACTAATAAATTACTTGGTAAAACTAAGTTGATCCACATGAAGGTTAGTGAATAATACAAGACCATAACACTTATATTACATAAATAAAAAGGATGTGAGAAAGTATGTTATAGGATGATAACAATAATAGGAAACAAAGTGACAGAAATATAATAATATGAAGTTGCCAAATTAAAAAATTACTAAGATTGAGGGATCCACTCTTAGGTACATCAAATAAGTATAATCTAAGCTCTTTTATCACTTAATTAGAATCCATTTACAACAACGGTTCTAATAAGAGGATTTATCATTAAAGATCTATTATTAGTTATTTATATAAATAGAATAATTTTCTTAATTATCTTCATTGATAATGCCAATACATGCAAATGTAGTTAAGCATTCATGGTGTCATCTTATGTTCACAACAAATCAAAATCCATTCCTAACACAACCAGTATAAAAGAAATTAAGTAATTGTTATGCCAAAAGTTGACTACGATGAATCAAGACCCACCACTTAACAAGGAGGTATTAAGATTGATTTAGAAAATTAAGTAGCAAATATATAACAGTAGTTAAAGGATATAAATAATAAGGTCCACCTAGAATTTAGATTATCCCTATTTTTTTCCTGAGAGTTTCACTCTTTCATCTTAGCAACATGCAAGATTAAGTAAACATGATGAAGAAGAACAATAAGTATGGACACAATATGAGCATAGCTTTAAACACAAATCTCTTACTATTTTGAAGGCAAAGCAAGATTATAACAATAAAAGAGAATGGTCTTAATCTCAAATCAAGCTATCTCATAAGCTAGCTTAAGTATTTATTTATAGAAAAATTTGGAAATACAAAGTCAAAATTTGTAGGCAAAAGATAAGTGCAAGGTGGCATTTTATTTTTGCAGATTCGGTCCCTCCCAAAGCTTCATCTGGAACTCAATAAATTAGGATGAAAACGGTCTTGATCAAAGTAGAGAAAATGAAGTATTATCTTAGGAGTCGTGTGCCACCAAAATTGTATCTAATTAGCCATATTTATTGGCTTGGAGAAAAAATGATGAAGATAGGTTCTATTGAGTCAAAATTAGTTGTTGATCTTATTATCTGAAAAGATATGATATTTTTACCTAAATTTCGGCTTCTTTAGAATTTTCTCAAAGAATAAATTATCAAGATATTTTTATGTATGTGTCCATAGCATCACGAACCACTCAATTTGAGATTTTATTGAGGCTATAATGAGCCAAATATTGAAGGGTATTGAGCTAAACATGAATGCAATCTAATTTGAAATATAGTCCATTTGAAACCCATTTTAAAATAATTTAGACAGATCTTGTGAATTGGGTTTAGTAAGTAATTAAGTCTAGAATCCATAGATTCAAGAATTGGATTAATCTCCCATGTGGTTTAAAATCTGTGCCCATTTTACAAAACCTGCACAAAAAAGAACATTTAGCACAAATTAATAGTAATTCTTGCTTTTATGCCTATGTCTATAAAAGTGCTTTAAGCTATGGAATTTAATGAAACTCTAAGTATATAATGATGATATAATTCCATAATAAGTGTACATAATTATATGTTCATCACACCGTCTAACCAGTTTATTACTAGTTCCTAGTAATTAAAGCGTTATCACGTAGAAATAATTAACAAAATTTCTTTCCAAAGTAATCACCACTTTTTCTCTCTTTAATTTATCTAAATAGGCGAACTCTCAATTTTTATTAAATCATATCTTCTGAAGTTAAAATATTAATAAATCTTTTGTTTTGTGCTCATATAACAATACATAATCATGTGGCTTAATTGAAAACTGTAATATAAGTTCTAATATTTCATCGAGGCTAACTTCTTTGAGTATGGGGCAATTTTTTTTTAACTTTAAAAACAAAACTATGAACAATACCTCCTTTACCCATGTAGCAAGCTTTAGGCTAATGACTTTTAGATTAGTTGGCTTTAGGGCATTGGGTGTTGAGATACCCCTACGAGCTTAATATCTCAGGTTGCAGATGCTTTTAGGGTACCAAGTATTAAGATACCCCCTTCGAGTTTAATTGCTCAAGTTAAGTAGGCTACAAAACCAAATTTTTCTATGATTTTTTTTTATAATATGTACCTTTTTACCCTTTTCCTTAGTTACTAACTTTGATGAAATGGAAAAACTTGAGTATCATAGTAGTTTAATTTGCAACCTATAATCATATGTTAAAGTGTGTGCATGTGCTGAGGATGGTTTATGAATATTTACTAAATATGTATATGATCATAATCTAAGAGTTTGTAAATTTGAATAATTCAAAAAGAAATACATGATGAAATAATATTAGGAAATTTAAAAATCAAAACTAAATATTACATATCCACTATGATGCATCTCAAGAGTAAACTTACTTCTTACTCTACCATCTATGACCTAGTTGTTTTGTCAAATAGCTTTAATAATAGCAAAAAGATTTTTTTTCTGATTTTTTTTTTCTTTTTTGGTGTCAACTATCCCCTCTCCCAACCAAAATCAAACATTGTCCCCAATGTCTTCAGTTAAATAGGAAAAGTATAGAAGACATCATCTGAAATGGAAACTATTGAAAAGAAAAACCTAAAAATATACATAAATAAAAAAAATAAGATGTTTTGAGTAAAACCATAAGACAAGAAAGTATTACAAACTGAGAGACAAATCCAATCAGCTTTTTTCTAGCATTCCTTGGTTGACCAATCTAACTGAGTTATGGCTAGATCAATTTCTAGGACATAGATTTGTAGTTGATCAATCAACGATCAACTGCTCAGAAGTTATAGTAGAGATAAAGATTCATCTCGAAGAATCTGAAATAAACTTCTGTTCTACAACATGATCTATAAAGGACACCAAGCTATTAAATAAACCATTAATATTTAATAGGTCGATAGGTTTTAGTGGATTTTTAGCTGGGCCTAAGAAGAAATTTGAATTTTTCTTCTAATATTCCAATGCTTCATGGTAAGGCAATAAAAGGATCAAAATGATCAAGCATCTTTTGTATTCATTCATATATTGTCAACATATTTAGTTCTTCCCCAGTTGTTATTCTGGTAATGTTTCCTTCTGTCAAAGCTTTTAGGATGATTCCCAAAACTTGGCTTCCTCTAATGAATATAATTGTTAACATACATCCAATAAACCCAAAGCTACCTCCCCCATGAACTAAATGGATTTTTCTTTCTGCTAACACCTTACTAAGGTGATTTGCTATCTCCCGGAACTCTTGATCTTTTTTCGGACTGGATCCATAAAATACACAAATATTTGTGATTTTATAAGATAAGGGTCCGACCATTTTAACACTCTTCTTAAACTTATGAATAAGTTTGAGTTGAATGAAAATAAAGAAAAGAAGTGATGTATTTATAGAGATAAGAAAAGTAATGCAATAATAGTACTTATGGGGATAGGTCGGCTATTGGTAGAAAAAGTTTGAAATTTTTTAATGAAATGACAAAAAGATAATGCATGCATTTGTACAGGTAGTTGTGATTGTGGCTCATATCTTTTTATGGCTTTACGTCTAGTAATGGCTTAAACGTCCTCTATGGGTCGAGGATTGATTTCCTATCTAATTTTCTTATAAATTGATAAACATGGTCTTTTAAAGTCAGATTTTCAAGACTATCTCGCTCATACTCTTGTTGAAATTGGGACCACGATTTACGAATTACAAGATATATATCTCCACTAGGATGCATCTCAAGGGTCGATAGAAGATCATCTAATGATCCCTTACTCATGCTATACTTAATAAACTTTGATTTATCTTAACGATTTGTGTACACTATTCCTAAATTGTATCATTTTATATTACAAGTCTATTGTACATATTTATGATAGACTTTCATTCTTTTAGCACGACACTTTTTCGCAAATGAGATTTTACCATGACCAAGCATGTATGAAATGAATTAGTCTAAAAACTCACCTAAAAATGGTACCTTTGCTTCAATAATCTAATAAACATCTTCAAGAATGCCCATATGTATTAATGACCTTAATCTTTCATACCTAACACAGTTAATTTTTAGCAATTTTGAAAGACTGAGATCCATTTTGAAGAAAAGAAATTGAAAAGACAAAGAGAGAAGTGAAAAATATTGATGAATCTTGACGAGAGTTTAAAACTTTATACAAATTTTTTTTCATATTTCTATTTTTTTCATTTTTTTTCTTCAATTGTTATGGAAAATTGAATAAATTGACTTAAAAGTCACATACCGTGAAAGTAATAAAAAATAAACAAACATACTAAAATTAACCTGTAAAAACAAACAAAATTAAAAATAGAGAATTAAATATTTGCAACAAATTATGATTACTCATAACATGAATTATTGAGATAAAGGACTTCCTCTTGAAGATTTTGGTTGTCAAGAAATGGTTTAAGTCTTTGTCTATTCACTTTAAATACATTACTATTTTTGGGATTTTCAATGTCAATGGCACCATAAGGATATACATGTCTTACAATGAAAGGTCCACTCCACCTTCATCTTAATTTTCCAGGAAATATGTGACATCGAGAGTTATAAAGCAAGTCCTTTTGACCAACAACGAATGTTTTTCATGAAATTATATCATCATGAAAAATTTTAGCTCTAACCTTATGAATTTTTGAATTCTCATATGCATCATTTCTCAATTCTTCAAGCTCTTTTATTTGCAATTTTCACAACTTACAAACAATATCAAGATTTGAGTTAAAAGATTTAATGGCCCAAAAAGCTTTGTATTCAAGTTCCACATGCAAATGACAAAATTTTCTACAAACTATTCTATAGGGTGACATACAAAGTGAGGTTTTGAAAGGAGTTCGATAAGCCTAAAGTACATCACTAAGTCTCAAAGACCAATCTTTATGATTTCGATTAAATATTTTCTCCAAAATTTGTTTAATCTTCTTATTTGCAAGTTTTATTTGTCCATTTTTCTAAGAGTTATAAGAGGTAGCAACTTTGTGTGTGTAACTATATATTTTTTCATTAATGACTCAAATGACTTATTACAAAAATGTGTTCCACCATCACCTATCATGGCACGAGGAATTCCAAATCAACTCAAAATGTTTTCTTTCAAAAAGTTAATCATTGTTTTATGGTCATTGTTTCGACTTGGAATTGGCTCTACCTATTTTGACATATAATCAACATATACTAGAATGTACATAAAACCAAATGACGGTAGAAAATGTCTCATAAAGTCTATATCCCAACAGTCAAAGATTTTAATCAGCAAATAGGATTTAAAGGCATCATGTGACATTTTGAAATTGACCCTAGCTTTTGACAATTTTTACAAGATTTGCAAAAAGTATAAGTATCTTTGAACAAGATTGGCTAATAAAATCCACACTGTAAGATTTTTACAGTTGTCCTTTTTGACGAAAAGTGACCTTCATATGTTTCTATATGATAAAAATTTATGACACTACTTACCACATTATCTGGTATGCATCTTCGAAAGATTTGATCAGAACAGTACTTGAATAGATAAGGGTCATCCCAATAAAAGTTCTTTACTTCACTTAAAAACTTCATTTTGTCTTGACTACTCTATTCAGATAGCATAGCTCCTTTTGCAAGAAAGTAGACAATTAAAGTGGTAGAGAATAAATATTCATCAAAAAAATAATCATTGATAGGTGTGGTCTTAGAAGATGACTTTATTGTTAGCCTCAATAACGACAATATTTTTGACAAACTCTTGAAGCAATAAGATTTACCGTATCAATCTTGGCTTGGAATCCTTCTTAGAGGGAAGATATTTTAATGCTGCATAGGCCTGGCAATTCGGGCTGAGCCAAATGGGCTGGGCCGAGATTCGCGGCTCGGCAGAGTCCAATTTTTTTGTTTGGGCCAAGACTCATCTGGGCCATTAACATTTTTTTAAAATTGTTTTTGGTCTGGGCCTTTTTTACATGTCTTCCAATGATCTAATTACTATTAGGCCCAATGGTAATATTACGGTTGAGTTTTTTGTTTTTGTTTTGAAGTTTAAATTATTTAAAAAAAAAACTATTTTTCTTATACTATAAATACCTCATACTCTCCACTATTTCTTCACACTTATAATTTTCAAATACTTTCTTATTCTCTCATTCTTTCTCTCTAAATCTTTAATTATATTCTCAATTTTATCTTTTTCTCTCTTATCTAACTTCTATTTACTAATTATTAGTAATTATATTTTATAGTCTCCCCACAACTCATAAAGCTTAATTCAAGGTATTATTCAATTTATTTATCATACTAATTTTTTTAATATCTTTAATTTGTGGTATATTTAGTTGTTTACTATTATTATTAGTATAATAGCTGTTAGTTAGTAGTTTGTAGTTACTAGTTAGTAGTTTTACAATATTTTATTTTTAATTTCAATTCAATTGTAATGGTTTACAATAAAGATAGTAGTTCATTAGTTTGTAGTTTGTAGAAAATTTATTAGAATATTATATTTCTAATTTCAATTTATTTTGTAATTTATAGTAGTTTACAATTAAATTAGTAGAAAGTTTATTATATATTTTTAATTTCAATTAATTTGTAGTTATGTATAATTAAGTTAGTAGAAAGTTTATTAGAATATTATATTTTTAATTTCATTTTATTTGTAACTTATAGTAGTTTAGTAGTTTACAAGTAAATTAGTAGAAAGTTAACTATATATTTTTAATTTCAATTAAGTTAGTAGAATATTTAATAAAATATTATATATATTTTTTTTATTTCGATTGATCAGTAATTTATAGTTGTTTACAATTAAATTAGTAGAAAGTTTATTAGAATATTATATTTTTAATTTCAATTTATTTGTAATTTGTCGTAGTTTAATAGTTTACAATTAAGTTAGTAGAACGTTTATTATATATTTTTAATTTCAATTAATTTGTAGTTGTGTATAATTAAGTTAATAGAAAGTTTATTAGAATATTATATTTTTTATTTCAATTTATTTGTAATTTGTAGTTGTTTATAATTAAGTTAGTAGAAAGTTTATTAGAATATTATATTTTTTATTTCAATTTATTTGTAGTTGTGTATAGTTTTAATATCCATATTTTTAATATAGATAGGATATGGATATGTCAAAAAATATCCTTATTGATTTGAAAATGGATGACGACCAAATTTGCATAGCTGAAGAGGGTGACCAACTCCCTAAAATGCAAACTAATCCAAATGTTAGTGGAAGTTGTTCATAATTTCAAGATAGTTATTCGTCGAGTGCAAGCATGACCTTCAAACGTGCAAGGACAACTTTCAATGCGTGAGACCATTTTGATTTGGAATTCAAAGATGAGGCCGATGGTAAGAAAACAAAAATGGTGAGATCTAAATATTGTAAGAAATTATTAACTACTAAATTATCTAGTGGGACCGCTCATTTGAATAGGCTGCATGTGTCAAAAAATACAAAAGAGACAAGGAACTCACTCAATCAACACTTCAATTCAGTAAGGATGGTTTGGTAAATTCTTGGAACTATGATCTTTTAGTAACTGGGGAGTCTCTAGCACATTTAATTGCTATAAAGGATTTACTATTAGGATTTTGTGATTGTAATAGCTATAAAGATCATATTAGAAGATCTTGTTGTCCATATTTTAAAAGAGTTTTTAAAAATATCACTAGGAGTGATTTGATTAAAGTTTATGAAAATATGCATAAAGAATTAATATCTGAATTAACTTCATTAAACTTTTGTATTACATTGACATCTGATATTTGAGGTGCTAATTCCAAACAAGATTATTGAAGTGTAGTTGCACATTATTCAGATTCATGATGGATAATGTAAAAAATAATATTTGGTTTTCGAGTCGTTGATAATAAACATACTGCTGAAATTATTAGAAATAGAATTTTAAATATTATTGAAGAATATGGCATAGCAAACCGCATTATCTCTATCACTTTAGATAATACTACCGCAAACACAAAGGTCATAAAATTACTTAGCAATTTGATAAGTTTATATATCAGAGGATTTTTACTGCATCATATTAGCCCAAGATTGATTACCCAAGAGAGTGATGAATTGAGTTTTAAATCTTTTTTGGAAACTTTTCAACTATGTAAAACTATAGACCATTATTTTGAAACTTTGAGACTAAATAAACAATAATACCAAATATATAACAATAATGCCAAGTCAGTTAAGCACAACAAATATCAAACATACAATCAAATAGTTTGCATTAAAGTAAAGAGTATAGGAATAGAGAAAATACAAACTCAGTTTTACGAGGTTCGACAAATACGACGGTTTGCCTACGTCCCTGATCTTCAACAATTTACTTTGAGCTGTTCACTATCGGATCAAGATTATGGGCTTAATCGAGCCTTGTATAAACAGAGTAAATTCTTCTTAGGCACACCTTAGTCTTTATAATAGTCTTGACTCTGGCTCTATCATGCCTAACTTCGGATTATTTAGACTCCAATGTCGACCAAAATAAGTCAGAAACTAGTAAATGGTTTCTTTGATCCAAACTTTGGTCGTTTTTTAAACTTTCTTTTTCTAAATATTTTTAACATTAAAAAAGAACTTTTTGAAGATATTTTGGCTAGATTAAAAATGATATTTATTTTCAAACTTTTAAAATAAAATAACAATTTTAACCTAAAGATAGTTTAAAAATTCTTTTGAAAGTATATAAAAATGCTTTTGAAAGTATGAGCCAATGCGAAGAGAATCTGTGTTCAATGAACTAAATCAAATACAAGACTAAGTATAAAATATATTCTATAGCACGGTCTTGTATGTTAATTTTCCATCCTCAAACTTGATTCTAATAAGTACAATATGCATTCATCTTCAAGCTTGATTCCTTGATTAACTTGAACTAGCATTTTAAAACCATTTTACTACACACTCAAATTAAATCATTAGTACTAAATCAAATGTTTGTTATCTTCAAAATAAGAGTGAGTAAGATTGAAACCTTAAATTCTCAACACATTAACGTTGTGCATGTCACATCATCAACCTTATCGTCAAATCAGATATGGATATTATAAATATATATATATATTGAAAATATTCGATTTGCTATTGCTTATATTCATGCTTCTAATATACGCATTGTCGAATTTAAAAAATATTGTATAGCTCAAAGATTAAAACCAAGAAAATTTCAAATTGACATGCCTGTAAGGTGGAATTCCACTTATTTAATGTTGGAAAATGTATTATCAAATAAAATTCTAATTATTATGTTTTACAATTTATAATAGATTCATTAGTATTGAAAGATGAAGATTGGTTTACTTGTGAAAAATTTGAACATTTTTTAGAAAGTTTTTTATGAAACTACTATTACATTATCTGGTATTTATTATCATACTTCTCTAATTATTTTATATTATATTTTTTTATTATTGAAATATTTTGTAAGGAAATTTTGACCCTATATTTGAACCAAGTATGCAAGAGTATCTTTAAAATATTAGTTTCTAATTCCTTTATTATATTCATTTGCTTTTATTTTAGATCCTATGGGTAAATTAAATTATCTTTCTAATTTAATTAGCTACATTGCTATATGTTTTGAGGAGATAGATTATAACTCTAAATAAACAAATGCTCGTGACAAGTTTTTTGAAATGTATAGTATATATGAAGTTAAGTTTGGTAGAACATATAGTCAACAATAACACATTCCACAACAAACTGAAGAACAATAAAAGAATAAGTCTTTTTAGAGCATGACAGATTCTCGTTATCAAGGGCATAGTTGTAGCTCATTATCAAAATCATCAAGTTCAAGTCAACCACTACCACCAATGAATCCATAACAATCTTCTGAGTTTAACCAGTATATTGAGCTAAATTCTGATATCGACCTTCGATGATGAGAACTTCAAAGTTTTGGACTAGTGGCAAAAGTATCAATCACGATTCTCAATGCTTTCACAATTAGCCCGTGACGTTTTAATAATTCTAGTGTCCACGATTTCTTTAGAGTCTACTATTAGCATGACTAAAATGAGTATAGATAAGCAGAGGACGTTGTTAGCTCTTGAAATAGTGGAGGTGCTAGTATATGTTAAAGATTAGGAACAAGCGGAAAAGCAAAATCAAGAAACTATTCGTATTTGTAATGAAGAATTAGCCAAAAATTTCAATAACTTATACATAAACGATGATGATGAGTCATAAACTCATAATTAATGATATACTAGTTTTTTCGAGTAATAATTTGAATTGTAATAAATAATCATCAATAAAATCAAATTTCAATATTTCAAATTTATTTGCTTCTTTATTTTTTCAACATTTATATTATAATTCTAAATAATTTTCTTAATAAAAATTCAAGTTAAAAGTTTAAAAGTTGTAAAAAATAATTATAGAGTAGAAAAAAAAGGGGGCCGAGAATAAGTCGGCTAGGTCCGAGAACAGGCTCGGTCTTAGCCCGTTAAATAGCCTATTTTTCCACCTCTAATTCTGCATGATCACTAAGGACAATTACTGATGAGCCAATAAGATAAGAACAAAATTTTTCCAAGGCAAATACTACTGCAAGTAATTCTTTTTCAGTGGTTGAATAATTTATTTGAGCATCATTTAAAGTCTTACTTGCATAGTAAATCATATATGGCTTACCATCTTTTCATTGTCCCAAAACAACACCAACATCATAATCACTAGCATCACACATTATTTCAATAGAAAAAGACCAATCGGGTCGTTGAATGATGATAGGAGCAGAAATAAGCAATTTTTTAAGCTTTACAAATACTTCTTCACATTCTTTAGTTCATTAAAAACATTGTCTTTAGATAAGGAGTTACATAATGGTTTAGATATTAAACTGAAATCTTTTATGAACCTCCTATAAAAACCAGTATATCTTAGGAATGATCTAACATCTCTTACACATTTTGGTATAGGCAAGTTAGAAATTAATTCAATTTTTGACTTGTCTACCTCAATTCTTTTTGATAAAACAATATGACCAAGAATAATCCCATTTATTACCATGAAAAGATATTTTTTCTAATTAGGTACAAGATTCTTTTCTTCACACCTTTTCAAGACTTTTTCCAAGTTTATTAGACAATCATTAAAAGAATCACCAAAAATAGAGAAATCATCCATGAAAATTTCAAGAAAACATTTAACATTTAACCATATTACTAAATATGCTAAGCATGCATATTTGAAATATGGCTGGTGCATTACATACTCCGAAAGGCATCCTACGATAAACAAATATACCAAATGGATATGTAACTATGGCTTTCTCTTGATCTTTAAGTACAATTTCAATTTGATCATTTCCTGAATACCCATCTCAGGAAACAATAATATCCATATCCCAAAACTCTTTCAAGAATTTGATCTATAAAAGGTAAAGGAAAATGGTCTTTCTTAGTTATTAAATTGAGTTTCCTATAGTCAATATGCACGTGCCAACTAGTAACAATCCTAGTTGAAATTATTTCATTATTTTTATTTTTGACCACAATAACTCCGGATTTCTTAGGTACAACTTGGGTAGGACTTACCTATTTATTGTCAGAAATAGGATAAATGATTCTATTATCGAAGAGCTTAACGACTTTATTTATTACTACTTCTTTCATACTAAGATTAAGCCTTCTTCGCAATTCTCTTGTGATTTTGCTATTTTCCACTAAAAAAATCTTGCATTTATAAATCAAAAGACTTATTCCCTTTATGTCAGCTATGGTCTATCTTAAAGCAGATTTATGAATTTTCAAAGTTTGTAACAACTTACCTTCTTGGTATTCATCAATTTTGGAAGAGATTATTACTGAAAAAGTCTTGTCTTCTCCTAAAAAGGAGTATTTGAGATTGGATGGCAATGGTTTCAACTCAAGCTTGGGTGATTGGATGCTTAAAAGTATTGTTATACTGGAACCTGGTAGTAATTTTTCAAATCTTAGTCTCCATCCTTTGTTTTCAATTCCTTGAGAATAGTCAAGTAAAGAACATATATTAGAGATATCATGATCCAAATGCATACTTGATTCAAATAAATTAACTAAAGAAACTTCTATGATCTAAATTACTCCCTGTTTAAACATAATCACTTAAGATGGTTTCAATCACTTTAGCTTCCTCATTTTCATTTTCTTCATGTGGTTGCTTACATAAATTAAAAACATTAAGTTTAAGTGTCATGTTCCCAAATAAAAGCTTCATCACTCTATTCCTACAATTAATCAAAGTATTAGAAGTTGCTAAAAATTGTCGTCCTAAAATAACAGGAATTGGATTATTTATCTCAATAGGTTATGTATCCATGATAATAAAATCTATAGAATTTATGAATTTATCAACTTGAACTAACATATCTTCCATTATTCCTTTTTAGGACTTAACTCATCTATTGGCAAGCAAAAGAGTGACAGAAGTTGATTTTAACTTAGATAGATTGAGTCTTTGATAAACTAAATATAGAAGTAAATTCACACTAGCTCCAAGATCAAGTAAGGCTTGTTGAAGTTTTTATTCACCAATAACACATGAAATTGTAGGACAACTAGAGTGTTTATATTTTAAACCATTAATGTTTTGAAGTATTTAACTTACTTGTTCGGTTAGAAAAGCTTTCTTTTTCATATTTAGTTTTCATTTTACAGTGCACAAGTCTTTCAAGAATTTAGAATGAGATGGTCGATGTTTAATAGCATCCAATAAAGGGCTATTAATCTTTACCTGTTTGAAGATTTCAAAAATTTCAGGATTCACTTTCCTTAAATATAGAAGTAAATTCACACTAGCTCCACGATCAAGTAAGGCTTGTTGAATTTTTTGTTCACCAATAACACACGAAATTGTAGGACAACTAGAGTGTTTATATTTCGAACCATTATCGTTTTGAAGTATTGAACTTACTTATTCGACTAGAAAAGCTTTCTTTTTCATATTGAGTTTTCATTTTATAATACACAAGTCCTTTAAGAATTTAGCATTAGATGGTCGATGTTAATAGCATCCAATAAAGGGCTATTAATCTTTACTTGTTTGAAGATTTCAAAAACTTTAGGATTGTGATTCACTTTCCTTGAATTATTCAAAACATGAGGAAATGGGAGAGCAGGAGAGGATTCAACCCCTTCTTTACCATTGGAGTTTAATTCATCATCTTTCTCATAAGGTGCAAGAATGGTTTTTTCAACAATTTTACCACTATGAAGAGTCATGATTGATTTTACTTGATCTATGGGTTGGCCTCTAGAGGATTCTGCATGTGAATTGAATAGTCCCTTAGGACTTTGTTGTGGTTGAGAGGAAAACTTACTTTTCTCTTGAATTTGGAGTGCAGATATAAATTTTGCAAGAGTATCTTTCAAATCTACCATCGCTTAGGTATTTTAAGTATTGATAGACTCTTACTTTTCAATGAATGAATGCAATATTTCTTCAAGTTTTTTCCTAGGAAGAGGTATATAAGGTGCATAGCCTTGAGGATTTTGAAAATATTTTTGTGCATGAAATGATGGTTGCGAAGATTGTGCATGATTATCATTCCTCCAACTAAAATTTGGGTGACTCCTTCAATTAGGATTATAAGTTTGAGAATATAGATTAAGAATTAGTCTTTTGAATATGTTTAAAACATTAGCTCACTCATGAAGACATTCTTCAAAAGAAGGCAGAGTTGGACAATCATTAATTGAGTGATCATTACTTTCACAAATATGACACATAATTTCTTGCATAGATTTTCCTTGACCACTCTTTTTCATTTTAAGTGCCTCGACTTTTCTAGCTAAGGATGCAAGTTTAGTTTAGAACTTGTGATATTTTCTAAGGTTATACATACCTCCACTAGATACAGAGGGTTAAGTTTTGGTTGCTGCCTCACAAGTTCCCACAGTGTCCTAATTTTATACATTTTCAGCTAGTAAGTCTAAGTATTCAATTGCCTTATTGGGGTTTTTGTCTTCAAAAGTACTATTACATATCAATTTGACCATCTGCCTATCTCTAGGTATTAATCCCTCGTAAAAATGTGACATAAACCTCCATGTTTCAAAACTATGGTGAGGACACATATTAAGAAATTCCTTATACCCATTCTAACACTGGTAAAATGTTTCTCGTTGTTTTATAGTGAAAGTGGTTATTTGTCTTTTAAAAGAATTTGTTTAATAAGGAGGGAAAAATATTTTCAAAAACTATTGTTGTATTTCATCCTAAGAACCAACGGAACCTAACCTAAGATTTTGTAGCCATATTATAGCTTTATTTTTTAATGAAAAAAGAAAAAGCTTAAGTCTAATGGTGTTCATGCTATAATTTTGATCATTATAAGTATTACACATCTCTTCAAATTTCCTCAAATGTAAATATGGATTTTCTGAATCTAAGCCATGAAAAGTTCGTAAAAGTTGAATGATATTGGGCTTGAAATCGAAATTAGATGCATTGGGGGGAAAAACTAGCTTGAAATCAAAATTAGATGCATTGGGAGGAAAAACTAAACATGAGGGTGCACCCATTCTTATAGGATTCATGTGGTCTTTTAGTGTCCTAGGTCTTTCTTGGTGATTATATATAGAATGATTGTCTCCTTAGTCAATTTGATTTTAGGCCATGTTTTCAAGAGAAAATGAAGGCTTCCTAATAAGTCAACCACTTGATGAGTATGACCAAACTTTCATGCAAATAATGTAGAAAAAGAAAGCAATTTTTTTTCTTCTTTTTTTATTAACAAGAAAGAAAATGAAGAAGGAAAGAGATGAAATGAAAATTAAAAGGAAAAAAATGAAATTATAGTTTGTAGAATAAACTTTACTTCCCCGGTAACGGCACCAAAAGTTTGACTAGTTCAAATTAATGAAGTCTTCTCCTAAGTGTAAGAGTGTCAAAATAGTAAATTACTCTATAAGACTGAGATCGATTCATAGGAAAGTTAGTGAATAATACAAGAACATGACATATATATTACAATAAAAAAATTATAGGAGAAAGTATGTTGTAAGATGATTATAACAATATGAACTAAAGTGACAGAAATATAATAATATGAAGATGCAAAATTAAACAATTGCTAAGATTAGGGGATCCACTCTTAGGTACATCAAATAAGTATAATCTAAGCCCCTACATTACTAAATTGGAATTCACACACAACAGAGATTCCAATTAGATGATTTATCATTATAGATCTATTATTAATTATTTATGTTATTAGATTAGTTTTTTTAATTACCTTATTTGAAAACAGCTACACTTGCACGTGTGATCAAGCATTCATAGTATCATCTTATGTCTACAATAAATCAAAATCTCTTCCTAGCAGAACTGATACAAAAGGAATTAAGTATTTATTGTACTAAAGGTTAACTACAATGAATCAAAACCCACCATTGAACAAGAAGGGTATTAAGATTGATTAAGAAAATTAAGTAGTATATGTATAACTATGATTAAAGGATATAACTAATGAGGTTAACTTAGAGTTTAGATTATACCTATTTTTCCCTCAAGATATTCACCCTTTCACCTTAGCAACATGCAAAATTAAATAAACATGATGAAAATAAATAAAAAGTATGAGCAAAATATGAACATAGCTTTAAACATAAAACTCTCACTATTTTGAAGGTAAAACAAGATTATAACAATATGAATAACAAGAGGAGAATAAAAGAGAGTGATCTTGATCTCAAACCAAGATGCCTCCTAAGCCTAGCTTAAGCATATATTTATAGGAAAACTTAGAGATACAAAGTCAAAATTTGTCGGAAAAGGATAAGTGCAAGGTGACACTTTATTTTGGTAGATTCGGTTCCTTCTAAAGATGCATTTGGAACTCAATGAATTTGGACAAAAAAGTCTTGATCAAAGAAGAGAAAATGAAGCATTATCTCTTAGAGTCGCATTCCACCAAAATTGTTTTCATCGTAGCTATATTTCTTGACTTGGAGCAAAAATGGTAAAGATAAGTTTTGTTAAGTCAAAATTGGTTACTCATCTTATCATCTGAAAAATTTCGATATTTTCACCCAGATTTCGTCTTCTTTGTAATTTTCTCAAAGAACAAATCATCTAGATCTTTTTTTTATGTATCTATACCATTAATAATCACTCAATTTGAGATTGTATTTAATCCATAATAGGCTAAATATTGAAGGGTATCGGGCTAACCATGAATATAGTCTAATTTGTAATGTTATCCATTTAAAATCCATTTTAAAATAATATTGACAAATCTTGTAAATAAGGTTTAGTAAGGAATTGAATCTAGAATCTACTGGTTTAATAATTAGATCAATCTCACATATAATTTAGAATTTGTGCCTATTTTACGAAATCTATACAAAAATGAACATTTAGAACAAATTAAGGGTAATTCTTACTTTTATGCCTATGTCTACAAAAGTGCTTTAAGTTAAGGAACTCAACGAAATTCTAAATATATAATGATGATATAATTCTATAATAAATATACATAATTAGACGTTCATTAATGCATAAAATATATTACCAATAAAAATAGAATTATTTAATTGATGTATTCGAGATTTGTCATGAATAACCATCAAGGATTTTAGAAAAATAATAGTTTAAGCAATAAGCATTTTACAAAGAATTTGAATCATATATGAAAAATTTATATATCAATTAAATAAGGCTCATAAATAGTTCTAAAATTCAGCCATACCTAATTTTCTTTTCTTTCGGTATCTTCATAGGCTTTAAGTACTCGAGCTCAAACTTTTTTAAGAAGGCATACTTTGATTGGTTGATAAAGATTCCATTTTTCCAAAGTTCTAATATTAGATTTTGAATCAAAATTTTCAAGTTGCCTTTGGTGTTCAAAAATAAAAATATGCATCCAAAGACTCTAAAATAATTAATATTAGATTTTTGATCATATCAAAAATAACAATGCTGTTTTATTTAAAATATGCCTAATCAACAATTAAAGTATTCTTTTTGATCACGAAAAGATATAACATACTTCGAAAAAAAATTAAGCGAATTAGATTTTTAGCAATACCAAAAATTCTTACCAATATCAGTAATGGTAATAGTCGTACTTTTTGTATTGTCTCCAAATGAAATATCCATTATCAATTTATTTTTTTTGTGTAAAAATTGAGAGCTTGATGAAGTCATTACTTAAAGGAACTACTATTTTGCTTGTTCCTATAATAAAGATTCAAATTTAGATTTTCTTCTCGGTATCCATATAACTTTGGATCCTTGGGGATTAGTATTTGAATTCTTTAGACCCATTCTTGTTTGAAACCCAAATATACATTTTTCTTAATGGAGTATAAAAGTTTGTATGTCTATTTTGGTTGCAATAATTGCATACATACTTTGAGTCACTACTAGATGCTACTTCGACAAAATAATTTTTGAGATACTTTTGTTTTATAAAAGGTTTGTATCCTATACTTCATTTGTCAAAAACACATCTTTGTCTGCCAAGTATTAAATCAAAATTCTTCTTTCCATTGGTGAATTTGTGGATAATATTGGTTAAATCTAAAACTTTTTCTTTTGATTAAGTGTCTTTATTTTTCAAAGATACACATATATCACATGACAAAATAACTTCCTTTTCTTTAGAAAATTTCTTAAGTTCTTTTGATAAAAGAGATAATTTCTTTCTAAGAGTACTATTTTTCAAAACAAGCAACTTATAGTTATCATTCAACTCATTAAAATAACCAAGTAGCTTATTGAGTGATAACTCTTCTTCATCACTTTCATTATCAAAATCATCGAGTAAGTCACCATTCAGTTCAAGAGATTTTACCTCACCCTCAATTGTCATGAAGCATATGTTATCATCTTAGCTTCTTCATTACTTTCTTTCATCAAGATCTCATGCATTTTGAGTGAACCCATGAGTTCTTCTAAAGAAAATTTGGTGAGATCTCTAACTTCTTAAATCGCCACCACTTTGCTTAGATAAGCTCTAGGAAGACTCCTAGGTACTTTATTCATTAAATCCATGTTAGAAAGTAATTTACCAAGAGTATTAAGAGAGTTAATAATAATTGTGAATCTAGAAAATATTTGAGCAATAGTCTCATCTTTATGCATCTTGAATTATTCATATTGGCGAGTAAGGATATTGATTTTAGTTTCTATCATAGAATTTGTGCCTTGGTGTGTGACTTCAACTATATTTTGTATTTCATGAGCATTTGTGGCGTTTTCTACATTATTGAATATATCTTTATCTATACCACAAATAAAAATATGCATAGCTCTACCGTTCTTTGAAAAAGCAATTTTACTATTTTCATCATATTCATCAATTTCATTATCAACGAACTTATCACCAATCTTTTTCTTAAAAACGAATGGACCTTTCGTAACAGTATGCCATAAATCAAGATCCAAAGATTGTATATATGTAAATATCCTATTTTTTCAATAATAAAAATCAGTTCCACTATAAAATGGTGGCGTAGTGCTTGAAGACCCTTCATATGAAAAGTTTTGAAAATTATTTGGGTTATTCATCTCAAGATGATTAAGTCCTTAAAATTGAGCACCAAGCTTTTATACCAATTGTTAGCCCAAGAATGACAGCCCAAGAGGGGAAGTGAATTGGGTTTTAAAATTTTTTAAGAAACTTTTCAACTATATAAAATCATAGACTATTATTTTTAACTTTGAAGCTAAACGAATAATAGTACTAAGTATATAGTAATAATATCGAGCAAATCAAGTACACTATATATCAAATACTTAATCAAATAGCTTTCAATAAAGTAAAGAGTATAGAGATAGAGAAAATACAAACTCATTTTTTACGAGGTTTGATAAACACAATAATTTGCCTACGTCTCTAGCTCTTGACAACTTGCTTTAAGTTTTCTGTTGACGTATCAAGATTATGGGCTTGATTGACCCTTTTACAAATAAAATGAATTCTTCTTAGGCTTACTTAATTTGTTTACAATAGTCTTCACTTTGGCATTATCACTCCTATCTTTAGATTATTTAGAATTTGGTACCAACCTCACCTATATGGATTATTTAGATAATAATGCCAACCTCACTACCTCAGAGGGTGTTTAAACTCTAGTGACAATATTACCTAAATCAAATTAATTAGACTCTGGTGGCAACCTCATCTATGCACGGGTTGTTTATGATTCCAATGTCAATCTCACCTCACACTAAATAGTTTTTCAATAATCAAGAGTGAACATGCTCAAGAACACTCCTCACGAAAGTAATGAATATAATTTTGGCTTAGTAGATTTATGAATAATGTAGTATATATGCTCTAAGATTGGCTTAATATGATTTGAAAGAATAATTGATGTGAAAATAGGCTAAGACATTTTGAGAGTAGATCAATATCAATTTAGATTCATGTTCAAGTGTTAAATGTCATAAAATGAGGCTATATATATATAGGGCACCAATCCAATAGGTATTTTTTTTTTTACCTATGCATAGGTATCAATTTGGCCAATGAAAATTTAGCATATATATTTTTTTATTATGAAAAGTAAGAGAGAGAAAAAGCATTAATGATGCACGTCTTTTCATGTACTTCATTATAGCCATTAGATCACCATTAGATGGCGATCCAACGGCTAAAAAAAAAATACCTACCCATAGGTAAAGAAAAAAATACCTACTGGATTGGCAACCATATATATATATATAATATTATATTTCTAAGGAAACTAGTTGTTTATAGCTGTTATTAGTTTTCTGCCAAAAGTTTGGTCGACAAAAAATATGATCATTAGAGTTTGACACATCAATTCAACTCCAACAGTCATTTCTGGCCACTGGTTTGAAAAGTGGTCTACCAATTTTTGGTCGATCAAAATCATTGTTGGTCGACCCAAAATCATTTTTGGTTGTTTTTCAAATTCTAACAAGATTTTTGATATTTTTCAGGTTGTGACAACTTTTTGTTCATTTTCTAAGTTCTGACAGATTTTGGCATTTTTCAAATTCAGACTGCCAAATTTGTTTTGAACATTTTAAAACATAGAAAGCCAATTTGAAATAAATCTTTTGGCTATTACAAACTTATATTAATTTCTCAAAGATATTTAACAATAATTTATAAAGTGTTAATTCCAAAATATAGTCAAGTTTGAAAATAGAAGTTCTCTTTTTAGCCTATTTCAAAAATTATGATCACAAATATATTTGTAACTTATTGAAACTTAAGAAATTATTTATTAAATAATCTTTTGCCCATATAAATAAATCATTATTTTCTATTTTCAAACTTATATAAAATAACCATTTTAAACTTAAGATAGTTTGAAAATTCTTTTGAAAGTATGAGTTAATGTAAAGAGAATCTATGTGTAATGAACTAAATCAAATACAAAACTAAGACATGAAATATTCCCTATCTAGACACAGTTTTGTATCTTGATTATCCATCTTCAAGCTTGATCTTAAATATCAATATACATACATCTTCAAGCTTGATTCCCTAATCAACATGAGTTAGAACTTTGAGACCATTTAACTACACACTTAAGTTAATTCATTAATACTATATCAAATGTTTGTTATTTTCAAAATAAGAGTAAGATTAAAACCCTTAAATGTTAGCATTAAAACCCTTAAATGTTAGCACAATATTGCTAGAAGACTGTTAGTAGATAATGACCAAATAGTCATTTAACTTTTTAGAAAGCTCTTTTTTTATGGACTTCTAAAGAGTTTTTTGGATATAAAATTATGCAACATTTTTTACATGACTTCTAAAATATGTTGACACTAATAAATTAATACAAAAATTATTTTATTATGCCTATTTTTTGTGCTAAATGTATATAACCATGTAAAACAAATATTATTTTTACTCTTTTTCATTTTATTCATTTATTTAATCATAAAAAAACTAATCATAAAAAAATAACTATGTGGACATGTCCAATAGGAAAAAAAACCTACATTGAAAGCAATTTATTTAGCTCTTTTGAAAGTAAAATGATCATTTGAATTATTGCCCACTTATGAATTTTTTAATAGTATTAGAGTTGGATGGTAAAAAAGAACAAATTTGTCATTTATAGGATATTTGAGTATATAATCAAAAGTGAGAGAACAAATTTATATTGACAACAAAAGTCATAAGGCAAAATAAATAATTATTTCTTTTCTTTTTATAGGTTGAGTAAATTTTTTTAATTGCCAAACTGTCATAATTAGGTGTGTGAATGCCTTAAAAATAAAAAATAAAATAAAAAGAAGAAGAAGAAAGATGTTGAAACCAATAACAGGTAAAACATTAGGGAAAATTGGAGTAAATATCTTTATTTTACACTTTATTTTAATACATGTCCATTTTTATCTTTTTAAATCAAAATAGTTGATTATATGTATTTTTAAATCACTTAATATATCTACCAATATACTAGATCTAGTTTATATGCTAAATATATTTTGTTGGATATACATTGATATAGTGGCCATTTTATTATAGCATTTAAAAAATATACATTCACTTAAAATAGGTTCAAATTTGGTTATTTTGCTATAAGACCTAATTAATGGTGCCATTTGCCAATTATAATAAGCAAGATTGCATAAATCATAAGCATAATTAACTTAAAAGTTGATTTTAAAAGAAAAACTTGGCTTTATCTCCACTCCAATTTTTTTTATCTCTGCTTCCTTTCTTATTAATTAAGTATTTTATAAAAATATCATCCTATAAATTAACAAAAGAGTAACGATAGAGACATCAAAATCTTACACAAAAAACTCTTACACGATGATATGATGTACATTTTAACAATTTCTTATTTTAAACTAGGACTATACCATTTAAAATTATGTAGCTAAAAATAATGGCACATTACTAGTATAAGTTTTTGGTGTCCTAATTTTTTATCTTAACAAAAATGTCCTCGTATAAGCATTACACAAAAAATTTTCATTTCTAAAGTCACTTCCTTCAAACATGCTCAACATAACATTCTTAGAAAATCAAGTCATAAATCAAATCAACAATTTGATTTTATATCTAAATGGAAGAATAAATTATCAATTAATATTTATGACTTATACAAATAATGAAGTACTTATTTTTTAAAAAAAATTAATGATATTAATATTTATTTGTTCTCACCCATTAAAGTTTTTTTTTAAAAAAAAAAAGACTTTCTTAAATTAGTTTTTTTTTCCCCTTCATTTCTAAAAAAAACATCCATGTATTTATATTCAGGGATAATTTGGATAAAAATTTTCTTGAAAATAATTGATGTACCGAATTACAGTACATGATTTTGTAAAACATATTCCTCTTCATATTCTCTCTTCTTTTTATTACTATAAAGTTTTTATAGAATTAGTTATCAAAAAATTTATATGATTCTGATAAGTTCTGGAACTCCAAGTTGAAGTTGAGTATTTCATCATCCGAATTGCAAAGTTGGATCAATATCATGAATTATACTCAATGCATATGAATTAAAAAATAAAATAAAACAAAATACTTCAACATATAATTAGTTAATAAATCGTTCTTTATAAGGCTCATAATAAATCGGTTCTTTATTACGCACAAAATACACTTTAATACATAATTAATTAGTGAATACAGAAATATTTGATTAATTAGTGGAAACTAGCAAACGCATCTCATTTGGAAACCTCATTTAGCCGGTTGACCAACTCATCCAAATCCTTATCCGAGCTCCCCCCTTGAGCCACCGCTTCCATCGCCGCGCGACTTATCTCTCTGGCTCGGACCCTCTCGGAGCCATTACTTCCCTCTAACGATCGAACCAACAATCGAGCCAACTCGGTCGGGTCGGGAATCATCCGAGTTCCCTCGCCAACTCGGACACCCGCCCCGGCTTGCTCCACCACCAACTTGGCATTCGTATATTGGTCCGCACCCATCGGCCACGTCAGCATCACGGCCCGGCAGCCAGCCCTTCCAGCACCGAGTTCCACCCGCAGTGAGTCAAGAACGCGCCCACCGCTCGGTGACTTAGTGTCGCAAGCTGCGGGGCCCACCCCCTGATCACCAGGCCTCTGTCCCTCACGCGCTCTTCGAACCCATCCGAGACCGCGCCACTGTCTTCTCTTCCGTTTTTCTCGCGGGGTTCCCTTGCGCAGAAGATGAATTGGACCCGGCTCTGTTCCAGTGCGGCCGTCAGCACCTCAATCTGTGCGCTGGTCAACGTGACCCGGCTCCAGAAGCTCACGTAGACTACGGAATTGTCCTCTCGGGAGTCGAGCCACAGCATTACATGCTGATGTGGAAGGGAGCTGGTCCCACCTCGATTAAACACCGCATCGTTGCTGTTGCGATCGGGAAGCAAAGGTCCGACGGCCCACACACGATCGTGCCCCAACTCTCTCTTCAAATGCTCCAAGTCGCGGCTCTCCAGCCCAGCGAAGGAGTTGAATACGAAACCCAGCTGGCCCTATCGGCCAGGTTGATATTGCGCCAGCGTTCCCAACTTGGGTCTCCTTCTTTACCGTTCCTGTGAAACGGAGGAAGCTGCCACCAGGGGTAAATCGGGGAATTCGGAAGCTTTGGGAACGACGTCGGTGATGAATCATCGTTGTCGTTTGGGTCGTCCTTCTTCGGCGGATCTTTCCACAGAGCGAATGAGAATGAGCGATCGCAAGCTCCAGACGGAGAGAAAACAATCCTTTTGACTCCGACCCGAGCCGCTAGGTCGTGGGTCCACTCGAGCATGAAATCGGATATGATGGCGACCACCGGCGGTGTAACGGTAGCCTGGGACTTGAACCATTGGATCAGGGCCGCCTCGTGGTGTTCCCTCATGGCTTTCATTGCTTCGATGGGACTGAATGGGGTCGACAGGGGTGTTTCCGGAACTGGAATGACGAAGGGTTTGAGAGAACATGATGAATGCGTGGAGATGAGTGGTTGGAGCAGAGTAACCTCGTTTTGCGTGACCAGTACGGTGACGGTTAGGCCGCGGGTTAGCAACCGGTGGGTGAGGTCGAGGAGTGGTATCACGTGGCCTGATCGAAGTATCGGATAGACTAGCACGTGTGAGCCATTGGCGGCGGCTGATGACATGGCTGAGAGATTCCGGTGGCTCTTCTCGTTCTGGGTTTTAGCTCTGTAATGGGACGTTCGATTCTCAAATATGATCATGGCCCAGAGAAAAGTCAATGATTTTTCAGTTTATTGGTCACGTCATTACCGACTCTACGGCATTATTCTAGGAAAGCATTCGCTTACTTTTGGACATTTTTTAGACTAAACGATGAGGCAGGAGAGGAACTCGCTTAAATATAAAAATATATGTATACACACATTACTCAATTTGAGTGAGATAGCTGTCACACTAAGGTTTAGGCTTTGTTTGGCGGGGCGGGTTGAGTAGACGTGAAAGCCCCTAATAAGCAGGGGACTGTGAGCAGAGGACTGTGAATAGGCCTTAAAGTTTACTGTGTCTGATAAAGTTGGTTGAAAATTGAGGACTAGGACGGAGATCCAGTAAAAATAAGTATTTTTTTTAATAAATTTTGTTTTAAAAAAAATTTTAGACTTTGTTTGGTGAGAGGATGGAAGAACAGGAAGGATGGATAGATTAGGAAAAAATGATAGTAAGAAAAGAAGGATGGATAGATTAGGAAAAAAGATAGTAAAAAGGGTGAAGAGGATAGTTGCTTTCTTTTCATATTGTTTGGTAAAATAGGAAGGAGAGAAGATTATTCTCTTTCTTTGGGTTTGGTGTTTGGAGGAAAATTGAAAAGATGATATATTATTAATTATAAAATTATTATACTACTAATTGTGTTCTTTATTGTATTTTTCTGTCTAATTTATTTTGTTATTACACAAATCTACTTTTTTTTGTTTCAATCAAGTTCATAAAAATTTTGTTAATGAAACATATTTTAAAACAGGTTCATTATTAAAAATTTCCTATAACATTTGTTTCGCTAGTCGTCTTCTTCTTTTTTTTTAAAAAAAAAAAAAGAAATATTTATTTTCTACTTTTCAATATATCATGGTTTTCACATAATTTATACATTAGAGAACTTCTATATAGCTTACTCACTAAAGAGAATACAATAATTTTCTTTTATGTTCTTTAATCTTTCTTATTTCTCCAAAAATAAATAAAAGATAAAAAATACATAATGGGAACTTAAAAATAATATCTATATAACACAAAATATTGCATAATGCATCGCAAAGATTTCATATCTAAATATATTTCCTTTAACTACCAAAAATTTTAAGAGTTGAATCTTTCATCTGTTTATAAGACTAAAAAGCCTTTGGCAAATTGTACAATGAACTCATTATAATAAACCATCAGCCCAATCTATACCTAATCAACCATAATATCATGTATTAAAAGAGTCCATGTATCATTCTTCTTTTTCTAAGCTTGCCATTCTTTTACACTGATATAAGTAGTTAGTCATAACTAGCAGATATCAAAAGTATAACTAAGAAAAGTCATTTTTCTTCCTTCCCCATTTTCTTCTCCATATAGTAGGGTTATATATATCAAAAGCATCCAATAGTTCATAAAAATAGTTAATACCGGCCATGTCAATTTAAATGACCATTAGTTTCATGCATCATCTTCACAAGAAATTCATAACGTCATGGACTTGGGATTGCAAAGAAGGTTCATGTTTTTGCTGCAGATTTGACTAGAAACAAAAAAACTTCAAGTTATACATTATCAAGAACTTCAAAATTCAACAACTCCGCATAAATCTCTTCTTCTTCATATTTTGTGGTCGTGCCTTTTCAAGAATACTAATATCGTTTTTAGCAATTATATTTCCTTCTCTAATTGTATCAGCTACATTATTCATACTAGATTGGATCATCTCCACATATTTTTTAAGTGACTATATCATGGACACTTTCCTTTTATATCATGGATGAATTTGCATCATATGAGTTATATTGTGGAGATTGTGGATTAAAATTATCATAATTTACCTCATCCAATTACTTAATATCTATAAAGTGATTGTTATTATTCTCTTTTTCCCATTGTTGGACCTTTTCCTTTGCACTTATAGCACCTTCTCCTATTGCTCTATTCTTTGTAAATAAGTCTATCATTTTGTCATAATTTTGAATTCTAGTTACCCTCCATTTTTTAACATAAGGTTTTGACTGCAATCATGTGCAAAAATATACACTATTAGCAATAATTTTTTGTACATGGAATAATGGAATACAAATTTTAATTTAATACATGTTATATTTAAGATAATATAGTTATTTTGGCTGGTCCTAGTAGAAGTAATGCAAGATATTATTACTTGGCTCTATATATTTTGGTTATTTTTTTTTTCTTACAGGCTATTATTTTTTCTACTTTGGCACATTTTTCTTTCTTCTTCGCTTATTTTTTTTTTGTCTACTACTATTTCTATTTGTTCAATGAAATTGATTTTAAAAAAATAAGAATCTAATTACAAGGATAATAACTAACCTCAATAAGAGTATTCCAAACTTTAGGCTCTGCTTCAAACATCTTTGTTACCAGACTCCAAGAAAATCTACTCAAACTTTTGAAAAGATCATAATATGCATTGAAGTTATTCTTTAAAGTTTTGATAGGATTCTTCAAATGATCCTTGTCAAATGGATATTTGAGTTCCTTTCGACAAATTTTCAAAACATTATTATAAGCAATTGATGTTAAAGTTCTATCAACTCTATTTCTAATAGCTTGTTGCTCTAACAGTGGTAGCACTACATCCATACTCTCTATCCATTTCACAGTATCCTTTTTTAGTTGATCACCCTTAATATATCGATATTTGCTTTTTTGGCCATCTCTACAATCTATATAATAGAAAAGTTACTAAAAAAAAAAACGAAATATACAAATCAAGCATGTATCAATCATAAAATAGTCCAAAATATAACCATAGAAAATATTCAGCCAATCGTAAAAGCACAAAAATATTCCAAACTAAAACTTAAGCACCACTAGTATAATAGCTAGTGCGAATAAAAGCTTATGAATTTAACTATTGTTCGTTGTTCACTTAATCTTTCTATATATTTTGTACTATTTCTTCTCTAATAGCTACCCCTTTTTTAGCATCATCATTATCTTTTTGTCTATTATAAGTTTCTCCAATTGGGGGAGTTTGTCTTGACTACTCTTCATCAACTTGATTGATCCTATTTTTATCAAGGTCTACTCTCATGAGATAGTTATGTAGCATGCAACAAACTAGCACAATTTTTGAAACTGCTCCAAAAGGATAATTCGGCTATGTTGCTCTTGAAATTATTAGAAACCATTTTTTTAGCACTCTAAATGTTCTTTCTATAACATTGCATAAAGCTGCATATTGATGAATAAATAGTTCTTGTGCATTTTGAGGAGCCATAGTAGAGTATTTCTTTAGATGGTACCTTACTCTTCGATTAGGTATTATAAGTCCACTTCGAAGCATATACCCCGCATCAACCAAATAATATTTTTCTTTGCAACATATATCAAAATTTTTAGTTTCACCTTATAATTTTCTTTTTCTTTTTTCCATCAAGAAACACTAATTATAAAATGAAGTAGACTTATCTTTAGGAATTATAAGCATATCATCTCTAGCTAAAGTATTTTTTTATAATTCTAAAGTCAGATGCAGCCTCTTCCTATCTAAGAACACGTACGTGAATTTCATGTCGAACTCACATGCTACCATAACATTTTAAGTTGTGTAGTCTTTTCTTCCACAATATTTTGATGTCTCATCTTTGAGAACTTTTATACGAACATGTGTTCAATCAATAGCTCCTACATAGTCCTGAAATTAAAGTAATGTTTATCATTATTAAAGATAGACAAATATAAGTTTAAAATAAAAGGCTAAATTTTGAATTCTTACCTTAAAGTATTGATAGAACTGATGACTACTAAGTATTTATTGTAGTACTTCAGCTCTATTTGGTTGCCTTAAGAATTAATTTTCTAAGAAAATGATTGCTCTCAATAACTCATGAAAATATCTACTTATTGTCTCACCCGATCGACGAAAAAAGAAAGAAACAACTCGATTTATAGTATTATGCTCTAATACATATAAAAACTTTACAACTTATTCTCTAACTATGGAATATTTATTGTCTTTGAGATGACCAGTACCCCGTAGTAATTCACACAACCTAGCAAATGCTAATGGGCTCATTTGTACTATGTTATGATATTTCTCATTGATACTAATTCGTTCTATAAGCTCGTTATGAACTGTTTAATTGTCTCCACTATTATCCATAAGACTCTTGTCAACATAATTTGAACAATAGTATAACTCCATGATATACACTAATTGTACCAAATAACAAATAAGTTGTACTGTCGCGGTATGCCTTTGTTTTTCCCAATCATTGAGAATCCTTCTAAAACTTTGGTCTGATGCTATTTGTTATCCTTTTCCCAATCTTTTTCCCAACTTAATGCCAAAATTTTGTCATCATCTATTTGTATCTTATCCCAACTTAGTTCCAAAGTTTCATCCTCTTCCATTTCACACTCATTCCTACTTAATTCTAAATTTTTCTCACCATCCATCTAATTTTCATATTTTAGTTATAAATATCAATTGGACAAGTAACAATGCATAAGAATAATTAGAATATAATGATGGTACATATACTAACAATAAAATGCAAGTAAGAGTAAATAATTTAGTATATAAGATATATTATTCAAGATTTATAATAAAAATCAGAGATAGTGTATGATATTCTAAATGAGTTTCTGATTTGGAAATAGAAAAGAAAAGAATTGACAAGATCCATGGCCATTAATTATAGGTTATCGTAGACTTGTAAAAACCCGGATTTTTTGGAGGGTAATTTAGACATTTTACAAATTTTCTGGATATAATATTGGGGGATTAATTTACAAAAGTTTTGTATAGAAGGACTAAATTGTAATTTTTGGGAGACTAATTTGAAAGAGATTAGAAATTTTGGAGACTTATGTGTAATTTTTTAAAAATTGCACTGCCCCATAAATACAGGCCACGTGCCCTGTCATTTCTCTCTCTCTCTCTCCCAGCTCGACACACAATCTCTCTCTCTCTCTCTCTCGGGTCTCCCTCGGCCGAAGGAAGACCACCGCCGTAGCTCACCTCCTGCCATCGTCCGCCCATGCAGCCCACCGGCGAAACTCCCCCATGTCGCACCGAGTCGACGCCGACTAGTTGCCGCCACCGGAGAGGCCGCCGTTGCCGGAGAAGACGAAATGGCCATTTCGGATTTTCGGCTACGTTTGACCTCAAACCAAGCTCGTTGGATTTGTCTCGTCATAAGGATTATCAAGGTATATATTTCACGACTCCATATTACCCCGAATCAAAAGTTGTCATTTTTGGATATGTTGAGTTTAAGTTTGACTTTTTGATCTGGTAGTTGAATTGTGTTTTTGTTATCATTTTTGGATTGTGCTTAGAAAATGGAGAAGTTTGATATATATATATATATATATTGCCTATGTTTGGTGATCGGCACGGAAATCGAGATCGGACAGTTGAGATTTTACCTAGTTTTGCATGCTATCGGTCCGGTGTGGGCCCGGACCGAATTGGACAAGTTATATGTATAACCTAGCTATTTTGGGTGCTAGGAATTCAGTGAAGATGTCTGTTTGTAGATTTGAAGCTCTAGTGAGGAATTGAATTTTCGCGAGAGGACGATCAAGAGCTTAGAATTGGTCCCCAACCTTTCGGACAATCGTCAATAACACCTTGAGGATTCAATAGCATGGTATCGCTATTCGAGCAAGGTAGGGACTCAATTACCTCTATTTTATATCATTTTTGAATAAAACTTATTTTCTGCGATACATGAGAACAAATGTGATTTTATTGCTCTGGGAATTTTCTGAGTACGGGTTATATTTTTAGAGAAAATTAGGTGGACGATGAATTTCTTAAAATGGTATAAATAAATATCTATATTTTAAAAATTTTAACTGAATATGTTCATTTCTTTTAAAACTTCAATTGTGATTATATTTTTAAAAGGAAATGGATTTTTTTTTTCCGATTGAAAGCAACAAGGAAATTACTTCAAAGGAAATAGAAATCGAATAAGAAAAAATTAAAGAAAGGAAAGGACAATAAAATTGGAGTTGAAACCTATGCTCACGGGGCCTAGTATGATGATCAACCCTTGCCTTGTAAATGTGGCTTGACCAGTTTCAATATCTTTAAGGCACCAAAAGAGACTATGCCAATCACTCGTCAATAAATAAAGTCACGATGAGGGACCAAAGTG
>JXTB01000311.1:0-21917 GCA_002914805.1 Parasponia andersonii | reverse complement strand
ATATATATATATATATATATATACACACACACGTATATAAAGCTAAACTGCTGAAATTTAGCAACAAACTATTTGATAATGGATATATATTTTCCATTAAGATCTATTTTAATTTTTTAAAATATATTTCAATGGTTAGTTTTGTCAGGAACTAAACGGTTGCCTTTTTAGGGGAAATAACCCTCTAAAGAGTTGAATGAGGATGAGATTATAGATGTTTTATAAACGGTTGCCTTGTTAGGGGAAATAACCCTCTAAAGAGTTGAATGAGGATGAGATTATAGATGTTTTATAAGAAACTTTGTTTTGTGTAATGAATGTTTGAAACCATATACAACTTTATCTCTTTATGGTTCAATAATTTTATACATTGTTTAAAAGTACAAGATGGTCACTGTAACTGTTGAAGAGATCATTAACTAGGTCTTTATTTTATTTTTAAGAATAATGTTTCTTTTATATACTTATTTCTTTTGACCTCAACAAATTTTTTTTTTTTTGGGTTTACAGGGAGGCAAATTATGGCCAATGCATGTAATATTGTAAAAAGTAACAACCCAAATCCTTAGTATTAGGACGTCCAAGACTCCCCCTCTCTTGGCAATTCGCTAAACTTTCTAAAAAGCGCTAAGGTCCCACTAGGGTACTACTTTGCAAGTTCAGCGTTTTATTGTATGATATATTGCATGATTAATTTGATAAAATGTCATAAAAATTCAGCATTTTTATGTTTTTTTGTACAAAATTCCTGTGTTATTAAAAATATTAAAAACCCTATTGAATACTATCTTTTTTATTAGAAAAAACTTTATTTGACTATTTTTGAATTCCTACATTATCATGTAAACTAAATTGGCCGGAAAATTGATGATAAATAACATATTACCTTTCGTGAACTATAAATATAGATATATATTTTATTTTTACGTAGTGTTTGATACATAATCTATTATTGGTAAACTATTATTGTAAAAACCCGGAATTTTCGAGGATAATTTGGACATTTTACTAATTTTCCAGATAAAATATTGTGGAGACCAATTTGCAAAAGTTTTGTTCAGATGGACTAAATTGTAAATTTTGGGGGACTAGATTGATAGAGATTTGAAATTTAGGGGACTTATGTGTAATTTTTGAAAAATTGCACAGCCCAATAAAGAGGGGCCACGTGCACATCTTTTTCTCCTCTCTCTCTCTTCTCTCTCCTCCCTCCCTCGAAACCTCCCTCTCTCTCCCTCGTCTCTCTCTCTCTCGGCCGAGCTGCCGCAGAACCACCGCTCGCCGCCACTCGCCGTCGCCCAGCCGCTGACGACGCTCGCCAGCACCGCACCAGTGCCGATCCCGACCGCCAGACGCCGCCTGGAAGCTCGCCGTCGTCGGAGAAGAGAAAGAGGCCGAATCGGATTTTCGGCCACCGGCGACGATTCCGGCCATGTTTCGGCCTCAAACCGGTCTCGTTGGATTCGTCTCATCGCAAGGATCATCAAGGTATATATATCTCAACTCCATTTTGCCCGGATTGAAAGTTGCCGTTTTTGGTCATTTCGAGTTTTTGGGTGTTGTTCTCGATCCGACCGTTGGATTGTAATTTTAACTTCATTTTTGGAATGTACTCAGAAAATAGAGAAGTTTGATATATATATATATATTGTGTAGTTTGGTGATCGGCACAAAAATCGAGATCGGACGGTCGAGATTTTGTCTCGTTTTGCGTGCCACCGGTCCGGTATGGACCCGGACCCAAATTTGACAAGTTATATGTCTAACCTAGCTATTTTGGGTGCTAGGAATTCAGTGAAGAAGTCCGTTTGTGGAATTGAAGCTCCGGTGAGAAAGTTGATTTTTCGCACGAGGATTATCGAGGGCTTGGAATTGGATTCCGACCCTCCGGAACACTTTAAGAACTTAATAACGTGGTGTCGCTGTTCTGTTGAGGTAGGGGTTTAGTTACCTTCGTTTTATATCGTTTTTGAGTTAAAACTTATTTTCTGCAACATATAAGAACAAGTGTATTTTTAATGATTTGAATTATATGTGATGGAATCTGATTATACGATATATACTGTATTGCTCTGGGAATTTGCTGTGTGTAGATTATTTTGGGTATATCAAAAATAGGGCCGTTATGTTGTCCGTTTTTCTATAAAACTCTATTATGCATGTTTTACTGAAAAACCAGAGTACAGTAGTTTTTACACTTCAGTTCTGTATTGCACGTATCATAGGATCATACATGAGCACCGTATTAGCATCGTGGGTTTTACAGTGTGGCGCTACGTGCCCCACCGTCGGTGAAAGTCCGTAAACTTGCGCAAGGTCTTGTTACTTCTGATTACCTCCCCATTTGGCAGGTGTAGATAATTCGGTTGCCCCTCCAAGTTTAGTAGGCGACACATGGGTGTCCCCTCCGGGTATGGGCTTAGGTATCAGGCAGGCTGTTAGGTACACTTAGTGCCATCATCCTGGGTTTCCACAGATGAGAGGATGTGAGCTCATGGGTATGAGTTGATTTGTGTCATGTGCATATGGAGTGATGGTTTTTATTACACTGTTATATATATATTGGCTTCCGGTTTGGATTATATATATACGTGTGTGTATGTTTTGGATTTGAACTATTCATGCAGGAGATTCTCATAACTGAACTGTTTTTCCCCGAGGTAACTATTTTCCTACTGGGCATTGTATGCTCACCCCCCTTACCTTCCTCCTCAGGTGGTGTCCAGTGCGATCTTAATGATCAAGAGGAGTAAGAGGTCATCCTGATTACAGTTCGCCTGTTGGTAATGCTAGGAGTTTATTGTCATAGTCTTTGGACTATTTGAATTTTTGTGTTAGCATTGAACCAAGATTACTGTTTTCAAATTTGTCTGTAAACTTATGCATGCCATTCTGGTATTGGACATCTGTTGTGAATGATGATGATGCGGGGTTTGGTTTCTTTTTAATTAATTTTATGTTTTCAAGTAATTGTTCAATTTATGTTTTGTGGTGTATACGAACTGTGGGAGTGGTTCACGGGATGGAATTCCGAATATTTTATTTAAATGGACTGTTTTTATAAAAACTAGAACTTTTGACACTTTTCAAATAAATTAAGGAATTTCCCACTTTTGTGAAATTCTCCTTCTGCCACTAGTCCGGGTTTTGGGTCGTGACAATTATGTTACTTGTTAAGTCATTTGAAAAATATGAAATATTATTTAAAAACTAGTATAGACAATCTTTAACCTTAATATATAAATTTATATCACCCTACGCTAAGAATAATTTTGTTATTTTCTATCAATTGCTCAAATTTAGATGACACGAGCTAGTCATATTTTAGAGATATTCAAATAACAAAGCTATATATATATATATATATATATATAATCAAATTCAAGTGGTTCTTCTAAATTTCTTAAAATACAAGGGGTTTTGTTGTCAAAAATAGTAAAGAAACATGAGATCATTTTATGACATCGATTCCCTTTCTTGTTATAAAATTTGATGAAGTTTTAATTTTAATTCATAGGCTCTTAAAACTGACCTTTTTATCGTATTAATTCTATCTAGTTGATCCTTACATATAACTTTTAATTATATTAAAAATCCTCGAACTTTAATAAAAAAAAAATTAACCTCATTCTACTTACAAATTAATCTAATTCTTTGTGCAACATAATCTAGGGTGCAAGAAAGGTACTTTTAAATATTATATTTATAATAGAATCATGCAACCTAAAAGATAAATTAAAAAGTAAAGAAATTTGCACAAACTATGAATCTAATGTGGACTAGCAGATTTGTCTAATAACATAGCATGCCAAACCTCACACTCACGTCTCAATTGTCTTCGAAGTTAGATCTACAACATGTCTTCTTGAATCTCGTGAGAGATGAGTGCTTGCATTTGTGTTCTTGAATTCTTCTGAGGCAGGAGTGAGAACTTTTAAGGTTGGTCTTGGATGTACTTTGTTAATCAACTCACCACGATTCCTACTTATTTCTCCCATGTGATTTAGATGCAAAACTATTTAGACAAATCGGATAAAGTTTTGAGACAAATTAACAAAAAATTATGCAAAGTTTGGTCATTAAAATCATGAAAATTAATTTTCCTCTCTAACTCTCATTTTCATGAAAGCAGTGGAAAATGTAGATGAAAGAAAATGCAGACAATTTCTCTATATTTGTTTCTTTCTTTTTCATAGGTATAATAGCTAGTAGATTGTTGCGTGTATATAATTATGAAAAATAACGAACGCTTATTTGTGCTTAAAATAAGTACGCGCATTAACAAAATAAGGTGAATATTTATTTATTTATTTATTTATTTTATTTAAAGGCAATAGTATGGTGTTAAACACTAAAATGGATTTTAGCATCATGCTCATTTAGATTGTACGATTTAATTCAATGGTTTAAGTGTGATTGAGAAAAAGAGGAAGTCTTATAGTTGGCTTGTCGCTGAATAAAGGAAGGAAGACCGAAAGAAAGAAAAATATCAAAGTATAAACTAAAATTTTACCATTTGACACATTATATGTTTCTAAAATTGAGAGTGGTTGTGGTTTATGAAATATTGTTCTTTCTCAAATTTTTACCCCAAAAATACATTTTTCTTTTAGCATTGCAATCTAATGAGTAATGATGACCGTTTACCAGTTAGTAGGAAAATTGCCAGGCGGGATTGATCTGAATTTTTCTTTTTCTTTTTTTTTTTTTTTTCCTTTTATGGGGAGGGATTGTTCTGATTTTTAATATGAATTAAAAGCAAAAAAGGCAGTGGCATAAAGTCAAAAAGCAAATAGTTGAGGGACGTTTTTGTCATACAATCAAAAAAGTAATCTCCCATAATTCTCGGGACCGTTGGGGTTTTTGGCATTAACTGCGAGAGTTCCCCCTGACAGCTGGAGATTTTCATGCTTATATTCCCGTTCTTCATGGGCAATGCTGTTATTTACAGCAAGTAACGGCCGGCGGGGTCCCATCTTTAAGAGAACGTTTGTCTTTTATTTACGGGGTTGTCATCATTATAATCACACCACCATGTGACACTAGTAGAAAACTCTCTTCTTTAATAGCCATTGGAAAATTCTTGATCAGAATTAATAATAATTTTCAACTCGTTTTAAATAAGATTATTTTTTCCCAATACTAATGTCCGAAAGAGAGTGGAAAAGTATGCCCGTTATTGGGTATTGGCTAATTTTCTAAGGTAACTCAACTTCACCAATTTTAATTAAATTTATTTATTTTTTAGGAGTTAATTAATTCTGTGGTTCCAATTATCATAGCATGTTTTTATTTAATAAGCCAACCCACTTATTATAATTTTTCGTATTAATAATATTTTGGATGACCCCGTCCCTTGTTTATATTTTTCGTCAAACGTCTTGGCTTTTTGGCTCAAGTCAGATCGCGATCGGTTTCCCTTGGTTCGTGCTTGAGTTGAATTGGTGGGTTATCCATTTTCCTCAGAGGAATTTCGATTCTTTTTTTTTTTTTTTTTTTTTTTTGAGAAAAATCAGTTTATTTTTTTTAGCTTCTAAAGCATTTGCCTGAGACTTTTATATCTGCTAAAATTTTGAGAATTCTATGATTGAAACTCCATTTGGATTTTTGGATACATCTCAAAACTGGGTTTTTGAGGTTTCTGCTGCAGTAAATTATTCTTGGGCAACTACCAGATATCATAGATAGACAGCTTAACTATGTGCAAAGTTCTTCTAGTCAATTAAATATAGCTTTCATTATATTTATATATATATATATATGTAGAGACTATGTTGATTGTATTTTAACATTTTTGTATATTTTGGGGATTGGATTTGAATTTTCAGAGGCAAGGGCTAAGGGGGTTTAGAAAATGGGGGTTATGTCGCGGCGGGTTGTCCCTGCCTGCGGCAACCTCTGTTTCTTCTGTCCTTCAATGCGGGCAAGGTCTAGACAGCCTGTCAAACGCTACAAGAAGTTGCTCTCTGATATCTTCCCACGTAATCAGGTTATATTTCACTTTGTTCATATATATATATACATACAATTATATACGTATATACTCATATTCATGAACTGCTAAGCGATAATTGGGTATGTTATATACTATTGGAAGTATGAGTTAGATCCGAAGTCTTGGTTTAATTTTTATGTTCAGTTTACTTTAGTAGTGTTTAATGCTGTGATGTTGAACACTGATATTTTAGGTACTAGAAGGTTCACTATTTTGTTTTTCTTTTTCAATTAGTCCAGTACATGAGCTTCTATATAACATTGTTATTTCACTTCTTTGTGTATGTTTTTTTTTGCCCCTTTCTCTCTAGTTGGTGCATCTGCTTATATGCTTGTTGTTGTTAAAAACTGTGTTGAGCAGGATGCTGAACCAAATGATAGGAAAATTGGGAAACTTTGTGAATATGCTTCAAGAAATCCTTTGCGAATTCCTAAAGTAAGTGTTTTCGTTTTTATTTTGTCTGTTTCCTGTTCAGTGGGTTTGCGCAGATGTTGTTTCCATGAATATTATAGTTCTCAGTAGACTACTAGATGGGTTTTCATAGTAATTAATCTAATGCTAGTGAAGTATAGTATAGCTTTTTATTGATTTATTTGTACAAGAAACAAGAACTTCATATGGAAGTTAGTATATATACAAGGAATGAGTACATTATGTAGTCTAATAGACTTTACCTCGTCATTATATTATTTCTTACAAATGATTATGTCTTAAGGTCTCCTACATTGAGTTCTTTGAATTGCACAGAGTTTCAAGGCTTCGAATTTTTCTTGTAATTGGGAATGAGATTACAAATGATAATTGTCATTCATAAAGGGGAGTTAGTTGTTAGGTGTAAATTTCATCTTTCAAATTTTTCTGTGCTATCAAAACTGCCATTTTTTATGGCAGTAAACTTTTTTGGAAGAAATATTTCATCTCCTTCAATGTCTATTATTAACAGATCACAGACAGCCTAGAGCAAAGATTTTACAAGGATTTGCGTAATGAGAACTTTGGATCTGTAAAAGTTGTTTTATGCATTTACAACAAGTTGTTGTTGTCATGCAAGGACCAGATGTAAGTTTCATATTATTTTAATCTTATGTTACTGTTTTTATCTATTTGTTGTAGTCACCACAAATCCTATCTACATTTTGAAGGAAAGTGTACTAGGAGGCAATGAAGTTTTGGAAGATAATATATGAAACAATAAATGTTTAACATTACATTTGGCTGGCAATAATATTTATATGGCTTCCACTTTAGGCTGAAGGAATTTTTTATTGAAAAAATTAGTGCCAAGTAATCTTGTGTTTTATAACAGATGATGAATCAATTGATAATCTTCAATACCTGGGTATTACTCTTTACCATTTCTTTTATGTTGTTGACGAATTTGTATCAAGATGTAGTGGACACCATATTAGTAGGTTGTGGTTGTGCAATAATCTTGGTATCATCACCAAGCTGGTGTGAAATGTAATATGTTGATGTTGTAACATACTTGTTGACTTCAATTGCTTTCGTAATAAGTCTTATATTCTTCATAATTTACTTAGAATTGCTATTCTGTAATTTCAATTTTCTTCTGTTACTTTTAGGGCAGTTAGTTCTCTTAGATTTTAGCTTGTATTTTCATCTTATTCTGTAAGTTCTGATTCTCGTTAGAATGAGAAAGAAAGGGGCAATTAGAAAATTAAAAAGGGTAATCAGTATCTGCCAAAATGTCTTTGCTAGTTTGCTATATTCTAGAGTACCAATATCATTTTATTTGTTCTTATGATATCGTTTTATTTTTGAAGAACTTTTCTGATCTTTGAGAAGGCGCAAGCTAATTGTACTTAGTTGTGATACAGATATGAACATCACTAGCACCCTTTTGGCAAATTTTTAGTGAATAATTATATTTACCTGTTAAAACAAGATTAATGAGATTCTAACGTAACACACTAAGGATGTCTTGGTATTTGAGCATTTACTTTTAGATATCCATAAAGGTGTAAGCACATTAATATCCGAGAAATATTGGCATGATCAGCAGATTCATGTTCTAGATAGATTGTTATTATTACTTTTTTTACTGGGCTTTCTGTTCTTTTATGAAGTGCCAAATAAATAATGATGATATTCACTTGTGCTTTCTAATGGTTGCAGGCCACTGTTTGCTAGTAGTTTATTAGGTCTTGTTCGGACTCTTTTGGAACAAACTCGACAGTATGACTTGCGGATTCTGGGTTGTAATACTCTTGTTGATTTTATAAGTAGTCAGGTAAATGGTTGCTGGAGAAGTGATGCTCTCGTTTTGTGACAATCGTTGTGAATTATATTCTAATCTTAATATAGCTTATAGTTGTGGTAGCTCATATGTTGGAGAAATGCCCCTTAGGTGGATTGGGGGATTTTTGGGACATTGAAAAATTAGGAGGCAGTATATTTACTAATTATAATATTCTGTAGACAAGGAGAAAGAAACAACTTATGTCTAGATCACATGATATAATTTAATCTCAGTTACTACTGGGAAAATATTAAAGCCCCTCACCAAGTATATTTTCATAATGTGTCTATGAATCTCATTAGTCTTCCCGTAGATTTTAGATATTAAATTTATGGTATCCATCCAACTATTCCATTTGATGATTGAATCTGACATTTTCGTATAAAAGTAGATGGATAGTACATACATGTTCAACTTGGAGGGCCTCATTCCTAAACTTTGTCAATTAGCTCAAGAAATAGGAGATGATGAAATAGCTCCACAGTTGCGAGCAGCTGGACTGCATGTTCTGGCTTTTATGGTATATTCCCTTCTTTCATGTCTAATGTTGATTTTGATATGAAATTGTTTAGATATTGATCCTTTCAACTTCTCTTCGTAATGAACTGAGATTTCTCTTCATTATCAGTGATCTCTTTATTCTTAAAGCTACCTTTTTATTTATATGCGCTAAATAGCAAAAGAAAAATTTTAATGTCTCTCTCTTTCCTGTGTGTATTAATTTAACTTCCTTGTGCTCATATGCATATGTTGTATTATTTTTTTTAGAATAATGCTAGGTGTCCCAAAACTTGTATCAAATTTTTAATACTAACACATGTGGCATGTAAATTGACATCATTCAATTAGTGAATATGATTAATTTATTTGTAGAAAATTCTAATACACCAATTGAATAATAACAACTCATATACCACATGGATTGGTATTAAAAATTTAATAACAATACACCTAACATCATCCTTTCTTTTAATCTAAATTTTCACATTTGTTCCATTACTTTTACATTTGAAACTCACTTGCTAAGGGCTGTGATAGATAATCAAGTTATTTTTGGAATGTCTTATTATAGACTGCAGAAGTTGGTAGCACATTATGTTAAAATCATAATATGCTCGGATAGGGAATGCTTTGTTAGCTAGTATTAGCTTACAGGATAAAATTTCTTTATATTACTCCCACTACAGCTTACTGGGTAAGGTATGGCCTTTTTTTTCTTAAAGCAAGACTTTTTTCAGGCGGTCTTTTGCTCATTGTCTTTGGTTTATCTAGGCGGTCTTTTGCTCATTGTCTTTGGTTTATCTAGGTACTTTTAAGAGGAAATTGCTGCTTATCGCAAATACTCCTTTTTAATCTTATTCAGTATTTCCCATAATGTAGATCGTCAATCTATGTTCTTCCCTTCAATTGATTGGTTTTTTATTTGCAACGAGCAATCATATTAAGTAGTGTATAATTTCTTGTCACTTCTATCATATTAAGTAGTGTATAATTTCTTGTCACTTCTGTCTCATGACATTCAATTCTCGTTCTAGTTATACAAATGGTTAAGAGTCTGGAGTTCATTGAACTCATACCCGATTTAGCTTTTACCTTGTTTATTTTCTCTAAGTGTCTCAACTTCTTAACACTGTTTGGTGTAGTTGAATTAGTCTGTGTGCAGCTTCATAGAACACCTTTTGTGCACATTTAGTTCTACTGATTCTGTATTAAGATGTTCAAAGAGACTACTTCTTTCGAAGCCTATTTTGGTCCTATTTCCCCAATGTATCCTTGGGAATATGATGACCATAGAAGCCAAAAGAGGCTTAGTTATGTAATCCAGCATTGGAACATCAAGTCATGAAAGTTGTGGATGACACCATTTTGTCGTGAAGCATTTCTGTCTGCTACTTGGCTAAACTCCGCTTAGCTTATACACATCAGTAAAGCAATGTTAGTTGAAAGGAAGATTCATGTTATAATAGCATCCTACTACTAATTACACATGTAATGATGCTAGGTGTCTCAAGATTTGTTCCAAATTTTGAATACCAACACTTATGGCATATGAGTTATCACTATTTAGTTAGTGAATTAGAATTTACCACAAATAAATTAATTACATTCACTAATTAAATGGTGACAACTCATATGCCAGCATACTACAAATAAATTAATCATATTCACCAATTAAATGGCCACTTGTATCGGTATTAAAAATTTGGTATAAATTTTGGGATACCTAGCATTATTATTGCACATGTCCTTGTTGTTTGCAGCAAAAGACTGTGAAAATTCTTTCATAATAAACATCTAGTGGTTCCCCTTTTTCGATAACCTATTTATGCTTTCTCTTGCACATGTATAATTTGTTTTGCTCTCGCTTTCAAATTCTCTCCTATGCAGGTGCAGTTCATGGGTGACCAGTCTCACATTTCAATGGACTTTGATAGTGTGAGTAATCTAGTTATGTTTTTTAATCTTTTGCATAAATGTTAAGGTTGATCTTGTAGTGTCGGCAAGTATATGTCGGTTTTTTATTCTTAATTTTGAAAATCTTTCATCATATTGTTTTGTAGATAATATCCGTTACATTGGAAAACTTCATGGATTTTCAAGTCAACCCTGATAATGCCAGAGAAAACAAAGGAAAACCTCTATCTCATGACCAACAGGTTCTTGGAGTTCTTAGTGCTGATGTTCACGATTCATCTTCCCCAGAAATGAGTCAGAAGGTTCTTTCGGTTCCAACACTCATGACAAAACCTGAAGTGGATCCCACAGGGTAATTATTTTATGAATCTCTACAATACCAGTTTACTTCTTTCTTATGCATTTGCTAGGAAATAGTTTTTCTGATATCTTGTGATTGACGTGTCATGTTTTGTAGGGATAACAACAAGAGGCCCTCTTACTGGTCTAGGGTTTGCTTGAGTAATATGGCCAAATTGGCAAAGGAAGCTACCACTGTTCGTCGTGTACTAGAACCTCTTTTCCAAAATTTTGATGCTGAAAACCATTGGTCCCCAGAGAAAGGACTTGCTTATCCTGTTTTGATGTATTTGCAGTCACTTTTAGAGGAATCAGGTAAGAGTTCAATCTTTAAGGTTCTTTCTTTAAAACATTCTTTCAACCATGTCTCAGTGTGGATGTAATTGACATGTCATTTCATATAACCAGGAGAGAAATCCCATCTCTTATTGTCCATATTGGTCAAGCACTTGGATCATAAGAACGTCGTTAAACAACCTCTCTTACAGATAAATATTCTTAATGTTACCTCACAACTGGCTAAAAGTGCAAAGCACCAGGCCTCAGTAGCAATCATTGGTGCACTAACTGATCTGGTGAAGCATTTGCGTAAATGTTTGCAAAATCAAGCTGAAGCAGCCAGCCCAAAGAGTCCAGATAGATGCAATTCTGATATTCAGACGGCCCTGGAAAGATGCATCTCACAACTCTTAGATAAGGTTGGTTTGTGTCTTTGTTCTGAATGTAGAAAGCCTTTCTTGGTTTGCCAAAGTATTGCTAAATCTATTGACCACACTGTGGAAAAGATAAGAAAAGTAAGATGCCTTTAAATTAAAAAAGTATGATATCTTTGAATAGACCTTTCTGATCGTGTTGATTTAGTTTATTTACCATCTGAATGGTGTGGACCCTGTAATGGTTAATTTTTGGGTTGTTTCAAAAGAAGTCAATTCTTGGAGTCATATGCAACTTGCATATGTCTTCCAAGTTTAATTTACAATTGATTCTCTTATTGGAATACAAAATATATGAAATATTGTAATAAAAGGTCATGCTTCTCTCGCCTTAGGTTGGTCAAGCATAATTCCTCAATGTGCTCTCTCTCTCTCTCTCTCTCTCTCTCTCTCTCTCTCTCTAATGTGTGGAATCGAAGTAGGGAAAATTACATTGACACCCCTTGACCAAAATTATTTACAGTGACACCCTTGGGCCTAAAAAAAATTCTCCACTTAGCTATAGTATCCCTTCAATTTGAAAAGTTAATGATTATTTTAGTAGAAACAATTCATTATTCAATAATATTTTAAAGGCCAAAATTAAAATTCTAGTCAAATTTGACTAGGGAAGTGGGTATTTTTTCTTTTGGGTATTTTCAATTTTAGTATATGTTAGTGTAAATACTTTTGGTGTACTATAATTTTTTCGTAAGTCATGGGGTTAGTGTAATCTTCTCATTAGCAGGATTCATTCAGAGATAGGTGATTATTCTTTTTATGCTATTTATTTAGTACTACTATTTTCCATATGAATGAAACAATGTTGTTACATAACTTTTTGCGATTTGATAGGTTGGAGATGTTGGTCCCATTCTTGACATGATGGCTGTGGTGCTAGAGAGTATACCAACTAGTACAGTTGTTGCTAGAACAACTATTTCTGCAATTTACCGAACTGCGAAGATAGTCTCATCTGTCCCTAATGTATATTATCACAAGGTGGTTAGTAAGCTTTCCTGCACATGCTGCTATATGGTCACATCATGAAATACCCATTGAGGTTCTTATATTACACCTTTTTAACCTTTTTTCAGGCCTTCCCTGATGCACTGTTTCATCAACTACTCCTAGCAATGACCCACCCAGACCATGAAACACGAGTTGGAGCACACAGCATTTTCTCTATGGTGCTTATGCCATCTGTATTTTCTCCATGTTTAGACCAGAAAATGAAACTTGCTGAAGCTGTTTCGGGTATTTCAGTCAATACATTGAAGAATGTTGGGTATGGAAGAATCTCCTCTCAGGATGAAAGTAAAGACACTGCAGAAACTATTGACAGAAGACTGATGGAGGAACTGTGTCAGGTTTCAGATGTCTGTATGAAGCAATCTGGGCAATCCTACAACTTTAAGGGCTCTTTTGTCGGAGGAAAAACTGTATGAAATTTGACCTAAGATCTTCAAGCAATACAAGTTTGGATGATTAGTCTTTTTCTTATTTAATGTGATGACACATGACTCCATGTTGATCACATTGACTTATCTTTCTAAAACTACAGGAGTTACCTTCACTACGGCTGAGCAGCCACCAAGTGGAGCTTTTGCTTTCATCAATCTGGGTTCAGGCAACATCTGCTGAAAATAACCCTGCAAATTTTGAAGCAATGGCCCACACTTATAACATTGCTTTAATGTTTACCCGGTCTAAGGTGAGACTCTGCATGTGTTTTATGCCATTAGCCATTTTCTTTCATGATAGTTTATTTCATGGAACCCTTTCTCATCTTTTACGCAATGTGCATCTTGATCTTCCATATATCTAAACCTCATCCCCTCCTCTTTCTTAACGTTTTTGGAGTATTATTTTTGTAAAGTAAATTTTGTATCACATAGGCAATAGATATCCTTTCTGGTCTGCCTGGTTCGCTGTGTAGGATAACGATCAGGCTTCAAGGAAAGCTACTATTTTGACATTGGTCTTTTGCAGTGTTGTGGGCCTCAGTTTCGACGATATCAGTTTCTTTGTGAAGTAGCATCAGTTTATATTTGTTTTTACCCTCTAATATCATTTTGATGGCGAAAGTGAAAGCTGAAAATTTTATAGCTTTATCTGATGGATTTTTCTAACATGTTTGATGACATACAATGTTTTTGATAGACCTCTAGTCATGCGGCACTTGTGAGATGCTTTCAGCTGGCATTCTCGCTTAGAACTATCTCTTTGGATAAAGAAGGTAAATGGCTTTATTATCTTCTGATGTCTCTCATTTATTTTAAAGGATAATAGTTAACTATTTATATGTAGAGACCCAAAAATAAAAAAAGGGACACCCTTTTACATTTTTTGATTAGGAAACATATGGGGACTTCCAGTACTGCATGCTTTCCATAATTTAAAGCTGAAAAATTAAAATTTTGCATCAAACACTTTTTTTCTTTCCAACAAAATGCCCCAAAACTATTGAAGTTTACCACCCAATACTAGTTTCTGTATGTTTGCCTGGTTGGAAACAAACAAGCAGATTTTGATGATTGTTCAGCTGATGCTTCAGGGTTTTTGAGCTCATTAATCTTTGGTATCTTTTTGGGTTTCAACTTTGAAAGAATTTAGGGATTTTCTTTTTTGCTTGCTTACGTTAGGGTTGGCTTGGTTTAATCCTTGTTTCTGTTTTATTGCGAGAGGATCTCGTCTATCATTTTTCTTTTGCATTCCTACTTTTTTTTTTTGGTTGTATCTATTCTCGTGACCTGTTTCCTTGAAGGAAAGGAGGAATAAAAAAAGAGGGAAAGAAAGGAAAGAAAAGGAACAAACTGAAAACAAAATCTTTAGCGTCCTTGCCTTCAAAAATATGCTTGTTTAGTGGACTCATTAGAGTTGTTTATTTTTCCTAATTTATGTTTCTTTGATGCTTATTTAGGAGGCCTGCAGCCCTCTCATAGAAGATCTCTTTTTACATTGGCGTCGTTCATGCTTATATTTTCAGCTAGGGTTGGCAATTTCACAGAGCTAATTCCTCTGCTTAAAGCATCTTTGACAAACAAAATGGTTAATGCTACACCTTATGATTTAAATTAAAAGACAGCTTCTCGTTGTTTTGTTTTCCTGTTAAGTTCTTTGAGTATAGCTATTAAGTTTTACTTAACACTTTGAATGATTATAATTTTATAGGTTGATCCTCATCTTCAGTTGGTCGATGATGCACGGCTGCAAGCAGTTTTTATAGGGTGTGATAAGGGGAAGACATCATATGGATCACAAGAAGACGAAGTTTCTGCATTGGTCTCTCTTTCAGCAATGGAGTTTGATGAACAGAGGTTGAAAGAAACCGTGATATCTCTCTTCATGAAAAAATTTTCAAAATTGCCGGAGGTGAGCATCAATTTCTCTACTGCAATTTATTTGCTACTGGTTCTTGTCAATCTGACTGCCTTGGTAGTTTTATTTGATGGTTTCCAAAATGGCATTAAGTTCCTACCCAACTATAGAAGGGTGCAACACATGAAACGCTATTTATGTGATTAACTGTGTCTATTTTTAATTTTTTGTATATCCTTCCATAAAAACAGACAAAGCATCATCTAGTTTTGTTTTACATTTTGACACTCTTCTTTTCCTTTTCTGAAGGATGAGCTATTGAGCATCAAGAAGCAACTATCACAAGGTTTTTCACCTGATGATGCATATCCATTAGGAGCTCCACTGTTCATGGAAACGCCACGGCCATGCTCTCCTCTAGCCCAGCTAGATTTTCCTGATCCAGATGAGGTAAAATTCATGCTTGGTACTCTTATATCATGGCTGCAGTAACATTTTCTTTGACAAGTTTTTTCTTTCAGGTGATTCCTACAGCTTCATTAACAGATGAAGAGGCCTTTCCAGAACCAAGCGGAAGCCAGTCTGGTCGTAAAACATCAATCTCCATCAATACCCTTGACATTTTGAGTGTTAATCAGCTTTTAGAATCTGTAAGACAAAGTTGAACATCATATATGTTTATTTGCAATTTCCAGGATGAAAAAGAAAAATTTTACGTCAATGGTTCTATAGTTCCACTAGAATTTGTGTATATGGACTAGGAAAAAGGCCGAGGACGTGATTTTTCTAATATGATAGCTGTTGGATGAAAAAATAACTTTGAAATTGAAGACGGAAAAAACTGAATAGCTATTCTCTAACGAATGGCAGATCTCATAAAACTCATCTCATTAAGAGGTAGAAAAGCCTGGAAAAGTACTCATTCAACATGAGGGAAATATTATTTGTGAGAGTAATAATGAGTAGAAGCGGTTGGATGATTCCTAACTTTTTCTTTTCCCTACTTGAAGCTTATTTTCTGACTTTAGCGTTACAAAAATGGATGCTGATTCATGTGGCCCACCACAGAATTTTTGCTTTGGATCAAAATGTTGCTTGTTTAGTTCACGTTATGCTAATTTTTATGTTTTGCTGCCAAGCTATTGCCATAGATTTCAGTTTTTCACGGAATGTAACTTGGTATACTTCTACTGACAGGTTCTTGAAACAGCACGACAAGTTGCAAGCTTCCCAGTTTCCTTGACGCCAATACCCTATGACCAGATGAAAGACCAGTGTGAAGCCCTTGTGACGGGTAAACAACAGAAGATGTCGGTACTTCATAGTTTTAAGCAGCAGCAAGAAGCAAATGTACTAGCTCTTTCTAGCGTAATTGAAAACAAATATCCCATTTTTCCAGCCAAGGTAGGCAAGATTCTTCTACAAATGAAGTGTTCGTTTCATCTTATCTATTCTGTTTTGTGTTTCTCCTTTGGATTGACCCTGCATTTTTAGAAATAATAGATTTTCAGTCTCTCTTTTGACATGTTTCTGTGAGGACAATTTTCCTTAAATTGATTGTCAGGAACACGTCAGAAGGGTTAATTAACAATTTACCCGTTTTGACTTGTTTCCAGGGCAATCGTTTTCCCCAAATTAATTATTAGAAACAGTGTTAGAAGGGTCAATTTTGTTACTATTGCAATCCGCTGATGTAAAGTTTTTCATTCTTGAAAGTGCACAATCCAAGAAAAAAAGTAAAATGCAGGGAATAAAAATGCAACCCTATAAATGAATGAGACAGATGAAAGTGTGTTAATTATTAACTACTTGTGGTATGTAACTTCCTCCCCAACATTTTTTTTTTAAAAGGAGAATTTTTTGGGCCTTTTCCATTCAAATGAATATTTCTTGTATTGCTCAATACAGCAATTGTCATCCATGATGATGACAATTGTGTTCAGCGTCTGAATTTCTGGTTGATTTTTCATCACCTAAGTACATGACTCAGTTTTTCTCCTAATGATTAAATTGTTGTATGTGTTCTGGAAAATCTGACATGACTGTCAATTGCAACCTTGACGAGTGAAGTCATTGAGAATTAACTCACGGTGAAAGAGAAAAGAAAAAGCAGTTAATCAAATGAGTCAAAGCTGTTAAAAAAATGATACCATATCGACACTTCGCAGTGTAACCATTGTTTCTGGAATGCAAATTATTGCTGGTCTCTGGTTGAATTTTACAGAAGTTCATGAACTCCATCTAGTCGTTGATGCGTACATTAGTGTGTAGTTAGTCCTTTTCTATTTATTCATTTTCATTTCACTGTAATAGGAGGTACATCTCACAGTTCTTTAATAATATTTTTGTTAGATAATCATTTTTGAACTGCAGAAAAGTTTAGCAGTTTGGAAAATCCCTGCGTCTGTCTTAATATAAGACAGAACATAACATGCTACTAATGTTTTTTCTTGATATTCTGTCAGGCAAAGGAGTATAGAGAAGGGGACTTAAAGTTCATAAACAGGGAGCAAGTTCGAGCCGAAGAACAGCTTCAACTCTGTTCCCGCGAGTATGGACAGCAGCATTCTTTCAGGCTACCACCTTCAAGCCCCTATGACAAATTCTTGAAAGCAGCTGGTTGCTAATAGCATTACATGGTATCATATATACCATATGTAATTATAGCTGTAATTCATTTTGTTATAATACTCTCTCTCTCTTCATTTTTTCATTCTTTAGGATATCAGTTGTACAAGTTCCTTTGAGATGCCTGGCTACTACCAAGGGGCTATATATTTTATAAAGGCATCTGTACTATAATTTATGGGTGGTGTTGTGAGATCTGAGTATGTTATTTAGATGTTTTGAATGTTATTTTTTTCTAACTTACAAAAATGTTTTCTCACATTAACTACTGTAATTCTTTAATTCTATTATTCAATATATGGCAATGTTGTAAATTTAAATTTATGTGCTACCTNAAAGCGTTTTCCAAGGGGCTATATATTTTATAAAGGCATCGGTAGTATAATTTATGGGTGGTGTTGTGGGATCTGAGTATGTTATTTAGATGTTTGAATGTTATTTTTTTCTTACTTACAAAAATGTTTTCTCACATTAACTACTGTAATTCTATTATTCAATATATGGCAATGTTGTAAATTTAAATTTATGTGCTACCTTACAGGCGTGAAGCCACTGAGGGGCGTCTTCTAACCAAATAAAATCGCCATTACTTGCTACCGGTCACATAGCAATGAGCTGCTTGATTACAAGATCTAAGAACATAAGAAACTGAATTATCTAGAAGTCCTTGAAGGAGATATTGGATATCATTGACAATCACCCTCCTAAAGACTCGGAGACATTATTAACCATATGAACTACATTCAGAGCACCTGATTATGTGACTAGCGGCCGTAAACAGACTTCTTATGCTACGGAAATTCCTTTAAAGCCATGGCTTCGGCATTTCAGGCCTGCAGGAACATTGAACTTAGAAGCAATTTCAGGCTCGTAGGAACATTGAACTGAGAAACAGAATGCGGCTAGGACCTCGCCCATATGATGACGCACAATCCCTCCTAAGCCGATGCGACAACCAGCCTCCATAATCGCAGCATCTAAATTCAACTTGTAGCGTGGAGGGGAGGGGCAGCTCCAGCGTTTAGTTTATTTTGGGGTCTGTACAGACGACACTAGAGGGGTAGAGCAGAATTCAGCTTGTTTTTGAAGAGCAAGAGAAACACAAAATGGACTAGAGTTTCCTTTGGTCATGGCCCCAGAGATTCTGGTAGTACCAAAATACCCATGAATTGCCATGCAAATGCTTCCAATTCTTCTTTTTTTCCATGTTTAAAAATGGAAAGAGCACAGCCCACAAATTAGGGGCTATTGAGTTTGGTGACAGCATTAGAAAGATGAGAGAGTGAGCAGTAGTCTCAATCGCTTAATGGCACCAGGGTTTAAATTAGGTGCTGGACCTTTAGTTTGGCCAACTCTTTATTAAAGTCTAGCTAATTCTTTTGCATGTAATAAGGACGAGACGACCTATGTGTGGATTGATGGTGCCTTTCAATTAAGACACACTGACTTGATTTCTCAATCTATTTTGCTTCTAATAATTTAGCCAAAATAGATATATCGTCTTTTTTTTTTCTTTTTTTTTTTTAGAGAGAGAAGGAAATATCAAGTCATAAAGCATTTAAAAAGGAGTGAAAATAACTCAATTTGAGTTATTCTTTTATAATCTTGTTAATAACTCGAAGTATTCACCAATTTGAGTCATGTGAACACTCGGAGAAGAATTATATATATATTTTTATTTCTATTCACATTACACCTATTATGAATTAGTTTGGCCAGATTGAAATGGGTTGGAAGGTAGTCCCAACAAGCTCTCCGTAGGAAGATACGTACCTTATTTGGAACATGAAGCTTCCAAAGACATTTCCACCAGCTTGATAAATCGAAAGACGTGCAGGGCATGCTACTATCTTTCGTGGTTTGAGCAACTTTGTGGCCACTCTTAACTGAGTAAAGACCCCGTTTATCTCGATCTTCTAAAGAGCCGTCACCTAACGGGATATTGCAACTTACCTCCACATCAATGAGCAGGAAATTGTTTTCAATTAGCTCTTCACCCTAGCTACCATCTTTTCGGATCAAGGTCTCAAAAAACGAAATAACTGATAAGATCGAGAAGAGAATTATGTATATGTTGCTCTCAAAACAAATATTAAAATCTTACTACTATTTAAGATTTGTTTCTCAAGCTTATGTTAGAATATAAGTAATAAATTTAATTTTTTATGTTTGTATTATAGCACTTTTCATATTTTTTTTAATTTTGAAAACCACTTTTACAAATTATTAATATGCTTAATATGTGTTTAAAAAAAACAGCAGTTAACAATTGTATTTAATAAGACTATTTGCAAAATAAATTGTAAAATTGTGCCTTTTTTTGGTCATATTATATTATATTTCTACAGTAGTTTAGTTATATAGTACCAAATACTATAATATAGTTTCTTTTTAATCTATACATTAAAATTAAAATTATAGTTTATTAAACACTCGATTGTTTTACGATACAACAGAGTTTTTTCACATCTCTCTTAAACCCTACTAGAAAATAGCATAGAGTGGTACAATTAATTGAGATTCGAGGATAAACGAAAATAGTTCACTATAAGTGAAGATAGATTGAGTCATCTTGGATTTTTTTTCTTTAAAAAAAAAAACAATTGAAAAAACTACGAGGATATGACTATTATTTTAAATTAATTTAAGTAGATATCCCTAATTTTAAATTTTATAACTATATGTCCACTCCTTTAAAATTATATGCTGAGTTAATAAGTTAGTTTTTTTTATTTTTATCATTTCTTTTGTTTGTCTCCTCTGCACCGTGTCCTCTCTCTCTCTCTCTCTCTCTCTCTATATATATATATATATATTCAGTCATCTTATACAGTATAAATCATTTGTATCAAAATAAAATACAGATAGTATTATTAGATCTTTATGAACATAATTAGCCTAAATTTATTAGACGACAGTGCAAGTTCCCTAAAATAATTTAGAGATTTTGAATAAAAACGAATCGAAATTGTGGCTGAGAGAATTTGAAGGTGACGAGAATGATAAATCTTAAACCTATAGAAAATTGAAGGTGATGATGGATGGAGCTCGTTGGAGAAGTTTCGATATTCGACGACGAACCTTAGATCTTCACCGGTGGACCTTAGAAGTTTCATAAGCAAAACTTCAATTTTCGTCGTGACCTTGAATCATCGTTGGCGGAACCCCGATTTTCGTCGGCAAAGCTTTGATCTTCTTCAGCTGCAAGCTAGATTGTATGGAGAAATGAATGGATGTGTGGGTTTCAATGTGCAGCATTCATGCGTGGGTTTTGTGTTAAAGAGACTGTTTTCATGCAGGGGTACTTTTGTCAATGACTCCCAAGTCATTTTGCCATAGAATTATGAGCTTGGTCGTTTACGCAATTTTGGGTCCAAAAATGGACATACTTCTATGTGGCCCTTTAAAATATTGTATTAAGTATCTTTACACATCATTAATTTATAATATCTTGTTTTATTATTCTGCAACATTTGAAATGCATCATTCTAGATAAAAGTTGACAATCTAATGTATTTAAAAGTTACTTTCAAAACATTTTTTCCTCAATCTCATTAAATCTTCTTTCTCTGTTTTTCTTTTTTACAATTGTTGACGGAGGTTTTATCAACAATAAATTTATGAATAATCAAGAGATGTGGCTTGTGTAAATTGAGGTAAATAATCAAAGCAAATAAGGAGAGAGAGATTTATAGTGGTTCAGCCCCGAAAAAAATGAGCCTACGTCCACTGTTTTCTCACTATAATGATGAATATTCAAGGTTACAATACTCAAAAGCTATTGAAGAATGCTAAAGAGTTTAGACCACCCAAAGTTTGGAATACCCTAGGCGTGTATTTGCTCTGACTTCTATTCTCTATGACTTGTTTCTGCCCAGAATTGGTTGTGTCCTTGTTCGGATCATAGAGTCCCCTTTATATAGATTGTAGTGACCTTATCCCCCTAAGTTCCTTATGTCTCTAGGATCCTAATTGAATAAACGGGTAACTATACAATTGGGCAATTATCCAATTAAGTAATTGGATAATTATTCAAAACGGATAACTAGTTAATTATAAACAATACAATTGGATAACTACTCGAAAAGGATAACTTAGTTAATCGCAAATAGGAGTCTTCAGTTTCCCTTTCCTTGTAGGTTTCTTCCACAGCATTTACCTATTTCCCTCTTCTTGTAGGTTTCCTTTATAGTGTTTTCGTGTTTCCCTTTTCCTATAGGTTTCCTGTTAAGGAAAACTGGACGGAGAAGGTCGCACAAAAACCTGC
>JXTB01000310.1:475645-509402 GCA_002914805.1 Parasponia andersonii | reverse complement strand
GTCGTATCTTTAGCAGCATCTTTTCCTCATTCCTTCTTCGTCTTATGAAGATTCTCGCGTGAAGATTCCATCCTCAGATGTTGACCAACTCTTCGATAGAAGTCTTCAAGGTTTCTGCATTTTTGCTCAAGTAACTCTTCCCAGAGTTTAGTCTTTGATTGCACCCCAGCCATCATTAGAGTAAAACTCTCCCTTCAGGTGGGTTGTTGACCTTTGCCAACTCTGAGGTAAAGTGATTAAGGTAAGATCGTAGAGTTTCCTCTAGACCCTGCCGAATAGCAGACATATTGATCAGTGGAATAGTAAAATTCTTCGCAGTCTGGAATTGCCTCAAGAATACAGTCTGAAATTGTTGCCAAGATGAGATTGAACTAGACTTGAGTCCTCAAAACCACTTCTTCGCTGCTCCTGTGAGAGTTATAGCAAAACATCTACAACGTGCGAGATCATCGACATGATAAAGTTCCATCAGGTCGCTGAAGTGATCCATATGATCCTATGGGTCAATTTTCCCATCAAAAGTGTTTATGGTAGGAAGTTTGAATCCAGCAGGTAAGGTAGCAGCTCGAACCTCCTTGCTAAATGGCGATTGATGATACCCATCAATGAGCTCGTCATCCCAGCCAACAAGTGCATCTAATGCAATCCTCAAATTATGAACATCGACGTTCGGAGGGAGAACATTATCTCTTACTGGTGGTAGGGGTGGCCTTTGGTCGTTATCACGATATAAGGCGGGTTGGTCAGGCAAGGTCTGTTGCGACCTTTGTAGGGATTCCAATGAAATAGTGCGACGAGATCGACTTCGGTCATTATGATATGATGTGGATCGCTCCTGACTACGTCACTGTTCTAGATATTGTCTCAAGTCTGCAGGATTCTGTCGAGACTCCCTACTAATCCTTTCAAAGACGTTTCTCGATTCACATTTTTGCTCATTATTTAGACAATCATGATTGACAGTTGCTCTCCGAGAAGGTTGTCCACGATCACGATCAGTGCTCGAACTTTCAGTACCAGATTCTAGAGGCAAGTCTGCGACCTTGCCTTTTTCCTTAGAGGTGCGATCTCCATGACGCTCATGTTGAGCTTTATGCTGGTCGCGGTTCCCTATCTCTAGGATCTGAATTCCTCTCTCAGGTAGTTGAGCAGGATGTTCTCTGAGACGTTCGTGCTGTGGTAGAGTCACTATCTGTCCCTTAACAAGTCGTCGAAGAGAGTCATTAATCTGACTAGTGATTTGCTGAAGGTTCACCAGTGCCTCTCCACGCGATCCTGTCTCTGGACAATATTTTCTAGTATAGTCATGGTAGACTGATCCTGAGCAAGATCTACCTGTGCAGCAGTAGTGCTCTGGGGTTGGTTTTGGCTAGCTCCCATGTTTCTGGTGTTTGCCATTGTTAAAGAAGCGAAATTGACAAACTTTTTTGCTAGAATAACCCTCCTTCTAGCACCAATTATTGATGGAGGTTTTGTCAAAAATAAATTTAAGAAATTGCAAAATATGGCTAATGTGTGAAAAAGGTTGATAAATCAAAGCAAGTAAAGAGACGAGAATTTTATAGTGGTTCAGCTCCAAAAAAGATGAGCCTACATCCACTGTTTTTTACTATTTTCTGGAGAACTACAAAAGTTTTGTTAAGTCTCAAGATTGGAATTCCAAGAGCTAAAATACAGAGTGTTTTCGGAAAGAAGAAGTCCAAAAAAAAAAAGTCCTCCACAGCAACATTGAACTCCCCTTATATCGGTGAGGGTAGCTCAATATTTCCCAATTATGAAAACGGGTAAGTGTATAATCAGAAAATATAATTTGAGTAACAATATAATTGGGTAATAACTTAAATGGAACGATTGGTAGATCTTCAAGGAGAAACTTTGTTTCTCCTTCTTTGTAGATTACCCATTTGATAAAGTTTGATCTAGTTTTCTTTTCATATTGGTCGCACTTAACTCATTCGGAGGAGGTCGCACTTTAATCAAGAAAATTCTCATGCGACCTGACGTGTCCAACTTGGTTGCTAACTTCCCCTTTTTGGCATTGACCAACATATAGATTTTAGACTGCAAAACAACTGACAACATACTTTTAGAGAGAGAGAGAGAGAGCAACCAAATACCAGTGGGGAGAGAGTTAGACTAGAAGAGAGAGCAAAAAGAGTCGACTTGGAGAACACGAACGAGAAAAGAAAACATTACAGGGGAATATTGGTATTAAAAAAAGATTAAATGAGAAAAAAAGTCATTTAAGAAGGAAAATATTTTTCTAAAATTCTATAAAAAAATATTTTCAATAAATTTGGAAGATTTAGATTATAATGAAAAGATCATGAGAATAAAAAATTTCAAATTTATAGAATTTTAGAAAAATATTTTCCTTCTTTCTTTCTTTTAACGAGAATTTCTACAATACTAACTCTTATTTCTGACCTTATTATTGAAACTGTTCTGATGACCATTTGATCTAAATCAGACACCTTAGATAGCGTAAGGTGCACGATGTGAAATATATGCCAAACCATATATAATTATTACGTTTTATTAAAAATAAATAAATAAATAAATAAATAATAAAATTGCTTTCTATTTCCCCCATCTTTAATGAGAGCACCTATCATCTGAACTTTAATTAGATATCTATAAAAGAAGAACCCTCTAATTTTAGATATCAGAAAAAGAAAAATCCTCTAATTTTGCATTGAACCAAAAGGATAAATCTTTTTCTTCTCCTCTTAAATTTCATTCTTTCTTTAAATTTCTTTCGTCCTTCCGAATTGTTAGCTTTAGGGTGTGAAGCGGTGCTGAGCACATAGAGCGATGATAGAGAATGGTGGATACGATTAGATCTTGAGTTGACCGGAGATGACAAAGAAGATGAGATGAAATGAAGGACTGCGGGCATTTTTTTATTTATTTTTTTCCTGAAAATAAATCGATTGTGGTTTTCATTTGAAAAAAAAAAAAAAAAAACAACTATTTGGCCAAAAAATCAGGTTCTTCCCTTTGATTTGCTTGAGATTCCTTATTTTCTCTTGCTTGAATTTAATCAGATACATTTTAGTTGTTTTGTTCAAAAAACAAAAATGAAAGTGTTTTATTCATGTAAACACTAAACTAGACATTAAACGACGGTGAAAGAAGAAAAAGAAGCATATGTATTGTTTTAACCTCCGTCTTTAACTAGCTAATTAGAGCTTCATCTCTACCATGAAGTGCAAAAGTGAAAAAAAAAATGCAGAAGAGTGATGGAGAGAAGAGAGAGTCGGAGAATAGCAGAAGAGGGAAGGGAGAGAATCTTTTTAAATGATTTACTGTGAACAGAAGCACTCTAGGCTTGCTTGTTGTGAAACATCTTTCCTCTCAGATCAATTATCAACTGTTAACTACGGTTGTATCCCTACCACCACTTAATGGGGTTGTATTGTAGAATCTGCCGTATTTTTCCACGTGTTCGTATTTTTAAAATGCTGTGTGTAGTATCCGTATTTTTGTAAAAACCCCTTAATTAAACACAATATTCTATTTATTTATATTTTTGTAGCGTATTATTTAATACAATACTAAAATTTAATATAATAAATTTAATACAATACATAAAATTTAATCTAATATAGAAAAAAAAAAGATCTATATTACATTGTATTGCATGACTCTAATTTTAAGTATAATACTTACTCTCCTTACTTTCTCTATCATTAATTTCTTTCTCAGTATTTTTTTTCTCTTATTTCTTTCTCTCACATCACTTTATCCTTTTTAAAAATAATATTTTATTAAATAAAACTTTAAAATTGGTATTCTTATAATTTATATTTAAAAAGTGGCATTTATAAATTAGCTTTTAAAACATGGCACCTTTAAAAGTGGTATTTTATAAATAAATTTTTAAATGTTATTTTCCCAAATTAACTTTAAAAAATGATATTTTTTAAAATTAACTTTTAATACAATATCTTAATTCAATACAAAACCAAATATAGTACAAATAGAACAATATAATATAATACAATACATTGTAATATAATACAATATGGCATACGTGTACATTAGTACAATTTGGTGGATGGCAAAATATTCTTAAATTCACGAATTCATGTGAAAACATACTACGCCAAACAATCCCTAAAAACTGAGACAAAACTATAGTCATAGAAAATGTCATCCAAAAACGTAACTTAAAATATACAGAATAACTTAAAAAATAAAAATTAATCAAACACACTCATAAATAAACAAAAAATTTAATTCAAATACATATATTAAAATAAAATTAAAAAAAAAAAAGAAATATAACTCTCCCCCGTCAAATTATAATGAGTACTACAACCAGTTTTCATTTCTAATTTTACAAAGCGGGTACATGTTTAAGGGCTTTTGTCTTTTGACATCTAAATTGCCCAAATTTATGTATAATTAATTTCACTATTAGATAAAGAATTGCAAATATAATGAAGTTCACTATGTATAATCTTGAGGTTTTTAAATTAGTGTTAGGATCTCAATTTACCTTTTTTAGTGATCATTATTCAATTGATTACTTAAAACTTATTACAAATAGGTTGAACGATATTTACCGATTGTATGGATAAGTCACATGTCATAATAGATGGTATTAAAAATGTGGAATATAAGGTAGGATACTTATCATCGAAAACTATATTTACAACAAACATATTTAACAAGGGGTATTTTTGAGATTTTACACACGCATTTTAGTTACCCTAATTTAATTTTTTTATATAAAAGGTAATGGGATCAATGACGAGTTTAGGTAAGTAAAATTAGAGACAGAATTCGCAGAATCTTAAAGAAATATGAAGAATGAGATTTTTTTGAAATCATTTTTCTTCGTTATAACGAAAATTTATGACGGCTGAAAATGAACATAACTCTCATGTTGAGAGTGAATCACTATAAACTTGTTGATGTTTGCTTGGAATTATTTTTTGTTTTATAACTCTTGGTAGTAAAAAAAAATTAGACACCTTAATCCATTACACAAAATGCCTTGAGAAAAATAAACGCAGAATCCCTTTTCCAACTTCTTTTTTTCAAACTTGGTACATATAAATGGCCTATCGACACATAACTATGTAGTATAATTTCAAAATTTTATCAAACTGAAAAAGATGCAAATCTAACAACCTTTATTTCTCTTTTTTTATTTATTTTTTTTTTCTTTTAACTAATTTAAAAACCTCAAGATTAAAAAACTTCAACTTCACTACTTCTTCTTTCTCTTGGTTTACACCCCACTAGATAGAGATCATTTATTGATCTCCCTCTCTAATAGAATTTCTATAGCCTTTTTTTTCCCCTTAGTTTTTCTTTTTGGTAGTAAAAGATTAGACACCCTACTCCATTACACAAAATGCCTACTCCATTAGACAAAATGCCTTGAGAAAAAGAAACGCAGTATCCCTTTTTGAAATTTTCTTTATCAAAGTTGGTAGAGATAATGGGCTCTTGATACATAACTATGTAGTATAACTTCAAAATCTGTAGAAAACTAAAATAGATGAAAATCTAACAACATTTATTTATTTATTTATTACTAACTTAAAAATCTCAAGATTAAAAAACTTATTTTCTTCCTTTCTGTTTCTTCTTTCTCTTGGTTTATACCCCAACAGAGAGGGATCATCTATTGATCTCCCTTTCTAATGAAATTTCTATAGCTTTTTTTTCCCCTAGCTTTTCTATTACATATTCTTTCGATTTGTGTGAATTTCTTTATCCTATAAATTTATTGCTATAGGGATTTGTCACACTAAATCTTAGATGCAAAGGTTTTATTTATTTTCATTATTTTTCTTTATTATTATAATATTCAAATATGAACCTCTATGATTCATATTTGCAAGAAGTTCATAATGATGAAGAAAGAACTCTTACTACTCTGCTACGTGAAGATTCGGAGTTCACTGGCTTGCCCATAGAAAGTAATTGTAAAATTTGATACGAGTATAGTGAGCTTGACTAGCTGGATATCTAGTAATAGTGCTATTACTAGTCGATAGTGGTGGTGGCTTTTGCTATTTTATTCTTTACTTCGAGAATCAGGCAGCTCATATATGTTCTATAAGCAGAATTGTTTTTATAATTATCTTATAATTATCTTATTTTTGGTACTGAGGAATTTCCTAATTTCATTACTCCTATTATAGCAAAGAATTTCCTCTTAAAAAAATAAATAAACAACCTTAAGATTGGAAGATATCAATAAAAACATAACTTAACAACATTAATTTTAATTATGTATAATGTTCTATCATGTCGCCCATATTCCTTATCTAATGAATTTTATTACTTTTTTTTTTCATTATTTTTACATTTTTTTGGGTTATCTTTTAGATTTAAAATTTTCAAGATCTAATTTAAAAGATTGGAAGAGGCTACGATAAAACCCTCTCTGATGAGAAGGGGCTATCAGCTTCCATCTTGTTGTTGTTTTGTTGTTCCTTAATAGAAGATTCTTCACATTTGTTCCTTTCCTGTTTTTTTGCCATACAGTTTTGGTCTGCCCTTTCTTCTATATTTCACAATCTAGTCTTTCTAGAGGGTACTATAAGAGATCTTTGGGATAGAGTTCAATTTTATTCGTTTAGCCCATAACTCCAAACTTTCTGGAAGGTTGATTTAGTTTTTATTTTTTAGATTATATGATATTTTCAGAATTTGGCCATTTTTAAAAATAAAAAGTCATCTATATCTTCAGGATTTGTTCTCTTATGGCGTTTTATTAGAGAGGTTGAGTCTTTGATTTCAGGCTTCATGTTTAACTCAATGATTGAGCTTTTGATTTTGTGATAGTTTCGAGTCAGAGGTGGGCCTCAAAAGGCACCTATCATTACTGAAGTTATATGGAGACCCCCTCCTTAGTCTTAGGTTAAGGTTAACACCGACGATTCTGCTTATAGCACATCAAGTCCTTCTGGGTATTCAAGTATGTTTTGGACTCATAGAAAGTTTGTTCACAGATGTTTCTCTATTTTTTTTAGGAGTTGAATATGTTTTTGAGGCAGAATTGGTAGTGGTGATTCATAGGATTGAGTTTGCATAGAAACATAGTTGTAAACGTCTCTAGTTAGAGAGTGATTCGGTTTATGTGGTTTCTCTTTTGTTGGCATGTTCTCTTAAAGTTCCTTTCTATTGGAGACCAACTTAGTATAGGACCTTGGGGTACATTGCTAAAATGGATTTTATGATCACTCATATCTATCGCGATAGTAATTGTATAGCTAATTTGCTAGCTTCTTGTCCTCCTTTCTTTGTTTGTCCTATTTGGTGATGGTTTGTTCTGTTTTTATTTCTTTTTTTTTTGTTTACGATGATTATATTGTAAAATTCAGTTATCAATTTCACTGATTTTATTTATCTTTCGATTAATATATCTCTAGAGGTCAAATTTATGTCCCCTTCTAACTAAGTATCTTTTCTCTTTCTTTCTCTTTTAATAAATTTTCTCTCGTTCTGTCGAGGTTCACCAAAAAAAAAAATAAACCCTCTTTTTTAACCCTAAGTGAAACCTTTTATACCTAATCATTAGATTATCGCTTAATGATACTTTATTTGGTAAATACTTATTGCGCACTTGTCAACATCCTATTATTTTTTTAAATTATGTTGTTTTTCCTATTTAATACCATCACTTAAGACATTAGAAACATTTATCGCCCTTCCATTAGAGGAAAAAAATGTTTAATGCCCTTTACCCTTCGTCTCTCCTTTATTTTTGTCTCTTTCATACCTTCATTCCCAAATTAAAATCTATATATACATATATGTATGAACCAAAGATGTCTCTTTTGTACCTTCATCCCAAATTAAAATTTATATATCCTTTTCTCTAACAATTAAGGCACAATTTATTTAGAGTGAGATATTTTTTTGTGAAATTCTGTTTCTTTATTGTTTTAACCCTAATTTCTCAATTTAAGATCAAGGGCTCCATATTAGGGGTTTCAAATTAACGTTTAATGATCAAAGAGACAGAAGACAACAACCTCTCAAGTTGAGGACAAGGCCGATGTAGCCGAGAGCGAGATCAAGGCAACGGAATGCTCTTAGTCGCAGGAGAGTAAAGAAGTATTTATATCCAATGATGTCTAAGATTTTTTTCTCTAATTTTTCAATGCCTGTGGTTTATTGTTTTTTTTTAAAAAAAAATTGGGACGAAGGTAGAGCTACCGGAGATAAGAACAGACTCACAGATATAAGGCTTTAAACATTTCTAACGTGCAAAGTGATGGTCAAATGAGAATGAGAATTTGATTAACAAAAATTATGAAGTGTTAACAAGTGCATAATAATAATTTACCAAATAAAATAATTGAACCCTTGAATAATATACTAATAGTTAGAAATAAAAAGTTTTACCTAATTTAGAAAAAAAGTTCTATCATCTACATTGAGTTTAGTGACAAAAAGGCGATTTAGAGGAGCAAAGAGATATGAGAGTTCTAGTTATGCCCCTCGGTTGATTTATCTACTTTTAATTCTTTACAATAAATTATTTATAATTCTATATCTATATCAAATTGCTTATGCACTAAAATATTAAATTAATGAATAACTTTCTCATTGCAACGTGTATTTGGTGAAGTTAAAACAAAATACCAAAAAAACTTCATAAATTTTTTCCTTTAATATTGAAAAGCATCATTGCGTCAGAACTGACGACCTATGTTATGGTTTGAGAACTTGGTGGTGATCAATGTACCAGAAGCCCATACTGCGGTCAAGAGTTATGCTTACAAGACAAATACATAATACAAGTATGACTGTCAACAAGTCTACTAAAATGTAACATCTTACTCTTAAACAATATTTTAAGCGTAGATACTAAAGAACAATAAAAATCATTCCGAAATGTTGCTTGTCTTGGTAAATAAATTTGGGAAACGTAGTACTAGTTTTCTTGTCACAGATGTATTTATTTCCTTGAAACTTTTTCTTGAGCAATGAATAACACAATATGGCATAACATCAATATCAACTTGGTGGTGATCAATGTACCAGAAGCCCATACTGCAGTCAAGAGTTATGCTTACAAGACAAATACATAATACAAGTATGATTGTCAACAAGTCTACTAAAATGTACCATCTTACCCTTAAACAATATTTTAAGCGTAGATACTAAAGAAAAATAAAACTCATTCCGTAATGTTGCTTGTCTTGGTACATAAATTTGGGAAACGTAGTACTAGTTTTCTTGTCACAGACGTATTTATTTCCTTGAAACTTTTTCTTGAGCAATGAATAACACAATATGGCATAGCATCAATATCAAGTTGTCAATTGGTCAATTTTCTCAGAAGCAGTTGCATAGAGCCATAGACCAATTAATATGGAAATTGAACACAAATTCTACATGGTAAAACAACATGACAATTTAAGCTGAGGGACGAAGAGTACAATAATTTTCTATATGACAATAGTATCATCAAACAAAATGCATCTTCGATATGAGAAGATCTCACATATACTCATACATAATATTCAATATCAATAGCACGTATGTTCAGCAAAAAATGGGGTTTCAAATATTGGGGAAAAAAATAAAAGGAGCAACTGATGGAAATCCAAATATACCCTTTAAACATAATAAGTTAAACAATTCAACATTGAATCCAATCCCTTCATAAGAACATGGCCAGCCCACCTGAAACAGCCAAAACTATTTGACTCCAAACTCCCCAGCTAGTGACCCTGTAAGAAGCAGACTTCTGTGATGAAGAGGATGTTGGGGACTTGGCTTGAGTTTTATCAGCTGCTGGGGAATCTGCGGCCGGGGCAATTTCTGGGGTGGGAGCTGGAGCCTCAGCAGGAGGGATATCCGTTCCGAAAATGGCCTCAGGGAGGAGAACCTTATCAACTTGGTAAAGGGCAACAGGGTCAGTTGAATGGACACTGCTGCTAACCTTGGTGTTGGTCCAACCTGAGCTGATGTGGACTGTCCCTGAAACATCAGTGAAGTTCAAGGCGTATTGCCCCCCACCAGCCAAGGTGTTGACTGGGCTACTTTGACTAAGGTTGGTGAACTCAGCTAGGCTGTAGTAACGTGGCAAAGCATGAAAGAGCAAGAGTGACTTGAGCTGATCATTAGTGAGATTCTTCAAAGAGGGCTTCTTGAGTGATGAGAAAGCAGAGTCTTTTGGGACAAAGATGGTCACACCTTCTTCAGTGTTGTTGGCTTGGTTTTGCAAGGTTTCAATCACCTTAGTGGAAACAAGGTAGTCAAGGAAGGTGTGGAATGGACCGGCCACGCTGAGTAGATCAGTCAGATTCACATAATCCGGAGCCGGGGCTGGTGCTGGAGTCGGGCTCAGTGATGGAGGTGAAGCTGTTTTTTGGGCCATTGATGATGAACACAGAAGCAGCAATATACTGCTAGCAATGAAAACAAACTTGGATGCCATTTTGGTTAAAGATTCTTTGATAATGCTTCTTGAGGAAAAGACCAGACTCTCCAAATTCCTACAAAGAACAAATTGCTTTTATGAATTTAGATCTCGATATTAACAAAAATTATAAGTGGTGTCAAGCTCCAATTAAATCACAATGTGGGTTGCAATTCTAAGTTTGCCCAAGTGGGATACCTTTTCTCTAGTAGAAACATTTCTCACCTAACCCGACACAGTGAGCCTTACACTGTTTTGAAAAACTAGATCTTGGTTGACATAAGAAAGTTTAAAACGAAAATATAGAAATATCTAATGGAATAGAGGAGACTAAGAATAGATGCAATGGTACATATGAAAGCTTCTAATGTCTTAAACTACGACTCAATTCTTGTTAATTTGAGTTCTTCAATGACAGACCCAACTCACTTACCTGAAGCTCAAAATTTAATGGGTAAAGAAGCCAAATCAAAATGGCATTTCAACAAACAGGTTCAAAACATTTTCGAACCTTACTTTCAGCTCAAAAGCAACTTCTCAGTGAAACCCAAGTCACCAAATCACTCTAAGAACAACATAAAAATTCCCACATGCACACAATGTACATCAACAATGGCAAAGAAGCAGATCTAGATCAGCAAATCCAAAAATTCTTACTAAAAAGAAAGCCCATTGTCACATAACATAGAAGATAGCAAGAAAGCATTAGAATTCTCATTTGTCTACCTAAAGAAATCTAAGAAAATGAAGCACAGTGAGCAGAGTATGAAGGAAACCCACCTCAGAGCAGGAGGAACTCAGTGAGATATGGCAGTGGAGGAATGAGAAGGTAATGCAATAAAAGGTGGAAACGTGATGAGATTATATAAAAGATGGACTTATTAGTAAGATAAAAACAAAAACCAACCTGTGGGTGGCTTTAGTAAACAGCTGATGTGGTAAAAGACACATAGAGTCTTGATGAGTAGGTGTAGGTGGTGGTGGTGTTTAGTGTTGGTACAAAAATGAGATAAAGGTTTGTGTATTCAAATGATCGGATGGTTCTTACTTCGGAAATAAAATAAAGTAATAATTAATTAAAAATACTTTCTCAAGAAAAGAGGCCATATTAGTGTAGGGTGGGCTTTCTAAATCACCTTCAACTTATTAGTTTAATATAACTTTATACACCAACCTTGCACTCCACCCTATATCAATTCATTATCAATATCTCCCTGCAGTTTTCTTTTTCTCTTCCAAATTCTCATCTCATGACAAATTCCCATCAATTTGGTTGATGAAGCAGTGCTTCGGATAGTAAAAGGATGATGAGATGGTGAGTCGCTCAAAGGGCAGGGCCATGATCCACTACCATCACCAAAATAAGAGAATCATATTCCTTATTAAAGTGCCAACAAGAAAAAGGTATATTCCTTATGCTTTTTTGATTAAAAAATAATTGTTGGAACAATTTTGAATTCAATTTTTTAGTGTAAAATTTCTTAAAATTTCCTAATATTAGTTGTATTAGAAAATAAAAGTATTTTTGTTACTTTTTTTTTAATGGTGGAGTCTCTATTATTTTATTTGTGACTTTTAGGTCCTCCTTCTTATATTTTTATTTTATGTTAATTCTTTTTAATCAATTCTATCTAAAACTACTATTAATTAGCATTTGCCTGAAACGTGCTTATCTCAAGGCTAAAATTTGAAATAAATAGAAATTATTATTTAAAAAAATAAAAAAAAAGTTGGGTTATTATTTTTTCCAAGACGGAGAGAAAAAATAGAAAATTTTTTTACAGTTTCAACTTTGGTCAAAGTATTCATATATTAAAAAAAAATAAGAGAATACTTAGACTAAAATAGATCCATATTGGAACTATATAAAACTTTAGCAATATATGTCATGTAAAATTACAACAACAAAACATAAAATTAGTAATATATGTCCCATAAAATTGGCTATATATTCATATACCTTTCTTCTAAATATATTAATACTTAATCTATATAGGAACCATATAAAATCTTCCAATTTCTTGCATTCGTCTTGAATAAAAACTATAAAATAACTTTTTTATTGTTTTTAAATAATAATTTTCTTTTGTTTCTAATTTTATCCCTACTGAGATAAGAACGTTTTGGGCAAGTAATAATAGTTTTAGATAGAAAAGACTAAAATGGATTAATATGAAATCAAAATCAAAATCTAAGTATGAAGACCTTAAAGTCACAAATAAAAGAATGGTGACTTAATCGTTAAGAAAAACTAACAAAAATATATTTCTTTCCTAACAGAACTAATATTATGGATTTGAGGGAGTTTTGTTCTAAAATATTGAGTTCAAAGTTAATTTTATTAATTTATTTTGAAATTTAAGGAGATTTTGAATTAAAAATCTATTCCTTGATAGAAAAAGTTTTACCATCCAAGGCAATAGATTGGCAATTTGTACTCCTGCTAGTTGCAGGGAATCAAGGATCTTGGTATTCACATCACCACGACAAGAGATGTGATACATCAAACATGTCTAATACTAACAAAAAAAATTGGTTTTTACGAAAATTCTAACATAGGAGAGGAAAATTTACTCACATTGGTTGTCTCGAAATCAAAAATCTATTTTAGGACACAAATAGTGATGTCAAAATGGGCATACACTAATAGGCCGACACAGACACGATACGGTTATAAGTCGGCATGGCACAACACGAAGCGATTAATAATTGTGTCTAAGATGGTACGACATAATAAGTAAATGTGCTCAGACTAGTACAACACAAGCATAGGCATAGGCATGACACATGATACAACAGGCATCATAATAAAAATAATTAGTTTGCAAAAGATATACTTATTTTAAGTTTATTTTAATTTTTTGGGCATTATTTTAATACAACAAATATAAAACAAATTAGAAAAAATTAAAATTAAAATATTTTCTAGGTAAAAATAATATATATTATAAATACTACGCCAATTTCTAATTTTAAAAAATTCTAAAATCTAATAAGTTTGAGCTAAAAAATTTAAAGATATTAAAAATTTAATGCAAAACTCATCTTCAATAGAAAATCCTTAAAATATTAAGAAAGAAAAATACAATTTAGATATGTATCACTCATAACTTTTGAGTTATATATTTTGATATAATTTGAATAGACACCGATTTAGTTAAAATATACTTTAACTATAGATTTTTAAGTTAATTATTATTTCTCGAGTACATTCTAATATTCCAATTTAGATTTGTTTTTATATAAAAGTTATCTGAATTTTTAAATAATTTTTTTCTATTGCATAATAATTAACAAATCATAATTTATAATTACTTAAAAGGAAATATGTCTAATAGTATTAAAACAACTAAATTTGAAAAAAAAAAATAAGCAAATAATAAACACGATTATGGAACAAGAATAATAAGAGTTTGAAAATAGAAATAATTAGGTTTGAAATCATATATAATATAAAAATGAGCAAAGTTATACATAAGAATAAAATAATTAAAAAACAAACACGATTAGACTTGGATAATATAGTATCTTAAACGGGTGCAATTAGTACAAAAATAGCATAATATCGAAAATAGACATGATTAGATACAGAAATAGTACAATATCATAAATAAATACGATTAAGTATGGAAAATAGCCCAATACCGCAAATAGGCATGATACAGTAATAGCATAATATCGAAAATGAAAATAATTACACGCGAAAATAGACAAACATGATAATAACACGTTAATGACATAATTACATTACGACATCGAGCACGGCATAAGTACAACACAGGCATACACATATAACAGGTTGACATGGCATAATTACTAAATCTAATCTAATACCTAATCCCTACCCATCCCACTCTACCCACTGAGCTCGTCATAAATTCTACCACTATTTGACATTATATTATCATTTATTTTCTCAAACATAAAATAGTGGGTGTAATTTTCATTTAAAAAATATTTCAAGTTAGAGATAGAAGATTACTTATTTTATAAAATTTATAAACTAAATAGGAGAATAAAACGAAAAGATACAAGATTTACAAATTTACAAAAATGTTGCACATTACATGATATATTATACGTATATAATTTTTTTTTAAAATTTCAAAAACAAATATGCATGTAAATCAAAATTTTGACTATGAAACAACAAATATGTATACAAATACAATCATAAATTTACACATGTATTCAACATAAATTTATTGTTTTCCTAATTTTACACGAAGCCTGATTATAACATAAAGACTCATAGTTTTTGCTAATAAATTATAAGAAACAAAGAAATTTTTGATAAAAGTTAGAGAGAAAAGCATCTAGAGAAGTATAAAGAGATAAAGTGAAAACATAAAAGAATATCCAAATTAAATAGATTAATGGTATTTCAGAAACAACTAAAATCTAATTTTGGAATGGGTCAAATACAGAAAATGGCATTGCCACCTTGTTTATATGTTGTTTATATGTGGCTCTGCCACTGCCTATTGGTAGAGCCAGCAAATACACGAAATAATGATATGATTAGAAAATGACATGAAATATAAGTGAAGGTGACTCATTTAATTTTTGTGTCAATTTCAGGTTGATACATATAAGATTAATAATAAATAATTAGATTTTGGGTCAACTCACTTACTCTAAAAATGAATTGTATAATACATTTAATTAAATAAATCATTTTCATATTAATACGACACAACAAAATACGACACAAATATGACACGCTTAAGTATTAACTATATCGTATTGTTCAGATTTGATACATTCAATAATCATGTTATATTCAAAATAAGTGTTATTGTGTGATAATTAGGTGGATCCAAATATAATACAATTACAGAACTGCCAACCTTACATACTATTATAGCAGTAGTGCTTTTTTTTTTTTTTTAGCCAATCCAAGGGTTGTTAAATAATCTAAACTTTAAAACCTTGTCCGTACAATGACTCTACCTGAGTAAAGCATTCTTTATGGCTCTATTCCCAGCAAGTAAGGATCTGCAGGCTAAGGTCTGAGTCGACGGAAATGCTAGGTCCTCTATTTTCTATTGTTTAGTCTTATTATTTGATAAGTATTTCACCAAAATATCGTATGTATAGTAGTATCATAAAGCATAATAGATTCCATATATTATTAAGTGGTAAGATAAAAGAGTAGAAAAAAGAACAGTACTCCTAGCACTCCTTCTGATGAAATATTTTGAGAAATCGCAATACAATGGAGGGATCAAAGATTTAATGGAGGACTTCTTCTAATTCTCTTTTCTTTATCTTGGTCTATGGCTTTCGTTTGTTTTTGGTGGAAACTGTTATTATAGTTTTAAATTATAGAGTTTGTTCTTTTATTGTCACGCCTCCTTCATATCTAAGTTCTAGGAAGAAAGAAAATATTAATAGATCTGGCGACTTTTGCCTCAATCTAAAAATATTTTAGAGAACATATGTTAATTTTTGATTTACCAAACTCTATCAAACCCTCCTCAAAATACAAGGAAGCAGCATATCCTTGCTATACCTGCTTAATGCCTACAGGTCTATGTTTGGGATTTAGCAATCTAATTAGTTATTTTGAAAATTCTCTTTTCTTTTTCTTTTTAGTTACATGTTTTGAACATGTATAGAACTTCCTCATAGAATACACTTAATTCTTAAACATAGGCCATCTCGATAAGTTTGAGATTACTCTACAGTCTATACTAGATCAACGGGAAAAAGAGCGAACTAAAATAAAGCCTTTTTTTTTTTTTTTTTTCCTTATCAGTTTTGCCTATATTTTAAAGTTCATGTGATATATGAGACCAATTATAACTCATTTATAAAATATATTTTTTAATAAAAAATTCAAAACTACCACCGCCTCCCCACCATTCAATAAAAATTCGACTCTAGTAAAAAAAAAAAAAAAAAAAAAAAAAAACCTCAGCCTTGGTTGAATTAAAAAAAAAATCAGATTTAAGATCCAAAAGGTCAGATTTAATGACGACGGCTCATAAAGTAGGTTAGTGAAGAAGTTTGGAGTGTCCACGTTCAGAGAGAAGAAGATTTGGACATTTTCATCAAGATAATTAGATAAATTTAAATGTGTAATGTGACATTGAGGACTTAGGTTTGATAAAATTTACCGATAAGATATTTTTTTATTACGAAAGCGTTAGTATACCTCTTGGCTTTGGTCTGAAAAACTTTTTTTTTTCCCTTGTGTTTTTTGGCCCGAAGAATTAAAATAAAGGCTAGTATATTAAAGTTGAAATTAAGGGGGATAGGGAGAGTGGAGTGTTACTGTTGTGGTGGTGGGTCAACAAGTTCTCGTCAACTTTATTGATGAAGTAGAACTTTGGAGAAAAAAGGATGAGACGTACGATGAGTCACTTAAAGATAATCCACTACCACCGTTAAAATAAGACCGTCATATTCCTTATTTGAGAGTTGTTACTATCATACATTTTAGATTAACGAATTTGTACAGTCTCTTATTGGTGTTGGAGTGAAATCTACATGATTCCTATTATTAAGATCATAATAATGAGAGTTATGATGCATCAGACACATGTTAATTCTAACACAAAATACTTCTTTATTAACCCTTTTGCTGTTTTGTTGCAAGTAAAAAGTTTCAATTCAGTTACATGAGTTCATTTTACAAATCTTAGTAAAAAGAAAAGAAAGAATAGTTTATTTACTAAAAAAATAATGCGATGTATCTTTCAAGTTATAAATGGGATTTACAGTATTACATGACAGTATGTTACATTTTTAAATGTTAGATATTGTTGTTTGTCACAACTCACAAGTAATACTTTTTTTCTTTTTCTTTTGTATATACGTGTCAATGTATGTTTGTGGTTCCAATAAGAAAACGAATAGATTAGCAACACTGTTAAAATGGATAAGTGTAAAAATGTGGCTAAAGTTTAATGTGGCAAGAAATAAGAGGGAATATGAAGTGAATGGTAATGATGACAATAATGACAACCACAAAAAGAGTGTGCATATGATCATTATTATATCTTTTAGACACATTGAATTTTTTTAGGCAACATTCTAATATATTGGAGGCTTGATTGGTCAAGAACTTAGAATGAGGTCATCATGTTGCCAAATAAGTGACCTCAAATAGGGACATAGCAATAAAAATTAGTACTTTTTTGACAATTATCTTTCCCTTTTATTTTTTTTTAGTTCACTGTTTTGAACATGTTATGTTACATAACTTCCTTATGAATACACTCAGGCATGTGTATTAATCCCTAAGGGAAAGAGAAAATGAACGCGTTTAAAGAGAATGAGAAACAATAAAAAGTTGAATCATTTTTTAAAATTTTAACTAATTATACAAGAAATTTTCTAAAATAACGTACTGCAAATAAATAAACTATAAGTAAACACATGAATAGAAGAGACAAAGAATCACATTTTTAATTTTCATTCACTTTTTGGTGCATTACGGATCGGTAAACATGATTCCATAATTAAAATAAAAGGTAATAAGAAAAAAGATAATTAAAAATAAGGATTTAGATATAATAATGATTTCAGAATTATAATTGTAGTACTATTTTACCATTTAAACTTAACGGTCATTTTCTAAAAAATTGTTAGGTTTTAAAAAGAAAATAGTCCTATACAAATCATGTGATTAAGCATTGTTTCTTTATGAGAGTTGGAATGATATTTTAGTCATAATTTCTAAATTATATACTTTGCATATAATTCATTATTATTAAAATTTTAATAGTTTGTGACTAAAGGGCTATTGTTGTAAGAATTGCATAATTTTTAGTACCGTGTAAGCTAAAAATTTAGAATATCATCTCGTCACAATTATAAAATTATATGTTTTGTAAATAATTTATTTCTATAAAAAATTTAACGAGTTATAACAAAATGACATTATTACAATAATTATATAATTTATGGTAATATATTACTTAAGTTGGAAATTTATTGACCAAAATAGTACAACATATATATTTTAAGGGTTGCTAATGTAAAAAATTCCTGAAATTAATTTCTTTTGTTTTCATTTCTTTGTTTTTTTTTGTCGAGGGGGAGATGAGGCTTGCAAAATTAAATAATAAGTAATGTTATAGTGCATTATATACAATGATGTGTCTGTTTGTCACGGAATATTTTAATTAATAAATTGAGTTACATATAATTTTATCTGAATTATAATTATAATTAGCTAATAACATATTGATAGATAGATCATATGTTATTGGACACCGGACATCGTTAATTCTCATTAACATTATTATTTAGAACGTTAGACGTATCAAAATTGAAATTAATAGAGAGGTGGAGAAAAGAGAGTAAGTGTTACTGTCGTGGTGGGTAAACGTGATCACGCATGCGTGGTATAATAAATGAATTCACAAGCACCAACAAGTAAAAGTAACGAAGGGCCAGGGGAGGAGTGGGGCTAATCTTTTGTCAAGTAATAATAAAACAATTTCAAAGCTTCATGTATTTTAAATGTAAACTCTTTTTTCTTTAAAAAAAAGGAAAAAAAACTTTATTATAGTTTAGTTAGAAAAATATTTTAAACAAACAAGGAACATAGGTAATCATTGTCCATGTATTTATATGCCAATGGTCGGACCGTCATGAGTCATGACACATATTTTGCCAAAATATCATTTTATATATAGTGGCTCTTATTAATATTTACCAATTGAAGTAGGCATGTAATACCAATTGAGGTATTTTCAAGTGAATCTCTAATTCTCTCTTATAGAGTACATGCATACTATTTATATCTCGTACATTATTTTTTTTTTCTAATTGTGACTAGGCACATTATAATTTGATCGATTGCTTATAAATATGAATTTTGAATAATTTAATATTTGTATTAAGATTTAATTGCAATGTTTGAATGGTTTTAATTTAGAATAAAAAAATGGTATAATGAGAATTTGGTAGCATTATTTTTATCAAAAATACAATTCATAATTTTTAGAATTTCTAAAGTCATTTTATCTAATTGAAATCAGGAAAAAGATGGTTGGAATACATTACTAGAAAGGAGAAAAAGAAAAAGAAAAATCCTTATGAATATAATATTACAAATAAATAATTACATTTTTTTTTACGTTGTTTCAGTTTATACCTTATATTTAGTTATTATAAATATTGACTTTTAAATTAAGAAATTGTAACAAACACTAATTTTGATTATTATGTGTACCGAAATACCTTTTAAAGTTTAAACATATATTATAAAAAAATTTCAAATTTGATATTTATCTCAAATTAATGAGTATATATATAATATTTAATATTTATAGGTTTTTACACATTTTAAATTATTTTTGAAATATTTTTTCTTTTAGATATTAATTTCAATTAGTTTTAAATTTAACTCAAGTATTATAATATATATTTTTAAAAAATTTAAAATGGTGTTGTAGTAAATTAAATTGTCTGGTATTTATCCTAAAGATATAAATTTGTTATATATTTTAAATCTAAAGATTAACGTTAATACTAATTAATAACTAATATAAATTGAATAAGCACAAAATATATAGCTGTAATCAACCCCACTGCAAATGTGAGAAACCGGTGTGTTTACTTGAGGGTCGAGTAGCTGAGATATTAGAGAAATTAAAAAGTCGGGTACGCACTACGAGGTGAGAACTAGACGGTAGAAAAGAAATATATCGCGCGTTTTTCATTCAAAATATCGTGGGTCTAGAATCTGACAAAGCTCATGATGGGGCCCACCACGAGATTTGGGCCAACGAGTGTTCCGCTGTCCGGTGGTTGCTCCCACCCAAGGCCCTCTGACAACTGTACGTAATGATTTCTCAAACATACGCACCCCTTGCTTACGATAGCAAATGCCGCTCACTTTAGAAGATCTCTACGACGCCGTTTTCTTGTGTCTTACTCTTGCCGACGATTTGAAATTATATAATAGCCCCTAAAATTCTTGGCAATTAAAATCTAAACACACTATTTATTTATTATGAATATATAATATTAATGATAATAACAATAGTAATTAATAAGTTAAAAAGAAGAAAAAGAAACAGCCCACGAAACCACGTTGCTTCACTGTATTATGCCCCCATTTAGAAATTGGGATCGCATGGCAATTAAATAATTCGAAAGAAATTTGCTAACCATAATTAATTGAAATAATAAAGATAAAGAATTATTAACTTTTCCTGAAATGAAATAATAAGATATTATTAATTATCATAAGTTCACGTACTTAGGGATCATGCATTCTACTTAACTATTATTTTCTGCTATTACAAACACCAAATTGTTTTTTTCCAACTTTTTTTCCCTCATTATTTTACAATTTAACGAGTTTCAGTCCATTGATTTTATAGCATAAGTTAAGCATTTATTTTTTGTAGTGAGGAATATTAAATTTGTAAAAAGATCTGGTAAATATTTTCAAGATACTGTCAACAGAGTAGCAAAGATTTTTGTGAGAGAAGCAAAGCCTCTTGGGTTCTCTTCAGAGGCATGTGAAAGGCCATTGGAATTTGCGGTCAAATCAAGTTTATTATAATAATTATTGATTACTCAATGAGTTATTAATTTTGACTTAGGGAGGTTAGGATTCGTATTCGGCAATAGGGCACCCAGGGAAGGTGTATTGTCAATTTTGTTAACTAGAATCAATTATTGATAATTTTGGCACATGATCCTCGTTTGATAAACACTAAAACTCACTACTAAGTATAATAAAACAGTCTTAAAGTGACAATCCACCAGCTAATTACTATAAGTCTTGTTTAATATATATATATATATATATATGTTCCAATGAATCCAATCCAATTTATCTAGCAAATCGAAAAAGAGGAAAATGAAGTTGCTTTGATTTTGGCCTCATAATGTATATTATGATCGTTATACTGACTTCTAATGTTGTATTATGTAATTCAAATGTTACATTTTCCTATATAAGAACAAAGTTTATTAAAAAAAAAAAAAAAAAAGAAGAAGAAGAAGAGGAAAACTCAAGTTCTGGTTGTGTTGTTTAGAAAGTACATAGGAAAAAAAAAAAAAAATCCTTCGCATTAGCTTTACTCTAAGCTAATGGGATATTCAATATTGTAACCTGTCTCCGTGGGAGGATGAGGGGTTACTTTCAGATGCTTGAAAACAGCTACGATAACCCTATCAAACTGATTCTATTTTGACTTATTGGGTCATTTCAGTGGTGGGTTTTGAACCTTATTGTCTTTCCTACTTGAAAATCCTCTTAGAAAAGGTTGCTTGTTGGATTTTCTGGCCTAAAAATTGTAGGGAGTGAGAAATTGGAGAACCTTCTTCAAATGCAATTATTGTTGCTGCTACTTCAAGTTTTGTCAGCATTCCAAATTAAGAGACTAGAAAAAGTTCAATGAAAACAATGTATAGTGGATTTCTTGGGACAATTTGTTTCACTTCACATATTGGCATCTTTGGTTTGTACTCGCTAGGACTGAATTTGAATAGGGTATCTCTAATCTGTGGGCCTTATCCCAAAATAATTTCTAGGATTAATTTCTTTTTCCTTAATTATCAAGAAGATTTGGGCTTGAATGTGATATCTAACATGTTATCTTGCATGTTGAGAAATTGTTCACCTTGATTTCTATCCTCTTTTAGCTAAAATGAGCTTTGATCCATTACTATAATGTTTAATTCTAGTACTAATTTTGTTAGCAACATATGCTAGGTCTAGACTAAGGATGATCTAACCGCAAATCTGGCAGATGAAAAAAGTTCTCTTGGGACTTGCTTAGGAATATTTTTATTTGTATTTTTTTTTTCTTGGTATTGTTTTTAACTGTGAAATGAATAATGGAGATAAAAACGAAAAAATAAAAGTGTTACCAAAGTAAACTCCCATTATATGATATGATTTTGGTTTTTTTTAAATCAAACGTCTCCTACAAACTTGGATAGTAAGTTAATCCATTGGATACTAAGTTAATCCATTTATCTGAAATCATATATAGATTAAACTCATTTTTATTTCCTTGTTCAAATAGATTAATTTACTCATTTAGATAATAGTTTAAAAAAAAAAAAGCCTTTAAATATTCCTCCAGCGTATGGAAGCATCCCAATCCCCTGCTTTTGGTCATCTTCAGTTTCCATTTAGCTTTATGCTTTCTATTAAGTAAAAGTAGATATCAATAGATATCAATAAGCTTTGGCTTTAGCAGGTTAGTACTGCTAAAGAACAAAAGAAATTATAGAAGCAAAATCAATTCCATTCTACAATCCCAGTGCGTTATGACCACAACTATAAAGGTAAAGTGCGTGCCTGCCCAATACAAAACATGGTGTTTATATTAAAAAGAAAAATACAAAACATGGTAACTTTGTACTATGCAGATGAAAAGTTGTATCAGAAATTCAGACAAGTTTTTTCTTTATTATGACAGATACCAAAGAATTCCTCACTCTAAAATCTCCTTTTCTCTTTTCTTAGACCCCAAGTTTTTGAAAATCAATCACTAGCAGAAAGAATCTAGAAATTAGCATAATTATGATAATAGTCATAAGTTATGACTAAATCGAAATACTCTTGAAAACTAATTGCAGCACGAAATCAGAGGGAGATAATTGCTAATTTAGTAACTGTTTTGGCTAGTTTGTCTCGTTAAGTAGCAGCCCATTCCTTTCGAATATCGAAGGTGTAATTGATTTCCAAGTAGCATTTGTTATCATCATCAAGAAACTGCAAAAGAAAGAGAGCAGAATAAGAGATTATTGTGGTGAAAACAAAATTTTTCATAATCAATAAAGTGTATATAGATTGTCCTCTGTCTTAAGTAGCTCCTGTGGCATCAACAATTTAAGTTGGGATTTTGATCATTGATTTTTAGAGAAATTTACTAGTAGAGCCAAATCCCAGAAAAGTTTTAAGTCTATATCTATATTATTAGACAGATAATCACGGGCCATGGCCAAACAAGAAGAAGTTCAATTAATGAATTGATGGGGTCCCCTAACAGACAAAAATGACAAATTAATGATAATGATCCTTGTCCAAATGTGATAGCTGGTGATTATTTGATGCTTTTGTCTCAATGTAAATCTTGTATTAGGTAGGATTAACCTCACAGGAAAAGGAAAGTTCAGTACAGGGGAAAGGGAATCATATGCTAAAAACAATTGACAAACTAAGCAATGTTCAATTACTTTCAGGAAGGAAAAGATTTAAGATACAGAAATGTGACGATGCAAGCTTGAATTGAACAATATTGGACAGTTAGGATATCCACGAAATAATTTGAAAGATTTTGTTCATTATATACAAGGTCAAAATCAATTTACCAGAACGATAGATTTCAAGACCCCATGCTAGGATGATTACGATTTGGTTCGAATACAAATTTCAGAATATTATTCAATAGTGTGGTTGTAAGTTTGTAACATAATATCATTTGTTTCAAGCAATCCCAATACTATTTTTCTTTTGAAAAACAAAAAGAAAAGAGAAGAAAAGAAAAGAAAAGAGAAGAAAAGAAAAAGAGAAAGCACTGCTGATGGTCTTCTTGTGCATTGCAACTCATTATATGATCATTTGATTATTATGTTCCGAAAACTACATTTCTGGACTGGTAAAATGCACAGTTCCAGCTTTTTCCATGATAGAGGCGTTTTCATCATCGGGAATATTTTTTTTTTTTATACCGTCTAAACGTCTTATATCCAGTTGAATCAAATTGATTAGGGTATAATTTCTTGAGTTCATTATGATTGAGAAACATTAAGGAATAGAAAGGCTTATAATTTCAAGTCTTATAGTGTCCATAGTGTGAATTAAGATCTGTTTCTTTTTCTTTTTTTTTTTTTTTGTAAAAAAAATTGTATAAATTGACTAAATCCTAGATGCTATTCCTATATAAGCAGGGAGAGTCAAAGCAAATGAAAGTCGTTTCATGGTACAAAGAGATGTATTCTGTAAAACAAATAGCCATTTGTAAGGTCATCCTATATAAGCAGGGAGAGTCAAAGCAAATGAAAGTCGTTTCAGGGNTATTGTAAGAAAAGGAAGCTGCCCAATTGATGTTACCTTTGATCTAGCAGAATATGATCCTCTGGCAAACATGCCAGAAGGAGTGGTCTCCTCTGGCATCACATGTGTGTAAACTTCTGGCTGAGGACTGAAAGTTCCAACCATCTCTTTTGTGCTGTCCACTAAAAATAAATAAATAGATCTTAGTAAAGGGAACAACTCAGAGCCTTTGATAAAAAAATACTATATTAAATTTAGGTTATTACCCTTTATAGCAGTTTTCCAAACAGTGTTGGTGTACTTGAGGCCAGAGACAATGTTGTTGCTGACGTTGAAGGAGAACTTAAGGTTATAACGGCTACCTTCTTTCAATGTAAACCATAAACCTTTGGGATTCCCATCTTCAGGGATAGGAAGAACTATGTCAGGTCTACCAGCTGAGATGATTGACAGTTCAGTGATCTTCACTTCTGGTTCAAGAGTTTCTGCAATTTAACAGGAAATAATATAAAGAGAAAATTAAAAGAATAGAGATTAGATAAGACTTACTATATGGTTGGCATTAACTGTTAAAATTAAGATGTTACACATAAGCTAAGGGTAGGAAAAAATTAAGGACTAAAGAGTATCAAAGTGTTCTGTTTCGAGGAAAACATTACAAAAACTTGAACAAGTATAGTTTTCAATAAAGTCTACCACAAGATAGGACAACCTTGACTTTTGCTTCTAAATTGTTCATAGTTGCAATTAAACCCACAAACGCTTAAAAAAAATAATTAATAAAAAATAACTCTTGTTTATCAAGCAAGGACCACATGCTTAGTTGATTGGTTTCTGAGAATCTGAAATCCTGGAAAATGGTAATATGTTGCACAAACATGGCACGTCTAATTGAGCATGAAAAAATAAAAAATAAAAAATAAAAAACACATTAAGCGTGATAATTATCATCTTGTTTTTGCTAAGTTTTAAATATAAATGATGAAAAACACGTTATCATTATAGTGTAATTTATATTAACGGAAATTATGAATCCTGATAGATTTACCAAGGCATTCATGGGATAAAGAATTTTTATGGAGAGAGTAAAAATCAAAGCGGGCCATTTCTTATAATCCAAACAACATAAAAAAGGAATATTAAGGGGAATTATTAAATAGAAAACAAATGTACATATTTTGCATGAACGTATGTTATATATATTTTTCTTTTATAGTGAAGGGACTTGTAATATAATAGACTTTACCGTTTACCAACAATTTGGCTACATCATCATCAAAGGAGTTGACAAAAATTTGTAAGTTTCCCGAAAACTTTTTACACAAAATAACACTTCGTATTACTAGAACAAAAATATACATAACTTTAGTTTAATGGTGAGATGGGGATATGTACCTCCAACATTGTCAAAATCCACACTCCCAAGAAGCTGTTCCTTCCACCTCCTCAAACTTTCATCATCCTGCACTAACAAATTTCAGCAACCAAATATATATATAATCATGCAGAAATTAAAAAGATATTTTTTCTAAAAATATGCTTTGAGACCATTAAAATTCAAAACCTTGTCTTTCTCAAGCTGTTCTTTAAGTGTGCACTGAGGACCCAATTGTAACTTATTTCCCTGGTCATCATCTTCCTCCTCATGATCTTGATGATCAAGATCAGAATGCTGTCTCGCTATTTTCTCTCCTTCATTCCCACCACTCTCTTGATTTTCTCTCACATTTTCTTTCTCATAGCTTGTTTCTCCTCCTTCCTTGTTCTCATCAAACCCCATAATGTAATTTTGGCACTTGAAGGCTAGCTCCAGTAGCCAAAGAAATCAACTCATCAACAGTAGTGACTGGATACCAAAATTTATGTACATAAAAAACCCACAAAGCCAAAAACAAGTTATAACAAGAAAAACAAGAGACACCCGGCAGAGAAAAATGAAAATTGGGTCAAATTAAAATGACTTTTACTTGTGTGAAAACAAACCCAGAAAGGAAAGAATTGTCTCGAGTTTGAGAAGACCCAATAAATGAAAGCTAGCTAAAAGCAAAAAGGACCAACTAAAGAAAAGAAGCAAATAAAGACAAATGGAGAAAAAAAAAAAAGAAAAGGAAAACTAGATTTGGTTAGTACCATTTTGAGGTGGGTTGTTGTTGAAAATCTAAAAACGAGAGAGAGAGAGAGAGAGAGAGAGAGAGAGAGAAAACAAGGGTGGTTATCGGTTTTGTCAAAGTAGGGGAGTGAGAAAAGGTCATGTTAGCTTTGAGGGTCACTATTTTTGGGTGGTGATCCGGAATATATGATGTACGTGAGGGTCACTAATAGATTTTGAGCTTGGAATTTTTAATTTTTTATTTCATATTTTTGCATTAGATTGAGGAGGAACGTGATTTAATTAAATGAAAGGAGTAAACAATAAAATTGATGGAAGGTGGGGATGGATGGGCATATTATATTCTCTACTGATTGTCGTAGCCCATGTCCCACTTTTATATGGGAATGTAATGTTTAGCTGTGCGCCCTGTGCCCCTCATTGGGTCTTGTCCCTGATGGACGAGAGATTAGACTGATGACTTTTTGACAAGCAATCACGATTGGTGCCATAATGTGCTCAAAAATGTGTCCCGCAATTGAATTGAAGATTCTTTTCCCGCTCTTTTGTTGAGTGTCACAAATTAATGAAGATTGACATACTAGGTTCAACGATGTTAAGACATTTACGTGATAAATCCTAGCTTTTTTAATTTTTATATTTTAATGTTACAGCAATTCTTTTTTTTGGGGCTTCTATAATACGGTATGCACTTTTGCGTTTATTGATACGGTGAAATTACAAGATTTCTATTGGTTATAATTACAATGAGTCCCACAGATTTAGAGCACAAAATATGCTAAAGATGCAGAGGATCGTAGCTACTTTTTCTTCTTTAGTCTCTTCTTCTCCAATAGGACCAGCGCCACACACTCTCTCTCTCAGTCCAGCATCAAAGCCTGCATTTTTAGCTAATTAAATTCTAAAAAACCCAGGTCCTTAAACTAACATGCTCGCATCTTAATTTTATGGAATTTTCAGTTTGTATTTTCATATTTTGATCGCATGAAGAAGAAATCTCCTGCCATGAATTGCTTCTTCTCCAGCTCCGATAAATACGTCAAACATTATATACGCTTTGTTAGGTGTATCCATTCCCCTCATAAACGAAATAAAGAACCTAATTATAGTTTTCTTAAATATTAGAAAAAAAAAATGGAATTAGTTCGTTATAAGCCTTTATTTTCCCCAAACATCCAATTCTCTTTTCTTTCCTTTTTTATTCGAAGACTTTGATTTCACATATTCTAGACATAAAATTCACATGAGCTTCGTAGCAATAGTTCTTGATTAAAATCTTAATCTGTTCAAATATTTACTTACTTTTCTTCACTAAAAAAAATCACAAATAATCCATTGCATTTATCCATCCAAATCACAATCAACGTTCCATTAGTTTCCGTTTGTTCATTGACCCTTATATAATCAAAGCTTTTAGATTTGTCCAATACTTTAGGGAGCTCAAATGCAAAAACCTAGTTCAAAATCAAATAAAATTTCCAAAATTAGTTATAAAAATAATTTGATAATCATTGTCAATTACTCCTTAAACGAGATAAAAGAAAAAAAAAAAAAAAAAAAAGAAAAATGTCAGATTCTAGATTTCTTTCTCAAATGAATTCGTATTCATCTCCGATCGATTTAAAAACCTAAAATAAAGTTCTACTGGTCTCCTAACTCTGACTTTTGTAAGAAGAAGAAATTAAAAAATGGATAAACCAAAGCTATAGAAGAGGAGAGAGAAAGAAAAAAGTTTAGAGTAGTTCCAAGAATAAAGCTCAAGCTATAAAGAAAGAAAGAGAAGGCATAAACATAGAAAAGATCTCTGTAAGTGGAAAAAATCGACGATAAGCTCCATTCAAACTCATTTTAATAACTCTAAGTACTTGAACTTTTCAACCGTTGGATCTAAATCCAATGGTCCAAAATTAATATTAATTTAAGGACCTGGGTTTTTTAGAATTTTATTAGCTAAAAATGCAGGCTTTGATGCTGGAATGAGAGAGAGAGTGTGTGGCGCTGGTCCTATTGGAGAAGAAGAAACTAAAGAAGAAAAAGTAGCTACGATTCTGTGCATCTTTAGCATATTTTGTGCTCCAAATCTGTGGGACCCATTGTAATTATAATCAATAAAAATCTTGTATAGAAGCCCCCCCCTTTTTTTTTTCCCCATTTTCAGGAGGAAAAAAATATTTCAAATCTAGGAATACTGAATATTGTTATAAAATGTATAGATGCCAATGCCATTAGTTATACATACACAGGATGCTTTACGCGCAAAATGAAAAAGTTAAGATGCTTTGTATAAGAAAAAAGAAAAGAGAGATCCACGCATATCTTTCAATTTGTTTGCTGATGAATTGCACGTCCAAGGTCTGTATATAGACCTCTGAATTGTAGGGGAAATAGGCATCAGAATTTGAATGAAATAGAAGTAAAAGAAGAAAAAAGAAAAGAAAAGAAAGTTCAGAAAGATATTCTAATACTAATTTCTTAAGGAAATTAGATTTTTTATAGTAAAAATTTAAAAAAATAAAAAAATTTTGGATTTTAAAATTGTTTAAAAATTTTGAATTTAATTAGAAAAATATTTTTTAAAAAAATATTTTTTATTAGTTGATGAGATATTTAAGATAAAATAATTTATTAAATTACTGAAAAAAAATATTTTAATTAATTTAAATTAATCAAATTAACGAGTCATATTGAATTAATTTAACCTGAATTTAAATAAAGCAAATTTGAATTAGAATTTTTGATAAATAGATTGGGTTTGGATTCAGATTTTATAAGGAGTGGCTGTTTTTTTTCTTTTTCATGTGTTATTATTATTGATGGCAATTTTTTTAAGCACTTAACATATGCCCATTTCATCTTTTTTAAATATACAACATGTCCGTTTCTCAAAGTTAGTAATTTATTATTTTAGTTTTTTTGTCTTTTTTTTTTTTCTTTTTTTTTTTTTTTTATCTTTTTTAAATATACAACATGTCCGTTTCTCAAAGTTAGTAATTTATTATTTTAGTTTTTTTTTTTCCAATACTACCCTTCTTTTATCTATTTCCTAATTTTCCGTTTCCTTTTCTTGTTTATATCTCCTTCTCACGAGCTCGTTCTCTCTCTAGATTTTAGCTTGATCGATGAAAACCACCATTTTTTTCCAACTGGAAGCTCGTTCTCTCTCTCTGGCATAGACTGTGATTTTTGTCTACGTCTTTGCCTTTTTTTTCAAAGACTAGCTTTAGCCATTTTATTTCTTCGTCACTCTCTAGAGGTCTCCCTATTTGCCGAATCTGGTCTCTTTAATCGCTGAAATCGATCTCTCAAATCGTCAGAATCATTCAAGAATTGAGCAGAGGGGAATTCTATATCTGAAATCTTTTTAGTTATTTTGTGTTTTTGAGTTTATACGAATAAATTATTTCAAGATATTAGGTAAACCAGATTAGTTGTTATTTACATTTGAATTGAGATAAATCAATGATCTTGATACTATTGTTATTTTTAACGCCTAAATCAACTGCAAAATAATTTTTTGCGTGTGTGTGTTATTTTTTTCCTTTTTGTATTTTAGGGGTTTTTGTGCTTTAAGAATAAAGAGAAATTAGGTTAAATATACATCATAAGATCATATTTTTGCACTTATGTTTCCCTCAATAAAATTCTGAAAAATATGCTTATACCCACATGAAATGTCACTTCTGCCCTTAATAATTAGTTTACAATGTATATATCACTATTGTCCTCTTTAACCTAATTGTAGCTCCTTATTTCTCCTTCTATATCCTCACAATCTTTTCTGTATTCTCATGCTTGAAGTTATCACACTGTCTAAGGAGTTGAAATTCTAAGAGCAGAAAAGAAGAAAATGATAAAAGTTGAAAAAACAGAAAAAAGACTTGGCAGTAAGAAGGATGACGGAATCCCGCGAAATAAGTATGTAATTTATATGTTCAAATATTATGGGTACTGTTTGAAATGGTTTTTAACTAAGTTTCGATATGTTACGAATATAATTTATACATTAAAAGTTGTTTTCTAGGTCTGGGATTATCTGCAAAGGTCTGGATTTCTCAAAAAATAAGACTGCCTCACTATAAGCATCGAATTTTCGATGTAATTTCGACCATATTTCGATGAAGTCTGAGATGTAAGAATTTCGTTGACTATATTTCGATTATAATTCGATGGTAGTCGAATTTTCGACCTATTTTCGATGACTATTTTCGATTATTTTTTTCGATGACTATTTCGAATATTTTTTTCAATCAATTTCGATTATAATTTCGACCAAATTTCGATGAAGTCTGAGATGTAAGAATTTCGTCGACTATATTTCGATTATAATTCGATGGTAGTCGAATTTTTGACCTATTTTCGATGACTATTTTCGATTATTTCTTTCGATGACTATTTCGATTATTTTTTTCGATCAATTTCGATTATAATTTCGACCAAATTTCGATGAACTCTGAAATGTAAGAATTTCGTCGACTATATTTCAACTATAATTCGTTGGTAATCAAATTTTCGACCTATTTTCGATGACTATTTTCGATTATTTTTTTCAATGACTATTTCAATTATTTTTTTTCGATTATTTTTTTCGATCAATTTCGATGTATTTTGATTATAATTTCGACCAAATTTCGATGAAGTCTGAGATGTAAGAATTTCGTCAACTATATTTCGACTATAATTCGATAGTAGTCGAATTTTTGACCTATTTTCGATGACTATTTCGAATATTTTTTCGATCAATTTCGATGTATTTCGATTATAATTTCGACTAAATTTCGATGAATTCTGAGATGTAAGAATTTTGTCGACTATATTTCGATTATAATTCGATGGTAGTCGAATTTTCGACCTATTTTCGATGACTATTTAGATTATTTTTTTCGATGACTATTTCGATTATTTTTTTGATCAATTTCGATGTATTTCGATTATAATTTCGACTAAATTTCGATGAAGTCTGAGATGTAAGAATTTCGTCGACTATATTTCGACTATAATTCGATGGTAGTCGAATTTTCGACTTATTTTCAATGATTATTTCGATTATTTTTTTCGACTAATTTTCGATGGCTAAAAATATAGATTCTTCCTTTTACATTTTATGATTTTTTCTGTTGAATCTAATTTCTTTTTTTTTTAGTTTCATCTGCAGAGTCACGTTTCAACATCATAGTTTTGTATAACAGTGAATGGATGTTTTCGTCAAAAAAAATATTATGGTCTTACATTGCTTAAGAAAGTAAGGCCATGGGTGTATGGATGGGTATAACTTTTGTGACCCTTGTAGATAAGCTGTATGAGGTGATTGGAGTTGATAAAAATCGTTTTGATTTAGAACTTAAGGTTATTTATAAATGTGATGGTGGAGATGGAATCTCTATTCCTCCAATGAAGATTACTACTGATAGTGACCTAGAAATTTGGCTTGAGGAGATGTCTTACTCTATTCAGAACCGTACTCCTTTATGTGTGTCTATTTTACCGAAGTTGACACCTGTGGGTGAGGGTTACAGTCAAAATGTTTCATTTGTGCCTGAAACAGGTGTAGAGAAAATAGATGAGTTAAAGGAATGCTTTAGTGAAGTAGCTAAGACTCCAGGGATAATAACAGGGACTTCAAGTAGTCGAGTGCGTAGAGTAAGAATAGTAGATAATGAAACGAAGTGGAGTGCTCCCTTGTTTTCAGAGGGAGAATTGTCACAGGGAACACCTAACAACTTGTTAGTTGGATCTTCTGATTCAGTGAAAATCGTGATCGGTCAACTATTTGAGAATAAGGAAGACTTAAAACTGAAGCTGCACTTGCATGCAATGAAGTGCAACAAAGACTATTGGTTTATAACATGTGTAGATGACAATTGTACGTGGCGGTTGCGAGCTAGAAAGGTGGAACAATCTGACATGTTTGAGATGCGAAGATATATGCCTGAACACACATGTTCATTGGCAATAAGGTATAAGGACAACAGACAAACAACACTATGGGTTATTGGACATTGTATTAAGAGAAAGTACACAAATCTAGCCAACTCTAATTATGCCCTTCGATCAATAATCGATGATTTCTCTAAAGACTATGGGATTAACATGACATGTGAAAAGGCATAGAGATGTAGGGAAAAAGCACATCTGTATGTGAGGGGAACAGTGAATGGTTCATACCAAAAGCTGCCATCTTACCTATATATATTAGACAAGACTAATCCAGAATTAGTCACGCATTTAGAGACCGATGAGATGGGACATTTCAAGTATTTCTTCATGTCACTGGGTGCATCTATTCAGGGCTTTAGAACAGCATGTCGTCTTGTGCTATGTGTGGATGGATCCTTCTTAAAAATAAACTGTGGAGGGACAATGTTGGCTGCGATTGCACAAGATGCAAATAGGTAGTTGTATCCTGTTACATTTGGAGCAGTCGACTCAGAGAACAACGACTCGTGGGTGTATTTTATCGTGAAACTAAATGAAGCAATTGGAGATGTTGAGAACTTAGTCTTCGTATCGGACCGACACCCAAGTATTACGAATGCATTGTCGACTGTGTTCCCTGAAACACACCACGGAGCTTGCATACATCATATTGGTATGAATATCTAAGCAAAATTCAAGACTGATCATTGCCATAATGAGTACTTCTTGGCAGCAAAATCCTATCGGATGAGTGATTTTCTTCATCATTTTGAGAAGATCAAGGTCAAGGATCAAGCCATTGCTAATTATTTAGAAGAAATAGGTATTGAGAAATGGAGCCGTACAAACTTCTCTGCCATTCGTTACAACATCATGACAAGTAATAACGCTGAGAGCTTTAATAATACGAGTATAGATGCACGGAAGTATCCAATCACAACTTTGGCAGAGTTTCTGAGGTATACACTACAAACTTAGTTCTTTGAAAGACGAACATTGGTAGAATCCAATAAACCATTACCGAAAAAGATTGAGAAGAAATTGGAGGACCGTATTGGGGCTGCGAAGACTTTGATTGTTCAGCCTCTCAGCCACTATGAGTTTTATATCATGGACGATGACAGAGACGGTCAAGTTAATTTACAAACAAAGACTTGTAGTTGTAGGAGGTTTGATTTGACAAGTCTACCATGTACACATGCATTGGCGACTACTCTAAGTCGATGCATCAATCCATACTCCTTGTATTCCTGGTATTATACAGTTGACGCATGGCTGTACTCATACACAGAGACTATATATCCAGTGGGAAATGAAAAAGAATGGGATGTACCTGATGATATTAGCA
>JXTB01000310.1:392307-450834 GCA_002914805.1 Parasponia andersonii | reverse complement strand
CCACTTGAAAATTTCCTAATAGCATAAGAAATCTTATAGGATGCCGATCGTAATGGTATAATTTTTCCCCCTTGTATGGAATGCATTGGGACCTATGATTACCTCCTAGTTAGGATTTGTTTTTCCTCTTATAGAACGCAAGATTCCAACCGTTTCTTGGTTTTCGTAATTACCTTTCTTAAGAGAATAAAGAGAAGAAAAAGGACTTATTTTTCATTGTTATAGGTGATTATCGGTAATTCGCGAAATCACCCATTGGACTATGGAACTCACTAAGATTTTAGTGCCTTGAATATTTAGTCATTGGGGCATAAATTTAGTTTATATTCTTAATTCAAATAGTGAAAGTAACCAAATTAGACTACCTTGGTAGCTTACTAAAAACTAGAAGGAATATTGGTAGCACTTTGTATACTTCTAGCTTTGAGTTTAGTACTTTCTTTTTATTCTTAATTTAGTAGCAGTTTTCAATAAGATGATCTTCCAAATATTCTCCTTATATTTTAGAAAAAATTATACGGATAGGACTAACTTGGGTCAAAATAATTTATTTTTTAAAAATAAAATTTTCAGGAGTGTCAAGGACTTTTAACCATAAGTTAAGAGTTTTATGACTATGAAAAAAAGCACAAATTACCGTATTTTTTCTAAAAATACCATACAATATCTAATTTCCCTTTTATTCGTTTGACAAATCTAGATAAGGTTTGAAAAATACTAGATGGACTTTTAAAAATATGACATTTTAAAGTTGTCCCATTAACAAATCAAGTCTTCACATTCATCAAATTTTAATTCCCACTTTTCAAAGATAACGCATTTTAAATTATGCTTTTAAAATGAATTCTTTTTTTTTTTTGGTTGGCCCCGGTATTTTTGGATACTTCAAATAAGTTGATAAGTTACCCACTAGATTTACCCCATAATGAAGGAGGTTACCGTAGATTACCTAGTAAGTTATTATAGGTTACTAGGTAACATCAATCAACTTAACTAGAAACCCTAATTAGTTACTATTATTTGTAATTTGATATTATTGTGTTGTTATCCTGTTGTAGCTATACTATGAGCAACAAGTAACTGTGAGAACAAAAATCTAAGCGTCATAAAAGCTCTATCTAATATTTGATAAGCTATAAATTGTATGTGAAGCAAAATATTATTTTAGATAATTTGCATTAGTAACATGATCAGTTTTGAAAAACAACATTTAACACTTTTCTCAAATTCTACTTAAAATAGTAGTTATACAACAATTTTTAAAATTTGCTGACCAAAAATAATTAGTTACCAAAAATAAGAAAAAAAATATTTTTAAAAAAGCACAAACTACCGTATTTTTCAAATTTTTTTCCTAAAAATACCATACAATATCTAATTTCCACAAGGTTTGAAAAATAATAAATGGACTTTTAAAAATATGACATTTTCAAGTTGTCCCACTAACAAATCAAGTCTTCACATTCATCAAATTTTAATTCCCACTTTTCAAAGATGACGCATTTTAAATTATGCTTTTAAAATGACTCCTTTTTTTTTTTTGGTTGGCCCCCGGTATTTTTGGATACTTCAAATGAGTTGATAAGTTACCCACTAGAGTTACCTCGTAACGAAAGAGGTTACCATAGATTACCTAGTAAGTTATTCTAGGTTACTAGGTAACATCAATCAACTTAACTAGAAACCCTAATTAGTTACTATTATTTGCAATTTGATATTATTGTATTGTTATCCTGTTGTAGCTATACTATGAGTAACAAGTAACTGTGAGAACAAAAATCTAAGCGTCATAAAAGCTCTATCTAATATTTGATAAACTATAAATTGTATGTGAAGCAAAATATTATTTTAGATAATTTGCATTAGTAATAGAATCATCTTTGAAAAACAACATTTACCACGGTTCTCAAATTCTACTTAAAATAGTAGTTATACAACAACTTTTAAAATCTGCTGACCAAAAATAGTTAGTTACCAAATGCATCCCTTTCTCTCTCACCGTTTTTTCTTCTAATCGTTTTTGAAAGCTAAAAATAGAATTTAAAAGTAATTTCAAACGAGGCCTATGTCATCTTAATTTTGGATACTGGTAATTATTAGGTGATTAGAGGTATTCTATTAGTTTATCAAAGTATATATTTAGTTTTATTCTTAGTAACTACTGGCCAATAATATTTCAATAGGTTACTTTTTCATTTTCTGAAAGTTTGAAACAAAAAATTTCCTCTCTTAAAAAAAAAAAAACGTTTGGCATTCAATAAGGGAATGCCAAAGAAAAAAAAAGTAATGGTCAATATTCATAAATATCACATTCTAAACCCTACTTGTTTTTTTTTTAATACAACAATCTAAATTTGGATTTATAAAAAATTCTAAATTTTAGGTGACTTTTGGTTGCAAAGCTAAACTGAAAAATAAATGATAATGGTAATAGGAATAGAATGAGAATAGGAATTGAATGTTAAAGAAAATTGATTCATTTGTCTGGTCGAAATTTTGAAATCAATACCTGAATTAAGATTATTGTGTTTTGTTTATTGTGGAATAAAATAGAATTAATATTATATAGACTAAACTATCCCGACATATTATAAAAGCTAAAAAAAATTCATTAAATTAGCATAAAAATGATTAATTCCTCAAAAAAACATATGACTAATTCCTTAAAAAAGAAAAGAATATATGACTAATTAATTTGAAGTACGCTAGATTTTATTTTTTTTAAAAGAAGAATTTTTAGAGAGATAAAAAAATGAAGAAAATTAGAAGAATAAAATTATAAAAAAAAAACTGAAATTATAGTGTGTTAATGACTTAATGGCCTTACGGGACTTTCATCCTCATCATCGTTTTCTTTTCCCAGCCACAAGCCCAACGAGTCAAGGATTTTTGAATGAATATAAATCTTCAATACCTATTATAGACCCAAAAAATTAAAGACTCTAGACATCGAAATAATGATGATGGTGGGTGGGTTACAAAAGTAACAATAAACAAATATGAGTGATAGCGTGCAAAAATTAGGTGAATGGAGTAGAAATGGCCTGCAACAGTGTGGTCACAACCCAGCTGATAAGAACAATGGTGTTTGACAAAAATAATCAGAAAAAAAATCTGGACAACGAGGTTAGAGCTCAAGCAAGCATAGTTAAAGTAGTACCTACAAAGTTGTTAGGCCAACAGTGGCAAAATTTGTCAAAGGAGAAGGGGGCAACTTGGGCAAAATAAATTTAGAGCTAGAATGGAATTATCTTTCCCCTAATTTAGTTTAGGAAAGACAAATTCATTAATTATTAGAATTATCATTCTATTGGAATGACCTTTCTTGAGTCAAAGAAGATAATCAAGCATCAGAATGTGTATTCCTTAGGAATTCTTATTCCATTCTTTTGTCCATTACTTTAAACCAAACACTACCTAAATTCTCACCTTTTAAAATTGACACTTTCTAAATTTTTTTTTTGGGTGAAAAATGTCAAAATTATAGAGAAACCGAGGTCTCAAGAAATATGAGAATTTCAAGTTGAAGAGTTACAAAAAACAGTACTAAGAACATCATTGGGGATAATATCTCCACTGACATTACAAAATAGAGCCCACTTTGCCAGATTATAAGCATGAAAATTACAATCTCCAGATACTTTTTTAATTATATTCACGTACTTTTCCAATTAATGTATAATTATTTTTCAATTAATGTGTCTGTAAATTCAATTTTTTCTGTTCTATTCGATTGTTATGTTAGAACATATCGAACAATACTTTCAAAATGAAGTTTATAGCTATAGTAATAAGTCATAATTTATAGTGCAGAAAGTCATTTTAGAAACAGGGGAAATACTACTCTATGGCATCATGGCCTAGAATATTTAACAAATAGTATAAGTTTTAACTCATTTAGCTGTATAGTAGAACAGTTAATTATGCGTTCACGGTCATGATCGCAGCCTATGTGCAGAAAAACTTTCATTTGAATCAACAGACAGGACTCTAGTTCAAATGAATTAATTCAGACTCCTTATGGCAAATTCAATTTCCTTTATTATTCTTAGGGATGATACCAAAAACACTCCCTCTATTATGGCTAATTAAATAACACGTTTAATTCTATGTTTTTATAAAATTCAAAGGTATCGCCTCTCTTTTTCAAAACAACAAAAAGTATACCATAACCTTTTTGATCAAATTGAAATGTGAAATATCTAAAATATTCTTGTATATATTTTAAAATTATATAACTAAATACTCCCCATTATCAAATTAATTTTTTATTTAAAAACAACTGAAGAAAATCACGCATTTTTTTTTTAGAATATATAAAAAATTTGACAATATTTTTAAATAATTTTTAGATTATTAATTTTTATAGAAATCAATTAAGATTTTTTGCATATATATCAATAACCAAAGGATTAATGTTATTTAGAAAAGAAATTTAATAAAAAATTTGACACCAAATAGGGAAAATGAGTTGATTTTTTCCTATTTTAAGAAAGAATAATACTAAGTATCCCAAAATTTGTATCAATTTTTTAACACCAACACGTGGCATGTGAATTATCAGTATTTAATTGATGAATGTGATAAATTTATTTGTGGTAAGTTGTAATACCTTAATTAAATAATGATAATTCATATGGTATTGGTATTAAAAATTTGGTACAAATATTAGTATATTTAGTATCATCTTTTAAAAATATAAGAGATATTTTTCAATTGATAAATATGATAAATTTATCTGTGATAAGTTGTAATACACTAATTAAATAATGACAATTTATATATCATATGTGCTTACAAATATTAGTATAATTAATATCATCCTTTAAAAAATATAGGAGATCTTTTTCCATTTTATGATAACAGGGGATTTAATATTTAGCTAAAACAGGTGAGTTGTTTGGGAATATCACTTACTATTATTATGGAATTGTAAAGAGAGAATCACTCTCAGACCCTCATTTCAAAAATCACGTGACATGAACGATGTGATCATTATTAGGAAACCACCATTTAATTTTTGTTTTATCTTAGAATCCCTACCAGCCAATTCAATTTTTCAAAAGAAAAAATCAAATTTTCAGGAAAAGGTATATATGTATACATTTCCCAATAGAAATTAAGGAGTAAATCCAGCTTCTTTCATTTAAAAAAAAAATATATGTATATATCTAGCTTCATTAACCTATGGTTTTGGGGTAATTAATCCACCTCAAAAGAGACCTTCCTAATCAATAATCATCCGTGGCGTTGACCAAAACCAATTAAATCCAAAGCAAGTAAATCAGCTGGCAAACCTTACTTTATGTACATTGTGCTCCCAACCTGTCAAACAACCCATGATTCGTCAAGTGGGTCCGATTTCCTTGAATCCAAAAGGCCCAATCACATCCGACAAGGACACACGTGACGTATCACCACGTACGTGGGCGGTGGTCTTTCCACGTGGCGTTCGTCCATTGGAGGAAAAAACTGCACAGGTTGTTCCCCGGTGGGCCCATTCCACCGCCCAACCTGAGCCTAAAAGGGCAAAAGAGTTTTAACCTTTGCCAACCTCACAAAACTGAGGCTGTTTTGCCCAAAATGGGGATCTGAAGCAAATGAATGACACGTAGGACCTTACTACTTAGGAGCTATATAGAACGTGCGGGTTAATCATATCTCTCATGTTCTCCTCTCATGGCTCCATCATCATCAGGTGCCCGCTACCGTACGAAGTTTTCAGTCAGCAGCAAGTATACATTGGCGTTTGGGATCGATCTACGATAATACTTCATTAATTAACTTCTAGAAATTAAAATTACTAAACTTTACCAATGTAAGTAGATTCGATTAATACCGTGTGTGTGTGTATGGTGCATGAAATTATAGGTATTTCTTAGCGTTGCTAAAATCTATTTTGAAAAGACTAGCACCGTATGGTATTAATTAAGCGCACGCTTTTTACTTGGCATGTTATGGTCATTGAATTTAAAAATAGAAAGTAGAACACGTAAATAATGATACGCAAACCTTTAGTGTTCATTTACTTTTTCACTCAAAAAACTTGGTTGTTGTAGCTTGTAATCCAAATTAAATTAATTACGACTAAGAATACGATTTTCATTTTTGGTTATCAAAAAAAAAAAAGTGAGAATTGTTAGAGGCTGACGTATTTCTTTTAAATTTTTCTAGAGTTAAAGCTACTGTTCTAAAACAATATTATTGTTATTTAATAATTTTCGCCTTTTTTTTATTTTGGCCGATTAATAAGAAACATTGTTTGGTGAAGCTTGAAATCCAAATCGAATTAGACTAAGAATTTGGTTTTTATCTTTGGTCAAAACAAATGGTTAAAATATTAAAAAACGAATGTATCTCCCTAAGTACTTTATAAAAGTCAGGAAGCACGAATTTTACCAATCCATTTATTGCTTAGGTAGACACGAGAGCCATTATTTAAAGTTGGAGCATTGAATCTTATAATGCTCCCAAGTATTAATATATCCAAAGTATGCTAATCACCTATCACGATCGTAATATAGATCAAAAAGCTAGTATCTGATGTAAGTAGATTTAAACGGCACTACGTAGTCCAGATGGGTAGTCGAGTGCATCCATATATATATATATATGTATCGTTTAAAGATTGTGTTGATGGAAGTTTTATCAACAATAAATTTATAAATAATTAAGAGATGTGGCTTGTGTAAATTGAAGTAAATAATCAAAGCAAATAAGGAGAGAGGGATTTATAGTGGTTCAGCCCCGAAAAAGATAAGCCTACGTCCATTGTTTTTTTACTATAATGATGAATATTCAAGGGTACAATACTCTTGAACTATTGAAGAATATTAAAGACTTAGACTACCCAAAGTTTGGAATACCCTAAGCGTGTATTTGCTCTGACTTCTATTTTCTGTGACTTGTTTCTGCCCAGAATTTGTGATGATCTCTTCGGAACATAGAGCCCCCCTTTATATAGATTGTAGTGACCTTATCCCCCTAGGTTCCTTATGTCTCTAGGATCCTAATTGAATAAACGGGTAACTATACAATTGGGTAATTATCCAATTAAGTAAACGGATAACTAGTTAATTATAAACAATACAATTGGATAATTACTCGAAAAGGATAACTTATTTAATCGCAAATAGGAGTCTTCAGTTTCCCTTTCCTTGTAGGTTTCTTCCACAGCATTTACCTATTTCCCTCTTCTTGTAGGTTTCCTTTATAGTGTTTTCGTGTTTCCCTTTTCCTATAGGTTTCCTGTTTGTTAAGGAAAACTGGACGGAGAAGGTCGCATAAAAACCTGCAGAAGAGGTCGCATATAAGCATCACGGAGGAGGTCGCATATATCCTTCTTGGAGGAGGTCGCATATAAAACTTATGCGACCTTAGGATTTTAAACCGCATAACAGATTGTACTCCAATACTTACTCTTCTTTATTTCATTAATTAATTAACCTTCATCTTGAAATATGTCTAGTGATGCTGATGTAACTTTTGGTTCTATTTTCAATTAGTCAGTATTAAATCATGTAAAAACCACCCCAAAACAAGTGGGGTTTGCAGAAAAATAATTTGAGACTATATTCACTTCAACTTTCAATATATTATAATTAAGATCCACTTCAAATTTTTTTACATTTCATGAATGTTTATGATAAACACTAGCTAAGAAAAAAACTTTTAGACTAGTCTTCGATTTGTCGTTGATCAGTAAGAAAAAACTCCTTTTTTCAAATTATTGTTCTTCCTTGATAACAATTTGCACATATATTTCGTTCCAAAAAGAGGGAAAAGAATAAAAATAAGAAACGCACTTAATTCTGTTAAGTTAATCTTAAATTGACTAAAGCAAGTCATTAAATTAACTAAGATAAAGAACGATACATGGTAAATTAATGTCGTGACAAATTATCAAGAAAAAATAACTCAGTTGACGTGGCTTTCACATGACAGTTAATGAAGGGAGATAAAACAAAGCCTACATTATAGATAAACAAACAATATATGCTACATCAATCAAATTTCTTTTTCTAATAATTTTGTAGATTACTCTTAAGAGAAATTCTATCTGACATCTCTCTAAAATTCAATACGAAACAAAACAATACTTATGTAAATTTTTCGATCCCTTTTTACTTTTTACTTTTTTTTTTTTTAATGGAGATTCCTTTTTTACTTTTTAGTACTACGAAATGTTGCATAATACTATTAAATTTGGCATACATTACAAAAATCTGAGTCCAACTTGAAGGTTTTGCTGTGGACGATGTAAGATGCATGATGGAATGTATGACTTTGTTTTATTTCCAGCCAATGAGACTGCACAAAAGTGGGTCCCGGGTAAGATGGTCCAAATGTGTCGCCTAACTAAGTGGGGTCCATTTGCTTTTGATCTGATAGGAAAATAATGGTGATTTATAGGAGAGAGGAACAAGGCCGGTGGACCATACATAAATGTGCCACGTCAGTTTTTATTCGTTTCCAACAAGTAAATTATACTGATTGGTGCCCTGGGACCCACACTAAACGCCGGCCTTTGCTATTTGTAGCTTTGATGACTTGGATGATATTAAAAGACCTTCAAAGTAAGCATGCAGCTTGATAATATATACAAACACACATTGATATTATATGTTACACACAAATACATGAATATATATATATATATACATACAAATTCGTATATATATAGACAATCAAGTAGCTATTAGGATATTTTATTAGAGATATTTTTTTTATGTATAAATATTTTTTTTAATTATTGCATCGTCGTCTAATAATAATAATTATAACGAAATTTATAAAAAATAAATAAAAAAAATGTATATTCTTAATATTATTTAATTTTTAATATCAAAATATATATAAAAAAAGTTTTATTAGTCAAAAGGTAAAAATTAATACCTAATTAATCGGTGCCTCTCTCTCTCTATATATATATAAATTAATACCTAATTAATCGGTGCCTCTCTCTCTCTCTCTCTCTCTATATAAATATATAGATGAATAGCTGGCTACTTGTTGGGCTCAGATAATTTTCTCTTAGGGAAGCTGAGGGAAAACTGAAAAGGCATAAATAACGAAAATACAGAGTTTTATAAAGAAATTAAAAATTAATATGAATAGCAGTTTAATATTTTTTTTTATTGGACAGGTGGTTATAAGTTAAAACTTTTAACCTGGGGATTGTTATATTTGTTTGATAGTTAAAGTATCCTTTATTATTATTCCTGCAAACAAATGCTTGTAAAATAGAGAAAAAAAAATCCTAATATTTTTATGATTTAGTATTAAGTATCACATGTCTTTTAGCATTTAGACTTTTTATTACCAAAACTCTTTCAACTCAAAATAATTCATAAAATTAATCTTAAATTCAATTTTTGGACCAAAGTTCTTTGAATTCAGAACAATTTAATAAAATTAACTTTGAACTCAATTTTGTAGAACAAAACCCAATGAAGTTTTCTAATATTAAAGTAACACCTCCTGAAGACCACTAATATTAGTTTTGTTAGAAAAAAAATGTTTGTATTAATTTTTTTTGCTGTTAAGTTCTTATTCTCTTATTTATGACTTTTAAGTCTTTAGTATTGCTTTTTTATTTCACGTTAATCACTTTTAATATTAAAAATATTTTATTCGAAAAAAAATTAAACAAGAAAAAAATTATAATGGGATAAGTTATCAATCATCAGTGATAAAATTATAAATAAAGAGAAATTATTATTTTAAAAAAATAATCAAAAAAGAATCAAGAAAAATAAATAAAAATAAAAAATAATATTAAGGACCTAAAATTCATAAATAAAATAATAATGACTTAACATTAAAAAAAAACTAATATAAATATTTTTTTTAACAAAATTAATATTAGAGAACTTCAGGCAGTTTTGCTCTAATATTAAAAGAATTGAGGAAGTTTTAATTTTAAAAATTGAGTTCAAGATTAATTTGATTAAATTATTCTGAATTCAAGAAATTTTACTTTAAAAAATTAAGCTCAAGATTAATTTTATTAAATTGTTCTAAATTCAGTTTTGTCGATAAAAATCTAACATTTATATTCTTACAAATACCATATATGTAAGCAGATAAAAATCTAACATTTATATTCTTACAAATACCATATATGTAAGCAATTAAATATTCATGACCTCATATTCCAAAAATAGTAATCATTGTATGCATTGAGTTGGTAATATATATTGGAGAAACCGATGAATGTATAGGAGAAAGAAAATAATCGAAGGTTAAAAAGGAAGTAAGGAACACAGTAGGGACAAATGGACATCTGCACGAGAGGATCACACATAAGATCACCCTACAAGCCCGACTGCACAAAGCACAGCAACACATACAACCAAAAGAAACATGACGGTTTAAAAAAAAACCAAAAAAGGGACGGGCCAAAATGGCCTTTAATAATTTTCTCCAATCTCAAGACTATTATAAAGGAGTTTATGCAGTAGGTAACACTTATTTATCGATCATTACACATTTTTTAATTAACTTCAAACTACATTCAAACTGAATCGATATTAGACAAATCACATGCAACTGAAAAATGTGACTATATTTGAAATCAAAAATATAATTACGCAAATCAGATTGAACCTGATGAAATTTGACAGTTCAAAATATTTACCATCCCAAGTTCTTTTTTCAAAAGCATAAATATTCTCCTATCTAAATTTACAGTACTTCAAATATATATATATATATATATATTATAAATTTGGCTTAGTATAATATCAATTCCAAGCGTTTATCTAACATTCTTACCAAACATGCTAATCCCCTTTAATTCAGTGAGATGAGATTTTGGTGTCAAATCTCAAGATTCCTCAAGTTTCCACCCACCTTTTTTTTCTCCCCCTCTCTCTCTTCTCAAGTTTGAGGCCTCTCCTCTCATATATAAATACTAGTGTTATTGATTCTTTTCTCATCTCAAATTGGCAATTCCGTTCTCTGCTTTGAGTAGTACTCCTCCTAGTTTTGCTTTTCTGTGTCTATTCTCTTTGTAGTTATATTTTTGGTTTACTCTATTTGGGTTTCCATGGCCGCTGTTGAGGTAAAGCTTATACAAATCTTCTGTTATATATTAGTACTCATATTTTAAGTACATATATGTGTGTTTAGTGATGATCCCAAGCGAAATTTACAAGATCTCCTTGGCTAGCAGCAATATATTTCATGCAAAATTTATGTTAACCAGTACAAGTTCCATCATCATACATAGAAGTTACATATAATATAATATCATAGGAATTAAATTTCCATTCAATAAGTAAACCATATATATTGGAAATCCAATTCAGGGCATAACTAATTATCAATTCCAAGCTTCAATTATCTATCTCAGAATTGTGACAACTGCTATTAGTTCTGCTTGCTTGTATGTATATGTATGAGTTTTGAAGCAATACATAGCTCATCTAATGAGTTCATGAGTTTTCTCAAATAACTAAACTTCAAGTACTCCTATTGTCTGTGTTTTAATTGTTTTTCTAAAGTTTTTATTTTTAAAAATTTTTAACTTTGCTTCCCGCAGGTTGTATCAGCAAAGACAGCCCTCCCAGAGGAGAAAACTGAACAGGAATCAGTTGAGGTTCAAGAGACTACTACAACAACAGTCAAGGAAGAGGCCCCAGTGACGACCGAGCCACCCCCACCCGCAGCAGAGCCCGCCGCCGAGGAGCCAAAGGAGACTGAAGCAGCTGCTGAGCCACCTGCACCCACCGTCACAGAGGAGCCAAAGGCGGCGGCAGAGGCTAGTGATGAAGCCCCGGCTAAGGTAGAAGAAGAGGAGGCGAAGGTGGTGACTGAGGAAGCAACAGTATTAGAGAAGAGTACTACTGCTGAGGAGGAGGCGGCGAAGACAGCTGATCAAGAAGAAGCACCCAAGGAGGCAGAATCTGAGGAGACCAAGGAGAGTACCGAAACCACTGCAGAGGCGGCGGAACCGGAAGCAGAGGCCAAAGCAGAATCAGCAGCTGAAGCTCCAAAAGAGGAGAGTGTTAAGGAAGAAGAGAAGGCAGTTGAAGCAACTAAGGAGGAGGAGAAGGTTATAACAGAAGCCCCTGTTGAGAAAGCTAATGAGTAATAAAATGATGAACCTACCGCGAGAGAGAGAGAGAGAGAGAGAGAGAGAGAGAATGTTTGGTAATTTGATGGGTTTGGTTGTTTGTGTCTAGCTAGTAATAGGACTTTTATGTTCTGTGACTCTGTATGGGATCAAGTTCAATTTGAGTCATGTTTAGTTGGTCTAAAATAAGTAACAAGACCAGAACATAACCAGGTAAAATATGGGGGGGTATATGGAACCAGATGTAGAGAGAAATTTGGCTATACCACTAGCCTGGTTTTCTCAACAGTGCTGGCATGCCACGTGGTAGACATGCATTGGTTCTAATACCCGAAGGAATTCCATATATATATACATGCTGTACTCTGGGTTTTGTTTGTCTTGTGCCAAGTAGATTATAAATATGATGAATTTCTATATATCTTGGGGCGATGTGTTTTAATATTGTAATAAAATGTTAGTTCTTAAATAACTGCAGTTTATAATGTTGTTATATATGTTGAAGTTTTTCTTCTTTAATTATGACCTGAAGAAAATATAATCAATTAGCAAATTAGTTCACATCTATGTGTATATAGATGTTGATTTGAAACTGAGAAATGACAAAGGGATTGAACATAAATTTGAGCTGCCATGAGGAAAGCTAGAATAAAAATTCTCTAGATAGTAATATGTGCATATACATATATACGCATCGATATATATATATATATATATAAGTATATAAATATATACGTATATATATATTATTAGCACTCATGGTTCTAGCGAGTGCATCATGTGGCACTGGTAGCACATGGACGTATGCTAGAAAGCAACTTTTACAGATTGCATCTCAATGCATCTCAATGGAGAAGACAAATTATCAACAAGTAACCTTGATTATTGAATTCGGTATGAAAATTTATTTTGAAGTTTCTATTTTCAAAACTTGGAACTCAATTTCATCTTCTCTCCGCCATCAACCACCATGGATCATCGGCCTTTTTCCTGAAATAGGAAATATACCCCGCAATCGAATCAGTATTTTGGTACAGAAAAAGTTCAAAAAATGAGACATCATATTATACTTATATTATAGGCAAAGCCTATTATCAGCTCATCAAATTAAGTGCTATAGATGTGTCAGTGTACTAATGGTCTACGTCAATAATGTCTTTGTTGTTTTTCCGGCCAAGAGTCCACATCAATAGTTAGTTGATTATTCTTTTTGAATATTCTAGAATCCCTTGAAAAGGGAAAATACCAAAAACAAAAACAGAAATTCGCAAATACCTTTGTGCATGCTGACTCGGCAAATGTTTAGCCCTCCATCGATCTACCAATTGCCCTGCAGGTTAAGATAATTAGGAAAACGCCGAATGCAAATCATAAGAAGGGTTTAAATGTTATACCAATTTATGTCAACTATTAAATGAGTTACATATTATGTTCATTATCAATAAGGAAAAAAAATTAATTAGGTAATACCTATCATTATTTCATTATTTCATCGACTTATAACCTATGTGTTGAAAAGGTTATAATAAAGTAAACATTTTTTTTTTCCCGTTTTTAACTGGTATATGAGTACATATCAGTTTGGCATGATCCTTATTGTACGAACACTTTACTGTAAGTGAGGTGTTGCCTGTTCCTTGTTGGTGTCTTTCATGGTTATAATTCCCGATAATTGGATTAGTTGGAGCTTTATTGAAATAACTAGGTTAGAAGTGTTGTATAACTGACTAATTAATTTATCACAAAATAAAAACTGACAAATTAATTAAGTTTAACACTTATCTCAAATTTCAATCTCAAATTACAAAGTTTTCGATAGTCACTACTTTTCCCCCCTCCATCCCTCATTAGACAAATAATTAATGCCAGAAATAGCTCTAACATAAAATTAATGCCAAAAGTTGCTCTAACGTAAAATGATGTAGATGGACACAAAATAATATTAAGCAACTAGAATCTTCTCCTTTTTTTTTTTGGTATTACAATCCTCGAACAAATTTGATATATAGTCAATCATGTCTCTAAAAGAAATCTTAAAAAATCGAAATGTTTTAGTTAGATTTTTTTATTTTATTTTTTATAGTGGAATATGAAAAATGTATCTTAATTCTCTCTCTATCCAATTTGAGAGTATTAATTAAAAAAAAAAAAAAAAAAGCTCAGAAACCCTTAATGTCACTCAAGAACTCTAACCTTTTTAGAGGACAAGAAACATCAAAATTGAAAATTAATTAGTATTTGGAATTTTAAAAACTGTTCATCTTAATCAAAAGAATTCTAAAATCACATTCATGTTAAATGAAGTCTGTAGTTGGTCATTTGATCAAGTCTTTAAGAATAGTAGTTTAATTTAAATATTATTGTTGAGTCTGATGTTTTGTCTTGGTCCATAGGAAGTTGTAATTGGGTTTGTTTATTTTCCCCTGGTCTTTTGGTTGTACTTATAGATCAGAAAGAACGTGTTTTAGTGGACCTATTTTTATGCAATAGTTGAAAGTCCTTTGTTATGTTTCAGCTGGTTGTATGCCTATATATAGGCTAGTTTCAGTACGAATAAAATAACTCAATTTGCTCCTCTGTTTTGTATTCAATTTATCAACTCTTTTTATACTCATATTTTACTATCAGCAGTATCCGAGCTAGATTAGAAGATTAGTGAGTTAGAAACAATTAAAAAAAAAGAGAGTAAACCTGAGAGAGCCAAAAAGACTGAAGGAGTGTTCGTAAAACTGAGACATTGCCAAAAGTGGGATAAGAGAGTTTTAAAAGAAAAAGGAAAAGAGGGTTCGTGAGACAATTTTAAAGCAGCAGCTTACCATTTTTTTTTTTTTTTGGCAGGTGCAGCAGTTATTATGGCCTCTGAAAACTCTGTGCAAACATTAATTCCATGCTTTGATGGTCATTATGATCATTAGAGCATGTTGATGGAGAATTTCTTACAGTCTAAAGAGTATTGGCAAGTAGTTTCTGAAGGGATAGCGGAACCAGCAGCTGGCACGACAATGACAGATACGCAAAGAACAACGCTAGAAGAGCAGCGGTTGAAGGATCTCAAGGTAAAAAAATTTCTCTTCCAAACCATTGATCGATCAATCTTGGAAACAATTCTTTGCAAAGACACTTCCAAGCTACTATGGGATTCTATGAAGAAAAGGTGCCAGGGATCAATAAGGACAAAAAGGCAGCAACTTCAAGCACTTCTGACTGAGTTTGAAACCCTTCGGATGAAGTCAGGAGAATCAGTTTCTGATTTCTTCTCAAGAACAATGGCAATCATCAACAAAATGCGGATGCAAGAAGATGGAGGACATGACTGTCATTGAGAAAATTCTTCGGTCAATGATGCCGAAATTTAATTATGTTATTTGTTCTATTGAGGAATCGAAGGACCTTGATGAACTTTCGCTTGACTAGTTGCAAGGATCTTTATTGGTTTATGTGAAAAAAAATTATTCAGCAAGATAATGAGGAGCAAGCTCTAAAGGCTTCAACTGACAACAACATTTTGACCCCAAATACATTAGCAGATCGAGATCGAGGTAGAGGTAAAGGAAGAGGAGGCCGAGGTAATAGAAATAGAGGCAGACAATATCAAAAATCTGATTCTAATTTTCCAGGCAAAGGGAGAGGACATGACCAACAACTTGACAAATCAAAAATAGAATGTTTTAGGTGTCACAAGCTTGGCTATTATCAATTTGAATGTTATACAAGATTGCCTCAAGATAAAGGAAGATGTGATAGAAGAAGGAAGAAGAAACTTTGTTAATGGCCTTCTATGAAAATAAGCTTGAAATTTTTTAGATTCGTGACTTGAAAAGTAATTTACTAAGCCTTGGAAAGCTGTAAGAAAAAGGATATGAGCCTACAATAAAAAATGGCGCTTGCGAAATCTATGATTTTTAAAGGTCTAATTGCTCATGCTAAGATAATAGCAAATAAATTGTTTCCACTGCAAATTGAGATCCTTTAGAGTTGTTTTATGACTAAGGAGAATGATTCAACATGGCTTTGGCATCTTCGCTATGGTCATTTGAATTTCAATGGGATGAAGACTTTGTTAGAATTTTGGCTTGTTAACTTTTGTAATTGTTTTGTACTTTGTCCCACATCACTTGTGTATGAATATTTGGATTCTATAGTTGGCTATAAATAAAGTCTTCTGTAATTGGTTTTTAATTATCCCAAAATTAGTTTCTCTATTGATGAGGACCTTTATTCTAAAGGACCTTCATAGTTTTGTTTTTACCCTTTTTCCTATTTGTTTCTGAGTTTTTGCATTAAAGTCTAGATTTTGTATTTTCTCTTTTTGAAGTTAGTAAAGTGGTCAGCAACACCCGATGACATAGGTAATTTATCGAACCTCGCTAAATTTTGTGTACTCTTTTTTTTTTTTTTGCATTTAGTATTTTTCTGCGCATTTTCTACTTTTGTTAATTTCAATAGCTAGTTGGTAATTTATATTTAATATTGTTTTAGTATTAAATATAAGCATTTAGAGTAGTTGTGCTTCCGATGTACAACAAGTGGTATCATAGCAACAAGTTCGCCCTATGCTTTGTTTTGTAGCTATATTAGCATAAATGTCAGAATCCGGCAAAGACGAAAAATGGTGACTAGTGCAAAAATCGATGTGGAGAAATTTGATGGCCGAAAGGACTTCGGCTTGTGGCAGTGCGAGGTATTGGATGGTTTATGTCAACAAGATCAGGATATTGCTCTAGAGGAGACGAAACTGGAGAAGATGGATGTTAAAGAATGGAAGAGGATCAATTGTCAAGCTTGTGGTACGATCCGCTCATGTCTTTGTAGAGAACAGAAGTATCCATTCATGAGGGAGACTTTTGCAAGTAAGCTATAGAAGGTACTCAAGAACAAGTACATGAAGAAGAGCAATGAAAACCGACTATACTTGAAGAAGAGACTTTTCCTCCTTTATGTTGAAACCGGCTATACTTTCAACCAGTTGATTGTAGATTTGTTGAATTTGGATGAAACCTTCAAAGATGAGGATAAAGAAATGTTACTGATTAGGTCTCTTTCTAATGAGTTAAATCATATCTGTATTACGCTGCTTCATGAGAAGGAAAAATTGTCCTTCGATGAAGTGAGTGCTGCATTGTACAATCATGAGATTCAGAAGAAAAATCAGAATGAGAATAGGGACGTGCCAGTAGAAGCGCTTATAGCCAGATGACGTAGTCAAAGCCGTAAGCAGGAGAAAATAGGTAGATCTTGTTCGAAGGGAAGACTTGGTAAGGATGAATGTACATTTTTTCATGAGAAAAGGGTATTAGAAGAAAGATTGTCCGAAGTTACAAAATAAAGGCAAGGGCAAAGCTACTTATGATGCATATATAGCTGAAGTTGAAGATGATGAGTCAGATTTTCCTCTAATTAGTCAACCGATGATGTCTTAGCATGACGAGTGGATTTTAGATTTAGATTGCACTTATAATATGTGTCCTCACAAGGAGTAGTTCTTCAACTTTGAAGAGCTAAATGGTGAAGTTGTTTACATGGAAAATGATGAATTATGTAAAACAACTCGAGTAGGTTCAATTCGATTGAAAAATCATGATGGATAGACTAGAGTTCTGATAGATGTTCGGTATATACTAAAATTGAAGAAGAATCTAATCTCTTTGAGAGCTTTAGAATCCAAAGGCTTCGCTATGACTATACGAGATAGAATTCTAAAAGTCACTTCAGGCTCTTTGGTGGTGATGAAAGGTACAAGAAGAAATAACTTGTATTACTACAATGGTAGTACAGTTATTAGATCAGTTGCTGTAGTTTCTGAAGATGATAAAGCTTCAGAAATTACTAGATTATGGCATGTGCGTTTGGAACATGCAGGAGGAAAAGCTTTCTTTAGTTTGGTGAAGCAAGACTTATTGAAAAGAGCAAAGCCCTACAAGTTGAACTTTGTAAATACTGTATTATGAAAAAACAGACAAGAGTAAAATTCGGCATAGCAATTCACAATATTGAGAGTATTCTGAATTATGTTCATTCAAATGTGTGGGGACCTACCAAGATAGCTTCTTTGGGATATATGCACTATTTTGTTACTTTTGTCGATGACTTTTCCAGAAGAGTTTGGGTGTATGTAATGAAGAATAAGAATGACGTGCTTGAAGTTTTCCTTAAATAGAAAAAGATGATTGAGACTCAGACGGGTAGAAAGATCAAACGACTTCGATCAAACAACGGTGGAGAATATAGGAGTGATCTATTTTTGGGAGTTTGCCAGTCTGAAGGTATTGTGTGTCATTTTACAATAAGAAAAACATCACAATAGAATGGGGTGGCAGAATGCATGAATTAGACTTTGCTGGAGAAGATTCGGTGTATGTTGTCCAATGCTAGGTTGGGCAAAGTTTTTTGGGCTGAGACAATTACGTATGCATGTCATCTCATTAATCGTTTACCTTCAACTGCAATTAGAGGCAAAACCCCTCTTGAGATATGGTCTGGAAAACCTATTAGTAATTATGATTCTTTACATATTTTTAGTTCCACTACCTATCATCATGTAAAAGAATCCAAGTTAGATTCGAGAGCCAAGAAAGCATTATTTATGGGCACTATCTCAAGTGTAAAGGGATACCGACTTTTGTGTCTAAGTTCGAAGAAGATTTTATTTAGCAGTGATGTTATTTTTTATGAGTCTGGCATATTGAAGAAGGTAACAGAAGACCAAGAAAAGACCATTAGTATTCCGCAACAGGTGGAGTTTGAGAAAACGACAAAAGTAATCCCAGCTAATGTTGTTGAAAATAGTGGTAACACTCCATTGACAGAGAAGGACACTGAAGATGAAGAAGAAGTTCTAACCCAAGAGCCTCAACCGCAGCAAGAATCGATTGCATATAATAGGTCAAGACGTGAAATTCGTAAACCTGCTCGATTTGTTGACATGGTGGCCTATGCACTTCCCATTATAGATGATGATATTCCTTCTACGTACAAAGATGCAGTCAAAAGTTCAGAAAATGAACAGTAGAAGAAAGCAATGGAGGAAGAAATGCAGTCTCTTCAGAAGAATGAAACTTAGGAGCTAGCTCAACTACCAAAGAATAAGAAGGCTATTGGGTGCAAATGGATATATGCAAAGAAAGAAGGATTTCTTGATAAGAATGATGTTCGCTTCAAGGCAAGGTTGGTAGCGAAAAGCTATGCTCAGTTGGAGGGAATTGATTACAATGAAGTATTTTCTCCCGTCGTTAAACATTTCTCCATTAGAATTTTGTTAGCCTTGGTAGCGCAGTTGGATCTTGAACTCGTTCAATTGGATGTGAAAACTGCGTTTCTACACGGTAATTTGGAAGAGGAAATCTATATGTCTCAGCCATAAGAATTCAAGGTTGCTAAAAAAGAAAATTAGGTTTGTAAACTAAAAAGATCACTTTATGGGCTAAAACAATCACTAAGGCAGTGGTACAAGCGATTTGATTGATATATAATGAGTCAAAAATACACAAGAAGCAAGTTTGATAGTTGTGTATATTTTCACAGGCTACAAGGTGGGGTCTTTCATTTAAGAAGTTGAAGACTCAGTTGAATCAAGATTTGAGATGAAGGATCTCGGTGAAGCAAAAAGATTCTCAGTATGGGATTAGCAGAGATAGAAGGAGAGACAAGGTTAGTTTGACTCAGAAGCAATATCTGAAGAAAGTATTATAGCATTTTGGTATGACTAAACAATCAAAACCTGTTAGTACACCGCTTGCTCCTCATTTCAAGCTTAGTGCGTCTTTGTCCCCAAGTATAGATACAGAGTAAGAATACATGTCACAAGTTTCGTATTCAAATGCGGTTGGTAGGTTGATGTATGCGATGGTGTGTACGAGACCCGATATCTTACATGCAGTTAGAGTTGTGAGTAGGTTTATGCATGATCCGGATAAAGATCATTGGCAAGCTGTGAAATGGATTCTACGGTACTTATTGAAAACTATAGATATTGGTTCGGTTTCTAAGAGAGATGATAGATTTGGTCAGTGTGCGGTTGGTTATGTTGATTCCTATTACGCTGGTGCTTTGGATAAACGTCGATCAACTACTGGATATATATTCATATTTGCAAGAGCACCAATCAGTTAAAAGTATACTTTACAGTCTACAGTTGCTTTGTCTACTACAGAGGCAGAGTACATGGTAGTTACAGAGGCTGTGAAGGAAGCTATTTGGTTAGAAAAATTATTTAAAGAGTTATGAATTGTTCAGGAGTATGTCTGTATTTATTCTGATAGTCAGAGTGCCATTCACTTAGTGAAGAATCCAATATACTATGTACGTACGGAGCTTATTGATGTCCGACATTATTTTATGCGAGAGATTATTGATGAAGGAAAGATACTGCTTCAGAAGATTGAGACTGCTGAGAATCCTGCGGATATGATGACCAAGAATGTGATATCGATCAAGTTCAATCATTGTTTAGACTTGATCAACATCCTGCAAGTTTGATGGCACTTTTCGGTGCATAGAGTGGCATTGCTATAATGGATAGATAATACAGGAATTGGGGAAATTTGGGCAGGACATGCTAACTCACTAAGGTGGAGATTGTTAGAATTTTGGTTTGTTAGTTTTTGTAATTGTTTTGTACTTTGTCTCACATTGCTTGTGTATAAATATTTGGAGTTTATAGTTGGCTATAAATAAAGTCTTCTGCCATTGATTTTTAATCATCCTAAAATTAGACATTTATTCATAAGGACCTTCATAGTTTTATTTTTATCCTTGTTCCCATTTGTTTCCGAGTTTTTACATTATAGTACAGATTTTGTATTTCCTTTTTTTGAAGTTAGTGAAGTGGTCAGCAACACTCTGAGGACGTAGATAATTTACCGAACCTTGCTAAATTTTGTGTTCTCCTTTATTTTTGTATTTAGTATTTTCTACGTATTTTTTGCTTTTATTAATTTCAATAGCTAGTTGGTAGTTTATATTTAATATTGTCTTAGTATTAAATATAAACATTTGAAGTAGTTGCACTCCGCTGCACAACAAACTTTTTCTTAGAAGAACATGGTGACCAGACTTTCTCAAATTATTCCTCTTAATAGAATATGTGAAAAATATGTTGTCGGCGAATAACATCGGGAGCAATTTTCACAAAGAAAATCAGAAAGAGCAAAGAAAGTTTTGGAGTTAATGCATTTTGATATTTGTGGACCTATAAAACCATCATTTAATAAAGGTAAAAGATACTTATTTACCTTCATCGATGATTATAGTCGAAAAACTTGGATTTATTTCTTGTCGAAAAAATCAGAAGCTTTTAGCATATTTAAAAGCTTCAAGGCACATATTGAAAATGAAATGGGCAGAACCATTAAAACTCTTCGTACATATCGTGGTGGAGAGTTCTACACAAATGAATTTAATGTCTTATGTGATGAGCATGGTATTCAGAGACAAATGACATCAACCTACACACCCCAGCAAAATAAAATCTCAGAGAGGAAGAATCAAACAATCCTAAATATAGTGAGAAGCATGTTGGCCATTAGGAGAGTTCTGAAGATATTTTGGCCAAAAATAGTGAATTGGAGTACCCATGTTTTGAATTGGAGTGCTACATTTGCTATTTAGAATATGACACCAGAAGAAGCTTGGAGTAGAGAAAGTCATCCATCGATCACTTCAAGGTTTTTGGGTGCATTGTATGTGCATGCATTCCAGATGAGAAAAGGAAGAAGCTAGACAACAAAGGTGAAAAATGTGTCTTTCTTGGAATCAGTGAACAATCTAAAGCCTACAAATTATTCAACCCCATCACAAAGAAGGTCATCATCAGCCGTGACATTGTTTTTGATAAAGAAAACACTTGGAATCGGACTGAAAACAACCCAGGGTAGCAACAAATTACTGTGAGTTTTGACGAACAGGAAGTAGAAATGCAGATGCAAAAAAACTTCGTCGACTAGTACTACGTTACTGCAATCAGACCAGCAACTACGGCTGCCATATGACTCCAATGAGAATTAAACAAGAGAGGAAACTTCTCGATCTCAACGAGTCAGAAGGAGGCTAACATGGATGGAAGATTATGAGGTTAGTGGTGTTCAATCTGATAACTACGATTCAATTGCCCATTATGCTTTGTTATCATATTATGATCCCATTACCTTCCAAAAAGCTGTCAAGGATTCAAATGGCAAAAAGCCATGAATGAGGCGATCGGGTATATAGAGAAAAACAATAGTTGGGAGCTGGTCGAACTTCCAAAGGGGCAGAAATCCATTAGTGTTAAATGGGTTTATAAAACAAAGCTGAAAAAGGATAGTGGAGTTGATAAATACAAAGCTCCGCTCGTTGCAAATGGGTACAAGCAAGAGCATGGTGTTAATTACAAAGAGGTATTTGCTCTAGCTGCAAGGCTTGACACTATTCGTTTTGTGTTATCCATGGCTGTCTAGATTTATCAGCTAGATATGAAGTCAGCATTGTTGAAGGAGGAAGTCTATGTTGACCAACCCCCTGGATATGTGAAGCAAGGCTATGAGAATCAGGTATATAGGTTAAAGAAAGCACTATACGAACTGAAACAAGCACCAAGAGCTTGGTACAGTCGTATTGATGTTATTTTCCTAAAGGAGGTTTTATCAAATGTCCATATGAACACATACTTTACACTAAATATGGTGCTGATAAGAAGATTTTAATTGTGTATTTATATGTTGATGATCTCATTTATACCAGTAATGATAAACCCATACTTGCTGATTTTAAGAAGTCTATGATGAAAGAATTTGATATGACAGATTTGGGATTAATACACTATTTTCTTGGCATTGAGGTAGTGCAATCATCTGCTGGTTTTTTCATTTTTCAAAAAAAAAAAAAATATGCTATAGAAATTCTAGACAGGTTTAAAATGAAGGATTGAAATCCAGTTTCAACTCCAATTGAACTTGGTCTGAAACTCACAAAGAATGGAGCAGGCAAAAGGGTAGATATCCTTGCAAGCAAATTGTTGGGAGTCATATGTATTTAACAACAACAAGACCAGATATCATGCATGCTGTCAGTTTAATCAGCAGATACATGGAGAATCTAGCCGAAGTTCATCTTTTAACTGCAAAGAGAATTTTTCGCTACTTGAAAGGTACTGCAGATTTTGGAATTCTGTACAAAAGTGGTGAAAATTCAAGCTTGATTGGATTCTCAGATAGTGATTATGCTGGAGATCTTGATGATAGAAGGAGTACTTCTGGGACTGTGTTCATGTTCAATTCTGGAGCTGTTACATGATCTTCCAAGAAGCAACAGACAGTGTCTTTGTCAATAACCGAAGCTGAATTTGTTGCTGCAGTATCAAGTTTATGTCAAGCTATTTGCTTTACATAGGATACTTGAGGTATTGAACAACCAGCAACAAGGTCCAACTTTAATTTACTGTGATAATATTTCGGCAAAAAAGCTGTCAAAAAATCCAGTCCTACATGGGAGAAGCAAACATATTAATGTGAGGTACCATTTCTTGTGTGATTTACGTAAGGATAAAGTTATTGATTTGGTGTTCTGTAGAAGTAAAGATCAGATTGTAGATATTTTGACCAAGCCCCTCAAGCGTGCTGTTTTCATGAAACTTCGAAGCATGCTTTGACTTTGTTCTTCAAAGGATGGTGTTCAAGGGTGAATGTTGCAGGGTGTTGAAGTTTATTCCTAAACTGAATTCTTCAGATATCAGTTTAAGGGAGGGTGTTAAATAAAGTTTGTAGTTGGTCATTTGAACAAGTCTTTAAGAATAGTAGTTTAATTTAAATGTTGTCGTTGAGTCTGATGTTTTATCCTGGTTCATAGGAAGTTGTTATTGGGTTTGTTCATTTTCACCTGTTATTTTAGTTGTAGTTGCAGGTGAGTAAGAACGTGTTTCAGTGGACCTATTTTTATGCGATAGTTGGAAGTCCTTTGTTATGATTCAGTTGATTGTATGCCTATATATAGGCTAGTTTCAGGTAAGAATAAAACAACTTAATTTGCTCCTCTGTTTTGTGTTGAACTTATCGACTCTCTTTATACTCATATTTTACTATCAATTCATATACTAGGTGATTTTTTTATCAAGAAATTAAGCTAGAGGTTGAAGAAAAAGAGAAAAAGGAAGATCTTCAAAACTAGCAGGTCGGAAAAGAATTTTCATTTGATTTTTCTCAATGATCAAATTTTGAACAAGTATAATTTGAAAGATTTATTAAGGAAATGATTAAATTCAAATTTAAAGAGTGGTCTATTAGAAAAGTGTGGGAGAGAGAAACAAAGGGTTGCAATAGAACCATTATTTGAAACAATGATATAATAAGTTGTAACATAAAGTCCTAAGTTAAATAACATATTTATAATTGAAACAATTTTAAGTTTAAGGCCAACGTATAAATTAAGAAAAATTAAGATAAATTTTCCAAAGTAGGATTATAAAGGTTGATTAAATTGTGCGTGTTTCAGGTTTAGGAACCATTTTTTCAAGGGAGTCTATTTTATGTATTTTCCGTTCAAATTATGTAAAATGTGTATCTGAACTATTAAAAGATTCAACTTTGCCCCGAAACTTCTAAAACTGTCATTTTATTAGGCAATAAGATAAAAAATGGTAGGCACCATAATCCTAGAGTGTTTGATGAAAACCTAGCTAAGATTGAGACTAAAATCAATAAAATAATAAATGTCACTTGTCACCATTTGCGTAATAAAGTGACAATTTTAGTGGTTTGTGGTATCAAAACCTTAAGTTTAAGTGGTGGTATGAATTAGAGAAATCAAAGAAGTTAGGGAGAAAAAGGGAATATTGGGTCTGAAAAGACCAATAAAAGTTGGGCCATATGATCCATTACTTCAAACAACCCAGATCGGAGTGCCTTGAGCCAAGCAGCCACCGCTGATAATTGGTCGCCTCCCCACCTCGATGCTAGAAAAGCTGCAGAATGCTGGCATTGTAAACCACTGTGAGTTTCGTCGCACTGCCACAGCTTCCGGCCACTTGGGAAGACATGACCAGACTCGTTCAACTCACCTGGATGCCGGCTCTCCGAAGGTACTTACTTTACCCCCTAACTCAGCTTTGTTAAAAAACTGCCATGTTTGATTATTTTAATGTGTTTTTGGTACACAAGTCGACTTTTGCTCGGGGACTCGGAATGAAAATTCCTAGTCAAATTTGGAATGTACTCATGAAAAATATGAAGATTGACTATATATTGACCCATGTTTCGTAATATGCACATAAATCGAGGTCAATGGGCTCAAGAATCGCGTCATTTTTTTTTTATGTCGGGGGTCGGGATTTACCCCAACTCGGAATTGGGTGAGTCATACATAGTAGCGGATCCATAAATTTTTTTAAGAGGGGGCAAAGATACGAACGCTCAAATTTTTTTTACTCCTTTTTTTCTTAAATTTTCCTAATTTTTTTTTTTATTTTTATGCTTTTTTTTTTTCCTTTTTTATGAATAAGTTTAGTTAAATTTAGTTGAGTTTTAAAAATTATTTCAGGTTCAAATAATGTGAAGAGTTTAAAAATCAAATATTTTGTTTACTCAAATATAAAGATTAAACTTTTTTACCATAAAAATGCAAGAGTGTGACTAAAACTTAAATTATCAAGTAGAGCATAACTTGATTTTTTTAAAAAAATATAAGTAAAATTTATAAATTTAGTGAGGGAAAATAAGGGTATAATTGAATTTTTCTTAAACAAACGTATATATAAAAAAATAAAAAATAAAAGTTACTTGTTCTCCATTCGTCTTTTAGCTATCTTAGTTATTTTAGGTACTAAAAACACGATTATGGCTTCAATTTGGCCATTCGAGACTCTGTTAGAGAAGTGATCCTCCTAAAGCAAGCAAATCAAAATCTCAAAACACCACGAGTGCTGATAAGTTAGTGCAACTATTACGACAAGATAGAAGTTTAATTACTTAGTTTTTATACTCTTTTTCATTTAAATAATGTACTGTGACCTGTTGTGAAAAAAATTAAATTATAGAAAATCTTGTGTTAAATGATTTGAGTGGATATTTGATCAAATTATAGATTATTAACCTGTGTTGGATTATTCTGGTTTTTTGATTTTCATGTATGTTTCAAATTTTATATTTAGGAAAATATAGTCATTGTGCTACTTAATTTTATGTAATTCTTAGGACAATACCAAATAGAATTTTAAAGCATGACTTTGGTTATATCTTTACTGCATGGTTATTTCAAAGTCTAATATATATTGTACATACTATGAGATTATATATTTGAGTTTAATTTTGTATTATAGTATTTTAGGTTAGTAACGAGTTGTTATACTACTAGGTGAAAAACCTAGGAATCTCTATGCTATACCTATAGGTAGTATCAGATAAAGGTATTACAAGACCGTGACAGGAGAATGAGAACTCACTTATCATTATTTGTTAATTTACGATATGTACAATTATACGATCTTGATTTTGTTGATTTTGTTTTTAATAGGTGACTTTAAATTAGCCTCACATAATTGTAAATGACATGAAATGTAGCCCCAGTTTTTAGTTTGGTTGTCTTTGAATTACTTGCTACCGTCACATGTGGCCCCCACTTTTAGCCAAGTAAACATGGTTTAAGGTATCAATATAAGGTTGACAACCTACTAAGATAAAAATATATTTTTGTTATTTAATCATTGTGATAAATTAATCATTCTAAATTTATAATAAATTTTAAATTTAAGAATTAATATTGATAGTATTCAAAATTCAAGATATAAATTGAACAAATTATCAAAATATAAGGTATATAAAGGGAATATATCTGTAAATTTAAATTGAATAGTCCCTCATCAACGCATCGAGGTGAAAACATGTCGTTTAAGTGGTGCATACGACATAACCCATGATAAACGACATTTACATTGATGATGCCGTTTATACGGATTTGTTTATCTCTCGTAATTCCAACTGCTCCAACGGTTCCCTCTCCAGTCTACCCAAAAATGGCGTCTTTGCTCACAAAATCAACAACGACGAGAGGCAGAGACCAAGTATATGTAGCAACAGTTCCTCTAAGAGCAACCAAGGGACCACCCCAGCTGCTTATGTCTGCTGCTTACTCCCTCAATCTATGGGATTTGCAACACTTCATGGTCATCATCAAACCTCAATCACCACCACCGGATTTTCAGGTGTCGCTTCCTTCCAAACTCCGAATCCCCACCTGGGTTTGTAAAATTTCTTTGTCGTTTTTAATATATATGTTTGGAATCATATTTCTTTGCCTATCGGTTCATGGGTCGTCTTTCATATGGTGTGCTCTTGTGTTTAATATAATGAGTTGGTACGTAGGACACTAACTATAATAAATTAATACATTTAATGCCATGATTTTGGCGTTCAGCTGTGCCACTCTTGTCAATTTTTTGAGATACTAGTCATAGGTATAGCTTAGGTTATAGTCACTGTAACTCTCATACATGTGCTTTATAATGGGAAACCATGAGATTTTTTTGGCCCTTCTATGCTGAAGTTAGTAAGAATAGATAACTGGAAAAGTGTCACTAAAGGGTGTAAAATTCTGCGTAGCATTGGAAAGTTGGAAATTCACTCTCGATGAATCCCCTTTTGCAGGTCCTGGTCTATGACTTTCAACCCAAAGATCCTGAAAATATATATGTAGCCCTTGAAGTTTTATCTGGTAGACCAATCCCAGGTAAGAGTAAAGTTTTTGTCATTTTACTTTTTGCAACCTGTATCTGTTAAATCTTGTTGGAGACTTAAAACTCATCACATATATCAAGGACCAAAACGTGAAAATCACCGTGAATTTGTCTGAACTGGTGTTTCTTGATCACCATAGGTTGATTCTGATCCTGGATAATCTCCTAGATTATACCTGTGAGCCTGGTCTCTTTGGATTAATGTCCTTTAAGCTACCACATGGAAAATACCATTGTTAAGGCCATATTTACTAATTTGTAATGGACAATAAAGGCAATGAGGAATGGGAAAGTATTTCCCTTTCACGTGTTTACGTACTAGTTAGAAACACATAAAAGAGAATTCTAGTTTTTCCCACTCATTATTTCTTATTCTCCTCATTCTCTTTTTACTCATTCCTATTACGATTTATTTGATTCCAGATTAGTAAACATGGCCTACGAGATTGTTAGAGAGGTTGAATTTATACAATTAAAAATCTGTTAATGATGAAAATTGTTTTGATGACAAATCATAAATAACAAACGAGTGAATGACATAGTAAAGCAATGGAAAATAATTTGACACTGGATCTTCATTTGTGTAAGACATACATTTAACTTTATTACAATTATTGGTGTGGATTATTAAACATATTTCTGCCTCTTTTGGATGATGAATTTGTGACAATCTGTGAGCAATAGTTACAACTAAAATATTCACTTGACCTGTGCTGAGGAGAAAAGAATTGTAACATTGCCACAATACTTCTGGATACTTTTATGGTTCATATGTTTAAATTGATTTTTGTTTGTTAGTTTACTTGCCTTTGGATGGTGCCTGTTCTTTCTGTTAGGAGCCATTCTTACAAGGAAGTTATCAAAACTACCAAGAAACAAATGCTGGTTTGTTGGATCTTCCAAAGTCAATGCTACTGATATGGCATGTGAATTCAACAAGAACTGGGGAACTGATTTAAGGGTCGGCCATCATGATTGTCGGGATTATACGAACGGTAATCTCTTTCTCTCTCTCTCTCTCTGTATTCATATGTGCATAATACTCCCAGTTAGAAAGAAACTTGCAACTGAAAAGCAGGAGACTATATTTGCCATTCTCAAAGAACCTATAAATCACACTTGTAGGAGGGCCAATTTTATTCTGTGTCATAGCCTGTGATGCGGCCCTATAATAGATGCACTTATGATATTGTACTGCTTGTTGAAAGCTAACAAATGACGTTGGCTCAACCCTTTTCTTTACCTATATTTTCTTCTTTCACTTTCAGCATGTTCAGTATGTTCTTTTTCTCTCTTTGAAGGATTGGTTGAGTACCTAACTGGAGAGAAATATGTTTTGGAGCGCTTGCAAAGATGCAACGGTAGCTAGGGGTAATGCATCAGTCGTAGTCATTCGGCTGCCAATATAATACCAACAAAGTTCTACCTTGTTTCTACAAGAATTTATTTAATTACCACAAAAAAATCATTTATGCATTTTTTTTCAGTAAACTTGATTGGAAGAGTTACATTAATCTCAACTTGTTTGATTCAAGGGAGAAAATAATCACCTTATGAATCTGCAGACAGATAGATAGATCGATGAATATAAACATATATATACATAGAGAGGAAGAGAAAGAAGCATTGGGAAAGCTCATGGGCTTATAAATGTATCTCCATCACCTAGATGATGGGCAGAGCATCACTACCTTCGTTTCTGGTTGCTGGCATTAGCCTGAACCCACAACACATTCAACATTATATCATGAAACAAAAGGTCTAGTTCTTTTTTAAATAGCCCAGAGATCCCTGCAACTCATTTGACAAGCTCGAGTTTAAAACTAACAGTTAAAAGGGTCTATTTCTCTACACTAGCTCTAGACAACACAGAAAAGTAGAATACAGAAGAATTAGGATCAACATTCATCCCAATCTCATCACCAACCTTGAGCCTTCTCCTGACAACAAAATGGGTCAACCAACCAAGCTTAAACCCGAAGACATTTCCACACTTGACCTTCCTGAAGGACAGCTCGTGCTGAGTTCCGGTGTCTAAGTCCACCATCTTCACCCTCACATCTCCTCCTTCCTTGGCCTTAGCAACTCTCTCGTTACCAATGCTGCAAAGCACATGTTCTGCTTCTGGTCTCGTGAACTTGAACATTCGGTCCAGCGCCACGTCGGGCTCCCCCAGGACTTTCCTGATCTTCCATTGACTTAGATCATTTCGAGGTTGAATTTCTTTCATTTGTGCATTGTTACTTTGCTTATTACTATCGTTTCTAGTCCTCTTCGACATTGGAGAAGCCATGTTTTAAGACTTTGTGCTTGTTTGGAATGCTGGTCTGTAGTTGTATAAAACAAGAACTGAGTATTGATTGGGATTTTGTTATAAAAGGTAAGAACAAGACTATAAGAAGCGTGTTTGAGTCATTTTCTATTTTTTATTTAATTTTTTGAAAAAAGAAATACACATTTAAGGCTTTAATTATATATTGCATTTGATATATATATATATATAAATACATATTTTTGAAATTCTTTAAGGGTTGTTTCGATACTTTGCTAGGAAGTAGGAGGATGTTTACTTTTTCTTGGGAGGCTTTCTACTCTATTTTGCTTTTGTTTTCTCCTCTTTTTTTTTTAAAAAAAATAAATAAATACATAAAATTGATTAGGGGCACGGTGGAATCTAGCTTGGCATCCTAATAAGGCTATAAAGTTGCGCAGAAAGCAAATAATAACTTATAGATTTAATGGGTTTCGGCAAAAGAAAATAAATTAATAATGGGAGACGATCTTTTAGTAGACAGCCTTTGAAAGGCAGAGGTAGACCGGGAAGAACAGGATAGCTTAAAGAGCAGAAGACACATATGATTGCCAATAAAGACCAAAATATTATCATAAAGTAATGCTTAATATTAGACGTGTCATATAAATTTTGGTCCTTTATTATTGGGATAGAATTCACGTGAGTCTATGACTTATCATAACGAATAGTTCTCATGTCTCCAACCAATTCTTATTTAAGATCTTGTAATTATTTTTTATATTTTGGTTGGCAAAGTTTTTGGAAATGAACATTCATCTGCCATTAGGAAATAAAATTTGAATAGTAAATAGTTTACATTTCTTCTATTTTGGTCATAAAGAAACTACGAATTTGGATGCTAGATTAGAACGGCAAGAATACACACAGCTTAACGAAAACGTAAAAAGGAAAAGGAGTAAATTCAACTTACGACCTCTAAGCGATAAACATAATAAATTATTAGAGCATCAGGAGATTTTAACAATGAGGTGGATCACTAGTACATATTTTATGACATTTTCTCAAGGAATATCGGAAAACAAGTTTTTAGAAGGCGTAAAATATTAAGTTAATTTTCCTAGTAATGGAACATTTGTAGTGAATTCCCAACAGATCAAATTATTTTTGTAGTCATGGAAACTTTTACTTTGTGTGAATTATTTTTTTTTTCCTCGGAAAAAACAACAATTCACTTTCGCTTTTGTAGTCATGGAAACTTTTACTTTGTATGAATTGTTATTTGTCTCTCTCTCTCTCTCTCTCTCTCTCTCACACACACACACATACATTTTCTGTGAATTGTTATTGGCTCTCTCTCTCTCTCTCCCTCTCCCATATTTATATTATTTTCACTATTTTATTACATATTAGAGGACATTGTCTTGGATAAAACTTAGGCTATGTTTTAAAGAAGTTTGGTACTTTCATGCACTCGGGTGTGTCTCTAGATAGGGCATGTCTATATTTATGTATTTTTTTCCTCATATTTATTTAGGAAAATCGAAACTGTTGAAATTGTAATTTATTGTTTATCCTTATGGCTTTATTCTATTAAAAACACAACTAGTCCAATCTGTTGACACACTTGACATGTCAGCCTTCAACCAAGATTGTTCCAGACCCTCTAGTACGTTTGTTGGCTCAAATCTTTGATTTTGTCAAACGAACTATAATCTGTTGTCATTAGTTAGAGAGCTTAACATAGCCTTTGATTAGTTTATTAAGAAGGCTAATAGATTTTGCATTTAAGTATATAAAGAATGCATAATAAGAGATTAGATTCAACTCTCATAATTCAAAAGAGAGAGTTGAATTTTCATTGGAGTTCATTTTCTCTGATTTTCTTAGCTTCCAAACAGTTCATTATTTTCTTTCTTTGTATCAGAGTAGTAGACTTAATGAAAACTACGTAAAGTCCATCTTTAATCATCCCTTTAAAGAGTACAGTACTTGTGGTTTTGTCCTTCACAAGACAACAAGTTGAATGAAATTCAATGAATACATCATTATCAGCAATTAGCTTAGAAAAAAAAAAAAAAAAACTTTTAACAATCATAGGCACTCTCAAGACATTTTTAAGATGAAAAATTGGCTTATAAGAAGATGTAGTTGATAAACTCGAATAACCTATATATGAGATATTGAGACACTTACCATTGCCAATCATCGGTTTTTCCTAGCGACCATATTAGCTGTAACGTAGTTAATGGCTCCACTGTCAGCATATCAGCTGGGATCCATGACTGTTTCTGGAGTTACTAAATAAATGGTAGCTTTGGTGTTCTTTCCTCCAGTAGCCAGAATTTTAGTTCTAGTGGTAGTGGAGGCTTGGAAGCTCTCATCCATCCTGTGCTAGCAAATAGCAATTGAGTGCAATATGTCATTGTTTTCCACAGATCTGACATATTGGTTTGCTGCTACTAGCTATTTGACAGATATCACTGCTTCGGTCTCTGCCACGACCATATCCTCGTCCTCGATTTGCAAAGTTTCTAGGATTCTTTGCAAATGGAGTGTGAATCTCCATGGTATTGTGATGTTAAGTAATGTAATTCTCTTGATGTAGTAGTAGAGAATACACTTCTTTTAGTGACAGTTTGTCATCTAAATTTCGAGTGGTAATACTACATACGATTGGATCATACAAAGAATCCAATCCAGCTAATGCTTGCATCATGAGATCTTCATCTTCATTGTAATGAGTTGCAGCAGTGCTTTGATTAGCTAAGTTTTCGAGCTTAGCCAGATAATCAGTCAGGGAGAGATTTCCTTTCTTCAAGAATTGTAACTCCATCTTCAATTGAAGGATCTGAGCCCTGGATCAAGTGGTGAACAAATGCTCCAGAGTGCTCTATTCTCCAAGAGATGTAATACACTGAATAACCTGACCAAGTGTGGCAGGTGACAGAGAAGAGAGAAGCTAGCTCAAGAATAACTGATTTTTTATGATCCATTGCTCAAATTCAAGGATTGGAACCTTAATCGATTTTCACCATCACAAGATTTCAGAAACTCAGGGGATAGATGCTTTGTGCTGAGGAGGTAGCCAATAATATCATAGTCATGAATAATATCTATCACTTGTAAATTCCACATTAGGTAATTAGTGCAATCTAACTTCAAAAATGGTGCGAAGCTCGGAGTTGTAGTGAAAGGAGAATAAGGATCGGTTTGTTGATAAGAACTCAATCCAAAGGAAGAAGAAGTGACGTCACTCGCCATTGTTGATCGATGCTCTGATACGAAATTTGCCATGACACTGATTACAATCTTTTATTGTAATAGACCTCCATATGTGACCAATATAACATTCATAACTTCCCTTAAAAAAGAAATAGTTACACAATTATAGACTGATGAAACTTGAGTGCCATTAACCCAATTTGGCACGATATTTTCTTATCTAAATGGCGTGATTCTAAGTCCGGTCACTCGAGTTATTCCTCTTGATAATCAATGACTCTAGTTGATGATGTTTTGTTTTTTTGGACATTTATAGAATAAGCCAAAAAAAAAATAGTGCTAAAAGATGTCTTTCTGTTCAAACAGTAATTTCCATCGATATGAATATCGAATAAATGATCGACACAGGGCATAATAGAATCTAAGTATAATCCATCTCTACCAAGAAGGCACGTTTAGGACTCACAAAAGATGTAGAACAAAAAGAGATTCATCAACGAGCTCACAACTGGAGCTTGATCACAAATGTAGAGATAGCCCATATGTGAGAGCTGGCCAATTAAGATGTAAAACGAAGAAGGAGACATCACCAGGCTCTAAATTCCCATAAATTATACCAAGACCACTGAGTCATTGTACATTGATAACTATATCTATTATGTAAGTAGAATCTACTCGACTTGACTTGCCGAAATTAGGATCGAGCTCGTTACATTATCCCGAGATCACCTTGTATCAGTTAAGAAGAAAGTATAATGCGAAGGGTATTAAAGTTAGAAATAAAATATTGAAGAAATATACATCATTTCTACACATACTATCATATCATAAATGCACTGGGCCATTAAAAATGGCCTAATCGTTTGATTTATTATATATTAATTTGGGAGTTACTAACTAGAATTAATCCCTACATTAACTCACATCTATATTATCATCTTATAAACAGAAGAAAGAATATAGGTGTATACTATAGATGTCAAATGAGCACAGTTCTTGAAAGTTAAACTCACTCGTGTTTCATATCGTACTCGACATATCTTACTAAAATATCGTATTATGCTCGTGTTAGCACAAACTTAAATACTTCAGGCCAGACATAGTTTATAGGCATATGTATATCTTGTACCATTCCCGTAATTATGTTAAGCCTAATTTTTGCCAGACACAGTGAGTCCAAATCAAATAAATTGTCAACTTTTAACTATGAATTAATACATATTCCTACAAAAGTGCAAATTCTATTTATATTAATGAAATGTGAGACTTAGTACTAATTTTCATTTAGTCATTATTCCTTTCCACTAATCAATATTAATATAATTTATTATCATGTTATATTGATTCTAGAAGCAATCATTTAATATTTTAAATAAAAAAAAAATTTAAGTATCAAATAAAATGCTTTCTGTGCTTTATGGGTCGTGCTATACTCATGTCATGTCATGCCAGCCTACAGTACCAAAAACATGAGTCCAATATAGACTAACATCTGGTGTCGTACTTAGTATAGCCTAAAAGTCATCTGGTGTCATGGTACACTTGGCACAAAGTTTTTTGTGTTGTGTTATCGTGTCTAATAGGTGGCCGGCCTATTTGATACCTCTAGCGTACACACACTAAAAATATTAACAAAATCTATGCCAAATTGTACTATACTCCATAAATATTGAAAACTAAGTGGGCACATGCTATAAATCTTTTAAGTTCTATTTATTTTACTCATTTTATATACATTTCTACTCATGTTTTAGTAAGACTTTTTGTCGACAAAAAGACGGTTGAAACTTCCAAAGACAGACTGAAATATCTAATAATCAGGGACCTTTAGGAGAATTATTGTGGCTTCTTCAATAATAAATGGAAGCAGAAACGTTTTTTTAAAAGTTAAAAATTCGTTGATAATTTGAAAACTATTATCCTGAGTAGTGAATTTCTTTATCATCATTAAAAAGAAATAGTTTATAGGCAAATTTTAGTAATACTCCTAAGTTATAATTATTGTACCGTTCTCAAATTTCAACTTAGATAATATGATATTCTAACATCTAACATTATGTTATTGTTGCTCGTCCTATCAAATATTTGACATCATGTAAATAATATTGGGGATCAAAGTTGTAAATAATATTGGGGATCAAAGTGGTACAAAAGGCATAATTCAAGAACTATTTTTATACTATCAACTATTTCTTTTCTTTTTTAAATTTTAGTGTTGAAAATATTAGTTTTAGTTTCATACTAGATTCTAGTATAATTATTTATATTTCCGAACATGATACTGCTTTATAAATCTAGCTCAACAATTTTGTTTTTGTACTTCTGTATCGATTCTATAAAGAGATAAAACAAAAATATCCCATGTGTGTTAGTTAAATTACTACTTTGTAATGCAATTAATATTGTGATTTTACTTTATAATATACAAATGGCTGAAAAAATCATATTTGATGTGAGAGTTTTATCAAAAATGCATGTGTATTGAAAAATCCTTAATTTTTTAAGGGCAAAATGGTCTTTTGGCACAATTTTTATAAAATAAATAAATAAAATAAAATAATAATATATATTTTTAATTCAAATTTTGGACGAAGTCATAATATTTGAAAGAGGGACCAATTTGAAAAACTGAGGACTATTTTGAAATAAAATTTTAAAATCAGAGACTTATGTGCAATATTTTAAAAATTACACTGCCCTTTAATAGGCTGATATGTGGCCAACCCATTTCCCCTCAGCTCTTTCCCTCTCTCCCACGATTTCCCAATTCAAACGCCGATTTTAAGGTGAGCCTTGGACGAGACACTTCTCGGCGTCGTCGGGCACTGCCACCACTTGCGGTCGATAGCTAGAGGCTGGACGACCCTTGCATCGCTGTCCTCGTCACCTGACAATGTCCCGTTCACCGCCGGTGATACATATAAGTCACGAGCTATTTTCCGATGTCGGCACCGATACCGGTAACGTTTCACCATGAAAATGGTCGAGTGTGATTCGTCTTGTTATGATCTTTAATGTGGTATATATATCTTGACTTAATATTAGCTGGATTGAATTTTGTCATTTTTGTCAATTTTGAGCTATTTTATTTTTATATTAAAAATTTTTAATCTGATCGTTAGATTGAAAAATAAACCTCATATTTGTGAGGTACTCGTGAAAAAAAAAATTTTGATATATATTGACTATATTTGGTGACATGCATGAAAATCTAAATCTAATGGTTTAGTTTGCCTCGATCTGTGTGCCATAGACACGGGTTCACTCTGAGCTTGAATCGGTTATATTATATGTCTAACTTAGCATTTTTGGGCACTCTGAATTCAGTGGTGATGTCTGTTTTACAATCTGAAGCTCCGATTGAAAATCAAGTTTTCAAACCTATCGATCAAAAGGTTCGAAAATAACGTCCGACCCTTCAAACGACATCCAAACGAGGCCAAACTTTCTTCATAGCTCCGTAACGCTATTTGGACACTCAATTAAATTAGGGATTCGATTAATTAATTTTTAAATTGGCTTAATTTTATTTTTCACATATCTTTGATAAATATGAAATTTTGTGAAATTATTTGTAAAAAATGTGATTTATATTTGTTTTGACCTAATTTGAGATATAAATTGTCTGGGAGGCACATCACACTAGTTGGCGTGTCATATATACTATTTTGAATTATTTTCTGCAGGAAATTGGATTTTGAGTTTGAAAAAAATAACCGTTATAATGCCAAAATATTTAGAAAATTGAAAAATAGTTTGAGAACTCAGTTTTGAGAACTAAAATTTAAAATTTCAAGTACTCAATTTTCTGTAATTTTGGAAAAATCATTATTTACCACTGTTTCAACATAAAATTTGCTAAAAGTCACTGCCTTAGATTTTCAGTCGTGACAGTTTTTGGTATCAGAACTTCAGGCTTCAAATCCTTCTGGGATCTTGCTTGTGATATTTACATGTTTAAAAAGGATTTAGAAAAGTTTTTGACAAATACTTCATGCATCACTTAGGAATCGGCTAAGTAGGTTGTTTTTGCTTCAATTCATTATAAATCCTTCGTTCACCTCCCTAGAGTGGAACTCTAGTATCCTTGGGATAGTTATAATTTTGAAATTCTAGTTTTAGAAGTATCGGGGTTGACACGAGACTAGTGAATTCTACTTTTGTTAAAATTCCTCAAATCAAAAGAACATTCATTCTTGTACTCCTATGTCCATTATTATGATAAGCTATACGAACCTGATGGGTTCTAAAATAGCAATTTGATGTCTTGTGTCTTGATTGACATGATTTGACATTATTTGTGCTTATAGGGTTGTAATTTAAATTTATTAGAAATTATTTGTATGTGCTTAACCAGATTGAGTGTCTAGTAGTATATTTCTGTGATTTTCTATCATGCCTTAGTTGGACTTGTTAGTGGACATAACATGCAAGTTTTCATTCATGAATTGATTTAATAATATAAACTTGGTAAAAAAAATGTTCTTTTCTAGTCTTACTATGTTAAATTTGCATTAGAAAATTCTTGAATTAGTAGAATCTAGTTGGTTAATAAATTAGTATGATATGTAATGTTTGTTTAAATGTTGCATTATACTAGTTTTATTAAATTTATTTATGTGGCCCTTAAATGTGGACATTTTTGTAAGAATTGAAATTTAGTTAGACATAAGCTTGATAAATTAGTCTTGAAATTTTAGGAAAATTTCAAGTTACTAAAATTAGTTTACATTTATATTTGGCCAATGAATTATCTTTGTTTTCAAAGGAACCATATACATTTTAATTGTGAGTAATGGTTAGGTGTGTGTGATCCATATTTTTCAAAGACTTTATCCTATCTATATATATATATATATGTTAAAAAATAATAGTACTACTTTGAGTTTGAGGTTTGTAAAATTGCTAGTATTATAAAATTTGAAAAATTTCTTTTCTTAAAACAAATTGTGGTACTAGTAAGATTTTATTGTGCATTTAGTAGTATTAAATTGAAAACAAAAGTCCTTACTATCAAGTAAATAATTATCTAGCTTTAAATTTGGGTTGATATTCTTGCTAAATATTCTCCAATTTCTACTTGTCATTTGATTTTAAATTTAAGGAAATCTTTGGAAAATCTTTGATATGATTCAGTGTGGTATGCATATAAATTCTTGGACATTTATACATATATTTCTAAAGTCAAATTTATAATATCTCCTTACAAGAATTTTGTGAAATAAAATTGGTTATGCTAACTTGTGTGGAACCTAATATAAATGGAGAAATTTTATAATTTGAAAACTCATTTTGGAAGTTTTGTAAAATCTTATTGTTATAACCTTATTTGTCTCATTGCTTGGATTTAGTTGTTCTTCTAAGCTTTTCATTATGTATATGTGACTTAATTATTAGAGGTATTTATGATATTAGTGATCATTGGATTATAAAATCCTTGGTATACTATGAATGTCTTAATTATTGGGTAAGTAAGTTGGAATTGACTTTGTATTATTTGCCTCTATTGGATAATTAGATACTTGTGTGATTAGTTTTAAATTTTCCAAATGTTGAGAACTACTCGTATTGAAGACTTGGGATGGTGTTTTATATGAATTTTCGATAAAAATATTTTGGTTTTGAATACCTACCTAAGTCTTGGAAAGACTTAAGTAGTGCATGATGCCACATGTCATTTTCTTTGAAATTAAAATTTGAACTATTTGATATATGAAACTTGGATTTTTAAATACATAAAACTATGGATTGATATGCCTGATTTGATGTTTGAAAAAAAAAAAAAGCACGTGACACACTTTATTATTTTCTAAAATACTTTATAGGTTTTTCCTATCATCAAAATATTTTTCAAAATTGTTTTTAATAAAAATAATAGAGTGTGGTGACTTTAAAGTTATGAAACCTAAAGAAAGCCTCATTTAAATATTATCTAAAGTTTTTCATTAATAAAGAACTATGAGAAATTATTTACATAACGTGGTTTACCAACAAAAAGAAATATGCTTTTGAATCCCTTAGAGAGATATATTTGAAAACCATGGAGAAGTTTTGAAAATTTTAAGAAAATTTCTGTTAGGTTCAACTATGATTTAAAAGAAATTGACTGACTGATGATGACAAGAATCAATCTTGTCGATGTATTCTCTCTTAGCGTTAATGGGAGAATACTACTTGTGGTACTTTACTTATGTTAACTCCTAGGGATTTCTGGGGACCCTGATTAAAATCTATTATAGATTTGAGTCATTATTGAGTTCGTTAATATCGAGTTCAGCTTGCGACTCATTACTTGATTTGAGATAAATCCAAGCATCATGATGGTGATATAATTGATGGTATATGAATTAGTTCACTTATGAGTCTATATTGAGAGTTATTAAACTCTTAATATTATATTTTAAAAAAAGAATACTTGAAATTCAGGTTTGGTTTGCCAATAGCCAAGGTGGAACCTTATAGTGAACTAGTGTAGTATTCCTATATGTCTCTAATTTTGTGTCGCGTATTTTCAAAAATATTTTTGAAAAATTATTTATGATTTCTAAAATGAAATGAGGTTAGATGGGAGACAGGTGTCACTGTAGAGATAACCTATTCTATTGAAAACTTATTTTTGAGATATTGTACTGTTGTTAACTGTTTTAATTGTGTATTAGGTATTGAGTCATTTCTATATGACTACCTTTTGTACTAAAGACTTAGAGAGTATTTGGAGGTGATTGATGATTTGAGATTATTATTATAATCTTATATTGGGCAAAGAAACTTAGAGTCTCTGGGTTTAATTATAGTATGAGTTAATACCCTGTGATATTACCTTGGGTAAAAGACATGAGAAGTCTTTGGACTACATGTATTATGTGGATACTTGTATTTTATATATATGAACTGTAGTGGTCCTATTGGTATTTGTTATTCTAAGTACTTCTGTGTTGGAGATTTTCATTCATAGTGATTCTAGTTTTGTTCTTGACTAGAAATGTCTTGTGTACTTGGTCATTACTCGCTCGTTATGAGGAATAGTAAATGACTTATGTCATTGTACTCTTGTTGACGTTTTGACCTCTAAACTCGTCTATCTTGTGTCAATGAAAAATTCTATTAATGTTCCTTAACTCAGTGATTGTTTAAGACCAAATTTAGCTGTAGACAAATGGAATTGTCTTGGTCTATTATAGATTTAGTGTGATCGAGGGACAGTATTATACATACTTGATATTTGGTCTGCTATGCTATATTGGTGCCTAACACTCACTGTTCTAGTTATAGAAGTCATGTGTTTTCAACTTCTAACCTTGACTAATGCTACTGCATCTGCGAATAATTACTAATTTGGGGTCATCCCTTCCTATCTCTTATGTCAAGGCCTTATGCCTATTGATGAGCTCATCTCACAATTCCATGTCTTTTGTATATATCTTTATCACATATCATTGTATGACATTGGTATATCGACAGAGTTCTAGCTCTATGTGCAGAGTATATGTTTAACACTTCTCAATTAAACTAGCATAACATGTAGTTCACTTTCCTTTCGATTGTTATTCTTTGTTGTTTTACTAGTACCCCCTGATGTACTTGAATTTCGAGACAAAATTTTTTAAGAGGGATGTAAAATTCCTAAGATTTTGTAAGGGTAAAATGGTCTTTTGGCACAATTTTTATAAAAATAAATAATAATAATAATAATAAATAAAATAATAATATATATGTTTAATTCGAATTTTGGACAAAAATGTCTGAATATTTGAAATAAGGACCAATTTGCAAAACTAAAGGATTACTTTGAAATAAAATTTTAAAATCAGGGACTTATATGCAATTTTAAAAAATTGCACTGCCTTTTAATAGGCTGACATGTGACAAGCCCATTTCCCCTCAGCTCTCTCCCCCTCTCCTGTGATTTCTTGGCCGAAACGCTGATTTTACGGCGAGCCTCAGAAGAGGCACTTCCCTGCGTCGTCGAGTGTCGCCACCACCTGCGGTCGATAGCTGGAGGCCAGATGATACTCACATCGTTATCCCTATTGCCTGATAACGTCTCGTTCGCCGCTGGTGATGCATATAATTCGCGAGCTATTTTTCAATGCCGGTGCCAATTCTAGTGATGTTTCGCCGTGAAAATGGTCGGAGTTGATTCATCTCGTCACAATCTTTAACATGGTATATATATCTTGACTCAATATTATTTGGATTGAATTTTACCATTTTGTCAATTTTGAGCTATTTTAGTTTTACATTTAAATTTTTCAAAATTGAGTTTTCAAACCTATTGATCAAAAGGTTCAAAAACGACGTCCGACCCTCCAAACGACATCTAAACAAGGCCAAACTTTCTTCATAACCCTATAATACTATTTAGATACTTAATTGAGATAGAGATTCGATTATTTGATCTTTAAATTGGTTTATTTTTTTTTTGTCACATATCTTTGATAAATATGAAATCTTGTGAAATTATTTGTAAAAAATGTGATTTATATTTGTTTTTAGCTGATTTGAGACATAAACTACATAGGAGTCACGTCATACTGGTTGGCGTATCATATATACTATTTTGAACTACTTTTTGCAAAAAATTAGATTTTGGGTTTGATAAAAAACGACTGTTATAATACCGAAATCTTTAGAAAATCGAAAATGGATTGAGAGCTCAGTTTTGAGAACTAAAATATAAAATTTCAAGTACTTGATTTCTTAGAAATTTTGGAAAAACCATTATTTATCACTATTTTAACATAAAATTTACTAAAAATCACTGTTTAGATTTTCGATTGCGACATGTATATAAATTGAAAAGACGTGATACTTTTTTTCAAAGTGTTCAACCTATCTTTTTTTTTTTTCATTTTTGAGTCATATTATTTGATACATGAACTCTACTAAAATATTGCTCATTTTACTAATATTAAAATATTGCTCATTTTACTAATGTTAAACATTTGAACTTTATAATATAGTCTACTTATCAAGTAGTAAAATTAGATAGTAAAAAATAAAATGGTCCTATCACTACGGTATTTTTATTGTCAGCTAAATTGAATGGTACAAAAGTGTATTTAGAGAAAATACATGTATCTTTTCTTATTTTTGGTAGTTATCAATTTACAGGATAATTAAAAATGCAATATATAAAAGTTGCAATTGGCAAGTATGATTAAAAAAAACAAGGTCATGTTTCTAGAAGAATTAGATTGTAATCAAAAATTAGATAGAAGGGCTAATTGTGCAATAATGACAAAATTCAGGATAGTAGAGTACCTAAATTAAAAGATCAAGGGTCAAAGTAATCAAACAACTATGACAAGAGAGCCATTTGAGAAATTAACCCTTTTTTTTTTTTTTTCAGTTCACTTTTTTCCGGTCTGGTTCTGTGGGACAAGGGAATCTGCACTTAGGAATCAAAATCTAATATTGATAGCCTAATTAGTGCTCCATGACTTGTAAGAACAAAGACCCCTTTTCTTGGACCAGACGATCCTCATGATCTTAGATCTGTATACCAAAAAAATATAATGCATCCCAGAATACCCACTTGTTATACCCACGCTTATCAACCACAATACAAAAGGAACAAGGAGCCAAAATGGGTCAGTTCAATAATTCAAAGTCATTACAGGTATCATGTGAGTTCTCTCATGACCCACTCCTGTTTTGAATAAGCTTGTGACGCATTTCATTCAGATTTGGCCAATAAAATGCAAGATTTAGACCATCACAAATATGGACATTAATAATTTATTTATGAAGATACAGAGAAGCTTTCAGGCAATGTTACGTTTTACTGATATAAAGATGAATTTCTTTGGAAAACCGTCTTTTTCTTTCTTGGAAGTGTGGAAGCGAAAATATAAAAATTGTGAAGACATAACATGATAAATTTGACATTCATTCAAACAGAATTGACATGTTCAGAACAATATGATACAGTTTCTCTCTAGATGATGAGTTCGTAGCCAAACTATGCTGAAATTGAAATATCTTTCATCCAGTATAAGACTGAATATTTTAGATCCGTCCCAAAAGAAGTTTATATATTGAATTTTGTTGTGTGAATTTTGTTGACCACTAACAGAGTTTATCAATCACACACAAATTCGACTTAAAAAAAAATTGCACACTTTTTTTTTTTTTTTAAAAAGTGTCTAATTCTACCTATTATTAAGGCAATGCTATAGAAGGTAACAACAATTAGGCTTATTCCAAATACCAATCTACGTTGAGTAATACAATTTCATACAGATAATATTTATATCTTACGTACCAATGAGGGTATCAATCTGATTGAGGCTACCCACATGAACAATTGTTTGAAACCATTTAGGCACCCCCTGAAATGCAAGATCCTTAAACTTTCCACTCTCCGGATCATACAGAGCTAGAGCTCTGCTTTTATACTCCAACAAAATCTCACCACTCTTCAAAACACAAAGAACCCGAACTGTTCTTCCTTTCACAAAAAATTTAGAGACATTAATTGAGTACTTATTCACTTCTTGTTTAATTGCCTTAGGGGTATAGCTTCCAATTACAAATTCCTTAACCCAAGATTCCTTAACACCATACTCTTTCATAACCCAAATCTCCATTTTCCCATAGCTTATATAAAATGCGGCCGAAAGACAACCTCGCACCGTGGCCAGATGGTAATCACACCTCCTCAATCCAAAAGCGTCCGGCTTCGAAACCTCCCTGAACTCCTCGGCGTCAAGGTCGAAGGCGACGACGTTCCGGCCGGTTCGGTATCTTGGACGACAAGTCATCCAATGAAGCCCCCCTTGGACTAAAACGGCTGGCCAGTGATGAAGGTAGTGGGACACTTTCCCTAAACTCCTCCACCTTGAGCTCCCCAGAGTGAAAACTTGAACCTCTGACTGTGTAGATGACCTGGATCGATGCCTGAAGAAACCCTTATTCCCATCCCTATAACAGTAGATAACCTTAACCACCTTATACTCTTTTGTTACCGGACTAAACCCGAATCCAAACACCACCTCTTGGTCCGGATACCGGTTAGTCTTAGGCAGTTCTCTGTAATCTCTCATAAAGGGATTGTATATATACAGAGAATCGTTATACAAAGAGTCAGATAAGCATAACAAACCATTACAGGATCCAACGACGTCGTATTCAGGCATGGAAGAGCAAAACGGCGTTTGGATCTTCCTCACTACTAGTACCTGACTCTGTTTTTCGTCTCTGTAACAATTGCCGTGGAAGTCCACGAAGTAGAGCTGGTTTCGGATTGGGGAATCGAAGTGAAAGACGAGACATGGGTTTTCCTCCGCGGTTCGGGAACCGTACAGTTGGAGAAGATTAGGGTCTTGGCCAATCAGACGCCATGCTCGGCAGACGTACTTGAACTGAACCAGAGACGATATGGGGAGCTTTGAAAGTATGTCGGAGATGATCTCCCATGGGAGAGTTTCGAACCCGTTTGAGGGTTCATCATCTTCTTCTTGATTGGTTCTGGATCTTTTGATCTTTGTTAAAGAATCTGATGACTCCATGGCTGAGGAGCTTTAGAACAGGGAAGAAATGGAGAAGACGAAGGTTATAAAGATAAAGGTTAAAAGGAATAACAAAGCTTAAGAGATAGAAAAAAGACTACCACTAGCTAACCCATAGGAAAAAAAAAAGGGAAATAAATAAATAAACTTCTAGTTATATTAACATAGACGGAAACTGCGAGGAAATAGTGTTGGGTGGGATCCACGATTGAATAAGTCTCCGGTAGAAAAAACATGTGGCTTCTTCTTTTTATTTATTTATTTATTTTTGGTAAGGGACTTCATTATGGGAAGCAATATGAGCCGTTGGATTTAGAATGAAGAGTCATGATTTGCTTGAGATATGATTATATTACTAGTGCATGAGCCTCATTTTCCTGGTGATGGAGTAACGGGCCCAAATGATGGTGACTGAGCAACAAAGAAAGTATGAATAACAACAAAAACACACCCTCTTTTGCTACTTGCTCTGCAATATGTTACATGTATTTGTTTTTCCCTTCTTTCCTATTTTAAATGAAGCAATGTTTTATTTTCCCAAAAGAACACTTACACTCCTGCATAGAGCTGCTACAACTTTTATCCACTATTGTAAAGTTGTATATGCTGTTTACTTCTATATATAATACATGCACATAATATTAAGATAGAGTAATTGAATTGCCTCATATATATCCAAGTAAGTAATTGATTAAATTTATGGTAGGGTTAAGCCTTGACAAAATCTCCTAGATGTTGCCCAAAATATTTCATAATAGACCAAAATATATGCAGTTTAGAAAAGTTAAAGCTTACAGAAATAATTAAATATTATATAAACTGTTTTAAATAGACTATGTTAAAGAGAGGTAACATGACGATCAGCAAGCGACAAAAATTGGAAAGGTTTCTTTGGGGTCATAGCCAACCACACCTAAAAAGTAGAGCCCAGAAGGACTTTTATGACACCAAACTTTAGGGTATCCAATAATTCCTCAGCTGATAACAACCTAATCTTTTAGGTTTTGGACATTTGGGAGCCAAGTAATCAAAGATTAAAAGGATCATGCTGTGAGAGTGGGATTTTGAAGTTGCATGACTTTCAATCTGCTGTTAAAATATTATCCCATTACTGGGTTTTAAGTCAAAATTTTGAAAATCAAGCATGTAAATTAATTATATAAAAGATAATCCATCAATATGCACAGCATAATCTTCGTTTATTTTTTTACAAACTGGCGCTTTTAATTACTTGAGAAACCAATTGAGAAAAAAAATTTCAAAATATAGGCACTTCCAACTTTGTAATTCTTGAAGAAGCCAAAACTAGCTATGGAAGGATGGCTACAGAGAAGTCAAATGGCCGAAACACCCATTGGGCGCGATGTCACAATGCGAAAAAATTTGTGCCAAATATTGTACAAGATGCAGGCCATACGAGCTCGTGCTTTTAGGTATTATAGGCTCGCACGATATAATACAATTTTAGGCATAAATAGGATATGAGAATGAAACGGTCCATAAAGTATGAAAAGTACGATACTATATACTTTAAAAATATTTTATTTTTGGCTTAAAATATTAAATGATTGCTTTTAGAATTAATAACATAGTACCAATAAATTACGCTAATAATTATTACTAAAAAAAATTATTGATAAATGAAAGTTAGTGCTAAGTCTTATCCATTAATAGATTTGTTCTTTCGCAGGAATATGTATTGTTTGAAAATTATAACTATTCTTAATTACCAAGTTTTAATTTTGATTTGGGTTTAATACATCTGACGACTAGCGTGAAATGGATTTGATACAAGTATAAATATGACATGAACATGGAATGGATCATGCTAGATATGAAGTTTAAGCTTATAGAAATATGAATAAATTTTAAGCTAAATTTAAGTAAATATTTATTTGTCAAATATTATAACAAAATGTCCAATATATATGTTTATATATCAAATATAAAATTTTATATACTAAATATAAAAAATTATATACTTAGTACATTTTAGTACAGTAATTGAAATTGATAAATAAACATATCTACAAGATGTAAAAAAATATATACCTGAATATTTAGCAAACAGACATCTACTTAATTAAATTTAAAATATTAGTCATCTATTTAAATTTTTTTTATAAATTTTTTTAAATTTGAGCCCATATAAACACAATATGATATTTTAATAGGCTGTGCCAAACACAGAACCCAAGTGAGCTTATTTTTCATGGTCGTACCATTTGACATCTTAAAATGGCTAGTAATTAATTAATACTTATAAAATTTGGATTTAATGTGTACTTATTTTATTTTGTAGAAGTAGAACTAAAGTTAGAACTAATCTTTAAGAATAATAAATTACGAGCGAACAGAGAAATACGGATTCTAGCGAGAACTCTTAATCATCAGGGTGGAGGGGGGGAAAAAAAAAAAAGACCTGATCATCTGCCTTGTTGGACCAAGTACAGGCAGTCTTCTTGTATGTAGTTATTAGACTGTGCCATGCAACAAAAAGAAAAGAAAACAGCAAAAGAAAATTTGTCCATCAAGTTTAATTAGAAGTATAACGATTTATATATATATATATATATATATATATATATATATATATATAAGTTGCCATATTTTTTCTTTTTATCTATGAGTAAATATTTTTTTTTAGCCGTTGGATCACCAGATGGTGATCCAGTGACTATAATAAACTATTTATATATATATATATATAGGTTACCATATTTTTTCTTTTTATCTATGAGTAAATATTTTTTTTTAGCTGTTGGATCACCAGATGGTGATCCAATGACTATAATAAAGTATATGAAAAGACATATATCATTAATATTTTTTCTCTCTCTTACTTTTTACAATAAAAAAATGTGCTAAATTGATACTTATATATCGGTAAAAAAAAAAAAAAATAGCTGAATAGGTGCCCATATATATATATATATATATAGTATATCCATACAATGTCGTTTTGCAAAATTACGATGAGTAGTGCTATGAATATAAACCAATTATAATCACATGTATACAGATCATACATAGTAAACTCTTGTTTTTTCAGTTGTTTATTGGATCTACTAATCAATGCGTTGATTTGTGGAACCTAATTATACTGACGCAGTATCTAAGTAACGCAGAGGCGGATAGACGAGTGGTACTGTGAGATTTTCTTTTGTTTATGTTTTTGTCCTATGAAAACCTATAGCCGCGGAAAGAGAACGTAACTCTTAGAATACATTGACGATAGACCACTATAAATCTTGAATATACTTTCGTTCCATTGCTTTGATTTTTATTTTTTTTTTCGAAAGAGAAAGGCATTTTGCAATTAAAATTTTCTCAAGTCCATGTAATTTCACTTGTAGTTTTTTCCCCCGCTTTATAATCTCAACTGTTTAACAAGTTGTTTATTCTCGAGTTATTAATTATGTTGTTTGCATGCAAACATAATTACAGAGAACCTAGATATTCTTGGAAACTCAAAAGTACAAAAACCACGATCATAGAATTTTCTTGGTTTAGAATCTTCAAAGCTAGAATCTTCAAAGCAAGTTCTACAATTTTAAGCATGAATCTCCACTTCATTACTCTCCCACGGGAAATTTAGGCCTGATAGCCTAGGAGGATGAGGCCAAATAGTGATTAAGTGGCCTCTTGCCTAAAAGGCTAAATGTCAAATTAGAATTTCTCGTCTCTTTCTTTTTTCTTTTTTCTTTTTTGTTGTTTTTTTTTAAAAGGTTTGGTACTTTCACATGAACAAGATTGCTTAATATATAAGCAATGCTAGTGCATGTTAAAATCTTCATTTTTATTGGCATATGGGTGGATTCCTCCTTCTATTTCACTGTAGCTTATTCTAGTAAATTATGCAGATTTCTCGAGGGTATACCTAGAAATGCAATAATAGGTCACCTTACTTTACCTGACCCATTTTAGGTCATTGTGAGTCGCAAGTCGGGCCGGCCCAGTTCAACTCATGAGCTACCCTATATATGGGTTGGATTAGGTCAGCCTGCGGGCTAGAATGGGCTGGCACATTCTAGTTAAAAAAAAAGAAAAAATATTTTGTTAAATTTTAAAGTTATTTTTTATTAAATCCTAAATAATTTATATACAATTGCAAAGTGATTTAAATACTAATTAATATAAACAACAAAAAAATATTTACTAATATTACAAAAATTAATTTAGATAGAACTAAATAATTATGTAAATCATAATGGGCTGCCTCACTTTGCTTGACCCATTTTAGGTCCTTGCAGGCCGCAGGTCGGGTTGGCCCAATTCAGTCCATGAGCTACCCTATATGTGGGTTAGATTGGGTGAGCCTGCGGGCTAGGATGGATCGACCGATTCTAGTTAAAAAAAAAAAAGAAAAAAATATTTTGTTTAATTTTAAAGTTATTTTTTTATCAAAACTTAAATAATTTACATATAATTACAAAGTAATTTAAGTGTTAATTAATATAAACAACAAAAAAATATTTACTAATATTACAAAAATTAATTTAGATAGAACTAAATAATTATATAAACCATCAACAAAAATTTTATTTATGATTATTTTATTAAAAATCTTACAAGTTAAATTTAGTGGGATAATATAAAACTTTAATTTAGTAACTGAAAATTAGTATAAATATTTAAGATTATACAAAATAAATTTTTTTAAAAAAATTTACAAAAATAGACCAAAATAGATATACTCATGATAGATCAAAATAGGTTAGTCTATCTTGGCCTATATTATGACCCAATCTATCCCAAAAATAGAAGATGGTCAGCCTGGCCATCTACACTACCCAACCTTATAAATGTTATTTCTCTTGTAATAATTACTCTTAAAAAAAAAAAAAAAAAAAAGAGATGGTTTTACTAGAATTTCGGAAACAGAGGATCAATTGTCAACTTTATCTGGCTACGGACATGCCAAACTTTACTGTATTAATAATATAAATTTAGTTCCCATCAAGAGTATGGATATATATTATATGCGTGACGTTTTAATTTCATCATCCCACATTGATTTTTCTTTTTGGCAATCTTATCTGTCCAAAGACATTGTGAACCATGCATGCTGAAAGATGAATACATTATAAATATATGTCACATGTAATAGCCAAAGTCTGCCAAGAACCCACTTAAAATTATACTTTAATTTCTTAATGCCACATTTTTTTGTTAACTTTTCTCTCTTTTTTTTTTTTTTTCTTTCTTTCTGTTTTCTTTTTTTTTGTTTTTTGGTGGGTTTGGTGGGGGGCGGGGGGAGGTGGAACTATGCTTTGGTTAGTGGATTTCTAATAATTAACTAAAATAGGAAAATGGGTAAAAGAAAATAAAGCCATGCCCAAGAAGAGTATTTATAAGATTTTTTTTCACATCAATTTAAAAAATAGCCATTTTTTACACATAATTAATAAATGGCCATTTTTTTATTTTATTTCTAAATATCCGTTTTTTAGTATATCAATTTTATGTATTTCATAGCAATTGTTTTATTAGTATATCAATTTCATAAATTATATCAATTTTGATAGTGTTTAATATTGATAGTTTCTTATAAAACTTATTTATTTTGGCCTTTTTTTGATAAATTTGACCATTTTGTAATAGTGTTTGAAAAAGGTCATTTTTAAATAGTGACCCAAAATTCGGCCATATGGCTAAGAAGCCCAATAAAGAATGGTAAAATAATATGAAATTATTTTATACCTTCCCCTTTGCCTTCTTCAATGTCACTTTCAATATCTGAAGAGCCTAGTAATTGTTTTGACGAAAAAATAAGGGCTTTTTAGAAAAAATAAGATCCAAAATCTGAAAAATTGAAAAAGGGTTTTGGATAGTTATACTTAACTTTTAAAAAATAATAGCAATTATACGACCTCTCCAAAGCAGTTATTTTTTCATACAATATTTACTAGTATTTTTCTAGATATTTAAGCTAAAATATGGGGTGGTATTTTCATAATTTCGGTCATCATTTTCAAAAACCATTATTAAACAATTATAGTGTCATTATATCACAAAGGGCTCTTTAGCCTAAAGGTTGGGCCACCAAACTTCTCCTCTAGTACCAACCCAGGCCAATCTGTGTTTTTTTTTTTTTTGTCCCTTACTTTTAGTTTTTTCTAATAACCAAATTGATTTCTGATTATTGCTAGAAATTATATTAGTAGAAATTTGGTTACCAAAAGCTAAATTAGTTAATGAGCTAAATTAGTTAATGATTTCTCTTATAATCATCATATAATTCATTGGTCATTTGTTTCTGGTTTTTTTAGTAACGCGACGATTTCTTTAGTTATTGGTAATTGGTAGAAACAATTTGGTTTTTGGTTTTCAGTAACCAATTGGTTACTAGTTTTAAGAGGAAGCAATAACAAGATCGGCTTTTAAGAGTAAGCAATAACAAGATTGGTTGTTAGTTTGATTACTTGGTAACCTTTGGTAATCACTTACTTAATATTAATAATAAATTTTGATGAGCACTTAAGAGGGAAAAAAAAACTAAATGTGTCATTTTTTTTTTGTAAAAAATACAAAATTGATTGCTAATTTCTCTGGTTATTGTTAAAAATCAATTTGGTTTTAGATAACCAAATTAGTTTTTTTGATTATTGTTATTGTTATTGTTCTTGTTATTATTATCGCTGGTTTCTTTAGTAACCAGATTGCTTTCTTAAAAAGAAAAAGAACTAAATTTCTTAAGATCAAAGGAAAAAAAATTTAAATTTTTAAAAAGAGAAAATAAAAAATAAAAACAAAAAGAGAAAGAAAAAAAAAGGTAAAAAGAAAATAAGGTGAATTTTTATAAGATCAAACCCAAGTCTAAGAAGACCTTTAGTTGGACAACCACTTAACCAGCGAATATTTAAATTCAAATGTCTCACTTTTTTAATTAATAGCGGCTTTCAGCAAAGATGAACAAAATAATAGTGCCTTAGATCATATTTTTTTGGGATTATTTTTCCTTATAGTGTACAAATTTCCTTTTTTTTTTTCAAAGGTCATATTTTGATTAATATTTTTAAAAAACTGTACATAGTGTCCCGAATGGGCTAAACGGTTTAAAAATTCCAAATGCTTTTAGAAATATATCATCTTAAATATTTCTTTAGAAAATAACACTTTTCAAAAATAGTTAGAAAATGACACTTTTTTTTTTTTTTTCAAAATTGGTACTTTTCATAGGTACTTGATATAATCAATCAAGTTATTTTGAAAAGCCAATTAAGTTACTTGAGATAACCAAACTCATTATCTAAAGTAACCTGTCTAGTTACTTCAAGTACCTTATCAATTTGTGAAAAATTGTATTTTTCTAAATATGGTTAATAGAAGGATTTTTCTAAATTAATCTAGAATTTTTCAAAAAATTATAAAATCTGGAAACTTCAAATTTTTTTTGAAAGTTTACTGTATAAGATCAGATTTTCCCAAAAAATAATTCAACTAAGCTACTAATATTAGGCAAGTCTTATGGAGCATACATAAGGAAAGAAATTAATATGACGCATTTGGTTGTTAATGCTGAATGCTTTTAGTAATTAATTTCAAGGCTATTGGAGACCTTGTTAATTGGTTTCACAAGTAATTAATTATACGAACCAGTACTATTTCTGTCAGAATAGCTTGAGAATTGAGATCGAGTTAACGCTTACAAAATTATTACTCAAAATATTTTCAAGATTTTAGTAGGTGATCTTTTCTTGTGGCTGCACAGGACATATCGCCGGCGACCATTACTAAAGCCGAGAGGAGTATTTGTAGTCAAATTTTGGAGAAGTGAAACAACAATAGTTCGATAAGCTCCATCGAGTTTTTAGAGAACTCAACAATTATTACAAACCAGTTTATTTCAATAACCAAATTAACCTGACTTTTTTTTTTCTTTTAAATAAATTGGAAAGAAAATACATATTATTAGCCAATTCTCGTCTTACCCTATTAAAGATAATAAATTTTCATATTTATTTCTAATATGACTCGAATCTTTTACCACTTGAATTAACCTATCTCGTCACTAAATTAACCCGACTTAGAGAAATAAACGTACACATAATAGTAAAATTTGTTTCTTGTGGCTTGTATATCAGATCCCAAAGGGCGTACCAATCTGACTGAAAATTCCCACATGAAATATTGTCTCAAACTAGTTTTGCATACCCTTAAATTGGATATCCTTGAAACTTTCCGTAAGTGGATCATAAAGGAGCAGAGCTCTACAATTTTGCTCCAACAAAATCTCAGCACTCCTCAACTCGAACAAAACATGGCTAAAACTACCCTTTCTTAGCAATCCCTGAAATCCTAAAGCATTGTTCCTCTTCTTGGTCCAATTCCTTGGGAACATAGCCTTCTATGTCGAATTCCTTATTGTCACATACAAACCAATTGAAAGACAACCCTTAGCATGGCCAAGGGGTCCAAATTCCTAAGAAGGAAATCATCAGGTTTTGAAATCTCACAAATGTCTCCGCTGCAAGTCCCAGTGAATTCTTCCATTGAGTAAAACAGGCCAATCATCAAGATAGTATGATGCTCTCCCTAAACCTCTTCAACAAATGTGGAACAAAATTAAAGCATAGAAAACGATCGAAGTAGTACATTAAATAATTTTGTGAGTATATTATAATTTGCTTGTCGAGGATATAGATATAAATTCAAAATTTTAGGGGGCACAATTTATATGTTTTAGCAAGATATGCATGAAAATTAATATGAAGGATCAAAGTTTGCCTAGGAGTAGCTCCGCCCTACTTGTGATTCTCTTAAAGAGAAACTAAATAGCCAATATAATTGTCATCTTCCTCGTCTGGCCTATACTAGATGACTTTAACAATTTTATTTTCTTTTGACGGTGAGATTAAATACGAATCCAAAAACTCTGTTAGAATTAGTGGAAAAATGTATTTATATAAAAGCAATTGACTTTTATATAAATACATTTTCATATTAATAAAATAAAATATTATTCAATAATTATTTATGCATAATATTTTTGAATAAATTTAATTGTATAAGTATGTTTTCTTATAATTACGATTTAGATTCACAAAAGACATGCTTATAAGTTATTTACAATTAATCAATTGTGGTTCGTAGCAATATAAATAATATTGGATACTTTATTTATGTTGTAATAGATTTTTGAAAAATTTGACTTGTTTTGATCAACTAAAGTTAGCTGGTGTAACGAGGCTTACAACAAACTAAATCATAAATAAAATTCAATTGACAAATGACAATAGAAAAAAAATTTCATAAGCAGTGATTAACTTTACTCTTAATCTTAAGTTGGCTATGCCTATATAATTTCAAGTATGATTTTATTTGAATTTCAAATGAGTGAAATCAATCGAATTTAATATTGTTTACTCTTTGGTAAAATATACTTGAATTATATGATTACAGTTAACAATATAAAATTTAGGGAAATAACATCTTTTGGTAGATTTCGATATTTGATCATCATAAGTATTAGGCCTAAACGTGTCAACATTGGTATAGTCAGTAAGTTATTGACTGATGATTATTAGAGAAACTAGTAATAATAAAGAAACATATGACTATGTTTTTAGGATTTTATGCCAATGGTAATTAGCAAAGAATCATTATAGCATGGAACATTACTCTAAAATTAGTCATAAATAGTTAGAATATAATTTAGTTCTTTAGTGGAATGGATATAAAATTAGATAATTAATATAGCCATTAATTATTTAAAACTAACTGTATATATGTCTTATAAAATCCTTAGGTGACCTTTTGTAAATGCTATATTTTATTGGATTCGACTGATTTAAGTTAAATAGGACAAATCAAGTTGAACTTCTAAGGGGGCTAGATGCCTAGCCAGCTGTTACTAGATTTGGACAACTAGTTCTATAAGAGGGAGATGCTTGTTTCAATTTTTGGTAATTTTTAGATTAATTGACAAGTGTCCATACTAAGTAATTAATTTTTGGAATATGCTAATTTTAAGAAAAATATTAATTATAACTCATTATTGTTTTGATTCAATGAACTTAGTTATTCTAAATATTGATAGTTTTTCTAATTATAATTAATTAGATGCGAACAAATTAAAAACTAGGTAATATTTAACTAGTTGACAAAAAGAAAAAAAATAACTATACATAGTTGAATATTGCAAGATGTGGAAACAAATAACAAGAATTTCAGGAAAGACAAATTCCAATCACGGGTCAAATTTGGCCATTGGAAAAGGGAGACACATGCCTATAGTTATAGTGACTGTGGCATATAGTACATTTTGATAGTTATCGTTTTATCTCCTATTCTTTATATGTAAGAGAATCTAGATACCTCAGAAAATAGAGACAAAAATTATACAAAAATTCTATTAGTTATTATAGAGAGAAAAAATTCTCAAAGATAAATGAACAATCTATTTTTTAATTTTTGGTTTATTTAGAGAATTTAAGTAGAGTCACTAACTTACATCTTATCCTTTGAAATATTAAGAGACTATACTCTTGTATGACTATATATGCAAATAGTTTAAAAAATCAATTTGAGGTTAGAGTCATATACTTGTGCATAAATTTAATATATGATTTTAATACATTATTAGGATATTTATTATACTTCTGGTTACGTTTTCTGCTGCATTATTTTATTAAAAAGCTGTGGGTAGAGTTTTTGTGAAAAATTAATTTTTAAAAATACACAGCCACTTTTTCATATTTTTTTTCCAACAAAAACCATTCTTCTTGAAGTACTATTAGGGAGAGCTATGTATTCCCTAGTCAAAGGACTGTATATGTAAAGCACACCATTGATAGTCAACGAATTATCACATCACAAGCACAGTAAGCCGTCATATGAGCTTACTACATCGAATTCGGGCGATGAAGAACAAAACGACGATTGAGTTTTCTTTAGTTCGGTCTCTTTGTCGTTGTATATCGCATCGAGATCAACCGAGTAGAGCTTGTTTTTGATGGGATAGTTAGAATGAATAATGATGAGGGATTGACTTTCCACTAGTGAACGGAAGTTAAGAAGATCAAAAAGAGGAGGGTCTTGAGCCAAGTTACGCCAAGCTCTGCATAGGTACTTGATTTAAACCAGAGATGCTATGGGAAGCTTTGAGAGTATTTGGAGAATGATCTCCCTAGGGAGACTCTATTTCACTACTTGAAGCCGTTACCCCGTTTGAAAGTATGCATAGTATACGTATTTACAAGTGCAGGTCTTAATTTAACATGTAAATGAGAAAAAACAGAAAGGAATTACTTCCATGAAAATTGATAGGAATTTGATTATGTGAGGGATGGACCCATCTGAGCCCCATGATTTGGTGATCCAGTAAGAAAGGGATAATATCACCGGGGTCCCCAAAATTTCTCGGATGTATTACTTATGTATTTTTTATTATTTTTTTCATTAGTGTCAATTTTCTTTCTCTTTCTCTTTTTTTTTTTTTTGAAATGAAATTCCCCGTGGTATTATATTGAAAAGATTAGATGTCACTGTGAAATTAAAACAATGTACAAAAGATAAAAAAGAGTACCCTACGCAAGAGAAAAACAATAACGCCAATTCCCCACAATTAATTATACGTGTAAAAATAAGTTGAGTATGTGAGTAAGTCTAGCAAAAAACAAATAAATAAATTCCACCACCTCTAAAGACTAAAGACTGTAAGTTCTAAATTAGTTCTTAGAGCTTTAAAAGTGTTCATTAGAAAGTATTATTAAAATCCTTAAAGATATATATTAGTAAACGTTTCATGTCATAATCTTTTAAATTTAGCTCTCAAGAACTTCAGATCTAAAATAATAACAACAAAAACACTCATAAAAATATTAAAGTAAGAACAAAATATTTATAGAGCTATAATACACTACCTTTACACACGCAGAAAGACTTATTACAACGAAAATATAAAGAAAATAAAAAAATGAAGTGAAAAAATAACATACCATGGAGAGGAAAATATCTCATTCCCCGTTAAAAAAGACATCTCTACAAGAAGAGAAGAGGACGTGGAGCTCCAAAGAGGGAGAGAGTACTCGCAAAGAAACTAGCATTAATCTCTTCAATCTTACAATTTAGTACCATCTAAGTCATTTTCTTAGATTTCCGTCTATGCAGAGTGTTGTGCGGTCTAAAATCCTAAGGTCGCATAAGGAGTATATGCGACCTCTCCCGTGATGGTTATATGCGACCTCTCCCGTGATGGTTATATGCGATCTCTTCCGTGATGGTTATATGCGATCTCCCCCGTGATGGTTATATGCGACTGCTTCCACAGGTTTTATGCGACCTTCTCCGTGCAGTTTGCCTTTATCAAACGGGAAAACTATAAGGAGAAGGAAACACGTAAATGCCATAAAGGAAACCTACAAGAAATGGGAGACAAGTAAACGCTATGGAAGAAACCTACAAGGAAAAGGAAACTGAAGATTCCTATTTATGATTAACTAGTTATCCGTTTTGAATAGCTATCCAATTATTTAATTGTATGTTACCCAATTATATAGTTACCTGTTTATACAATTAGGATCCTAGAGATATAAGGAACCTAGGGGCATAAGGTTACCTTTATCTATGAAAAGGGGGCTCTATGTTCCGAAGAAATATATAAAGTTCTGGGCAGATACAAGTCACAGAGAATAGAAGTCAGAGCAAATTCAAGCTTAGAGTATTCCAAACTTTGGGTAGTCTAAGTCTTTAGTATTCTTCAATAGCTTTCAGTCTTTCCGATTTCCAAACGAGATTGTAACCTTGAGTGTTCATTATTATCCAGAAAATAGTGAGAAAACAGTGGACGTAGGCTTATCTTTTTTGGGGCTGAACTACTATAAATCCCTCTCTCCTTATTTGCTTTGATTACTACTTCAATTCACACAAGCCACATCTCTTGCTTATTTATAAATTTATTGTTGATAAAACCTCCATCAACAATTGGCGCTAGAAGGAGGGCTATTCCGGCAGAAATCTTTGTCAAATTCCACCTTTTCAATAATGGCAAACACCAGAAATACTACCAGAGCCGCCGGGACTAGCCAAAATCAACCTCAGAGTACTACTGCTACACAGGCGACCCCTGCTCCGAATCAGCCTACTATGATGGCAACAGAGAACCTATCCCAAAGGCAGGATCGCATGGAGGAAATGCTCGTGAACCTTCAGCAAGTCACTAACCAGATCAATGATACTCTGCGATAACTTGCTGAAGGGCAGATGGTGACCCCACCACAACATGAATGTCCCAAAGAATGTCCTGCTCAATTACCTGAGAAGGGAATACAGATTCTCGAGATGAGAAGACGTGACCAGCCAAGAACTCAGCAAGAGCGTCATGAAGAATGCACCTCCAAAGGAAAAGGCAAAGTCGTAGACTTGCCTCTAGAGTCTCATACGGAGAGTTCGAGTACGAACCGTGGACGTAGACAACCTTCTCGTAAATCCAACAACAACCAGGATCACTTGAGCAGCGAACAAGGACGATCATCGAGAAGTGTCTTCGAAAGAATCAGCAGGGAGTCAAGACAAGATCCTGCTGACCTAAGGCAGTACTTGGAGCGACGACGTGGCCATGATCGATCTGTATCGCATCATAGCGACCACAGCCGGTCTCGTCGCACTATGCCACCGGATTCCTCTCATAGGACGCAGGAGACCCTACCAGACCAGCCCGCTGTGAAACAAGATAACGGACAAAGGTCGCTCATACCACCAGCAAGGAATGATGCTTTCCCTCTGAACGTCGACGTTCACAATTTACGGATTGCATTAG
>JXTB01000310.1:366846-382870 GCA_002914805.1 Parasponia andersonii | reverse complement strand
TTAAAGTATTCCAAACTTTGGGTAGTCTAAGTCTTTAGTATTCTTCAATAGCTTTCAGTCTTTCCGATTTCCAAACGAGATTGTAACCTTGAGTGTTCATTATTATCTAGAAAATAGTGAGAAAACAGTGGACGTAGGCTCATCTTTTTTGGGGCTGAACCACTATAAATCTCTCTCTCCTTATTTGCTTTGATTACTACTTCAATTCACATAAACCACATCTCTTGATTATTTATAAATTTATTGTTGATAAAACCTCCATCAACACAGAGCACATTATACCTCTTGGAGGGATAATAGATGGAATAAAAAAATTCTGTAAGCCAGAACATCGAAAATTGCCATTGATGAGGACATTACTGAGCTTCAAGAGATTCATTGCCACTTACATTTTTTTTTCTTTTTTGAGAAAATGGTCTGCATTTTCTTCTACAACTCCTCAAGACTCATAAATCCAAGGTCTCTTTCTGTTGATCTTGGACATTTCTACGGCATACTTTACAAAATTCCAGTCTTCTTCGTCACTATGTTACTCCTTTTACTTTATTTTATTTTAAACTTTGAATTGAAACCTATAGACCCAAATTTTATTTATCTTTTTCTAATTGTTTGCTTCTTCTAGTCCCTTGTGGTCAAAAGTTTCAACCACTCTCGACTACTCAAACCTCTCTAAGGAGGATTGTTTTTATCCTTTGACAAACCTTCTAAACTCTTTCTTTTTCATTTTTTTTTTTGGAACGAGTGTGTTCAGCTAGTCATTATGTAAATTTTATAGTCTCATACACAATTTTACAAGATAAAATTGAGAGATTCAATTGAATTTGATCATATCATTGAATTTATGAATATTTGATTTTTTTTAAGGGTACAACTGGAGAGGGTTATTTTGAATTTATTTGAACACACTATTACTATCACTTTTAATTTAATGTGAAATAAAACAAAAAAAATCATTTTATATTGAACGGACATGTGCTCTCTTTCTCTACTACGTGCGGAAAAGTTGGTAAATACCCGTTTTTGAAATTATATTTTTATAAATATTTATTTTCTATTTTAATTTTATAAATATCTGTTTTATATATTTTTTTAGAGAAATATAGATTATTACTATTTTATATATGAAATATATACTACGGTATAAATTTCATGCATTAAATATATACCGTAGTCTACATTTTATGAATAAAAATTATACTAAAAATTGACACATATTTTAAAATATGTACTGTTTATATTTTACACATAAAATGAGTACCTAACAGGTAAAATTTGCATCGTAAAGGTGAATCACTCAAATTTTATATAGAAAATGTGGACCAAAAAATGGGTATTTTGAAAGAAAAATTAAAAACGGGTATTTTTGAAATAAGTTTTAAAAAACGGGCATTAGGCATATTTTTCACTACCGTACGTTGAAGGTAACTTGGAAAATTGTTGGGTTATTTAATTGATCTGTTGAGATTCTTTAAGCCCAAATTATATATTTGGTTGCAATATTTGTGGGCCTAAGTGAGAAATGAGACGAGTTTACAAAAGAAGGGAGGTTTCTGCAATTCAAAACAGAGTTTTGACTTCGATGCTCAAATCCAACGCCGCTGACAAATTCTTCAAGCTGGCTTCAATAGTGATTTTGCATTAGCCTCACTTAGCCGGCAACAATGGCTACTCTTTATTTTTTTTATTTCCAATTTTAGGGGTGCTTAGAAAGTTTTTATTCCATCTACTACCCTATCAAGAGGGGTTATGTGCTCACATGACATTTAACAGTTATTTCTGACTGAAATATTAAAAAAGGGACTTAAATGTTACTAAATTGTAAGATTGAGTTAAATGCTGAAATAAAGGATATGGACTAAGTGATATGTCAGAAAATTTGGAGATCCGTATTTATAATAGTTAGTTGTATGTAGCTATGTTATTATTATTTGGTCCCACCTCCCAGCAACAAAGCAAGTCTCCATGTAATATCCAGAACACCTATTATTTGGCTAAACTTTTCTTGGAAATAACAATAGCAGGCGATAATCAAAATTGCATATAAATATCAGAGGCACCATAAGGGATGGGGTAAAATTAGTATAGTTTATTTTATTGATTATATGGGTGTACAAAAGGTATTTATGTTCTGATAGTTCTTTTATTTTTTAAAAAAGGTAATTATTATTTATGAATATTATGGAATTTATATTTGGGGTGTATGAAAGGTATTTATATTTTGATGGTTCCTTTATTTTAGAAAAAAAATAGTTATTATTTATGAATATCATGGAATTTATATTTCAAATAAGACATTATGAAGTACTTGTAACAGGTTACCCAGAAGATAATTATCATTATTTATTCATTTAATTAACAAAATACCTCTTATTTGTTTATAAATACGAGATATTTTATTCGTTTGAGAGACGACTTATCTTTTTTACACGACATTTGCTCTATTTTCTCTCCACATATTCTTTATAGATCTGTACTGATTTTTTACTCTTTTGTAGAGAATTAAGAATTACATTAGTATTTGATCTCTACAAAATGGTATGTAAGCATATCTTACGATCACAATCCTAATAAAATTTTAACCTATTTTCTCTAGATGAATGATGGCAAGTAGAAGGACCCTTTATAAATTCAATTATAAATTTAGCGTTTACAATAAGCAAATGACATAAAAATTTAGTAAGGTTAATCTTTGGTATCATATAGCTGACTATACCTCGAAAGAAGTGCCTAGAATTTTGTTGTTGATGCTGTTGTTTTGGTGTTTTTAGGGGAAAAACAAAAGGTTAATCTTGTTTTTAGTCTCTATAAATAATCTATATTTTATTTTGAACTATGAAAATTTAAATTTCTCAAATTTGATCCATGAGCAATATTTTTGTCTCTTTTTAGTTCATGAACCTTCCTCTATTTTGAGGTTACATAGGTATTATTATAAAAAATTCTCCTTATAATGTCAAGTTAAATTGAAAAATAAAATTCTTCTAATAGATTAGCTAATTCTCCAATCTTAAGATTATCATACTCTAATCAAATGTAACTGATTACTACGACACTAGGAAAAAAGAAAAAGAAGCTAAATGCATCTAATAGTAACAGACTATTGTTAATGTATCTGTTTCCATAAATTGGAGATTTTTTGTCAATATTTCTGATTTCCAGGAAAACTCAGATATAAACCATTTATATATTGGCATGAATCACAAAGTAGTACTAAACATTCACTTTTACATTTTGTTTTCTATGGATATGTAGATTTTAGTTGCCTACAGAGGGGGAGATCTACAAGTCTCCCTCCTTCTGTTTTTTTATTAGCAATCTGCTATGAGAAAAATAAAAAGAAGAGATATGCTTTACTAAGAGGGAGATAAAAAACTCCACAAAAAAGAGACAATATAGTTATAGTTATTATTGATAATTTCAGAAAAGTATGCAGAAGACCACTTTGTTCCCTTGATCTCGTTCATAGTTAATGTTTCCATATAGAGAATGGCAAAGAATAAAATGTATACCAATTCCATAATCAAAGAAAACATTTGGACAACTAATAACATAATGAGCCCATTTCATGATCGTTTTTGAGAGTTCCGAGGATGGATGATTGAAAATGCTTGTTCCATAAAATCATACATTGTAGGAAAAGATCTAAACACGAAATAGTCCACGAATCCTCAAAAGTCACAATTTGCAATCATGATTTTCTTTTCTTTTTTTTTTTCAATTAAATAAAACTACTATAAATCAGAGATCACAGTATATACAAAACCATATGATTTAGAGTAGTAAAATGTTGCATTTGAAAGTTCGAAGTCTCAAATGAGACCAAAAACCATAATTCATAGATCAAATTTGAGACATTTTAGAAGTCAATGACAAAAAAAAAATAAGATTTAGGAAACTAGCAATTGGACAAATCTTTGAATTAATTTTAACAACAAGCAATAAATCTTGTGATTGTATTAATGACTAAATAGACTCTTTCAAAATATAGAAATTGATGATTGAATTCTTTATAGTATGTTTGAAACAGTGGCCATAGAAGTATGCAAATATTCTAAGAAAGAGGAGGAAAATTTTAACGAAAGAAAAGTGATTTTCCAATAATTTGCAACTCCACGTAGTTTGGACTTATAAAAGGCTGCATTATTGTTTAGGAGAATTATATAATCTTGTTGTATATTAAGGACATTCTAATTCGTAAAATAAATAAATAAAAAGAAAATAAAGGGGAAAGATAATAAAAATAAATAAAAAACAATGATCAGAAAAGATTATAATTTTTTTTTTCATATGTTTACGTATTAATTAGTTACGCATAAAAAAAATCTATTTAATGAACATACGTTTCAAATTTTTTGGTAATAACATAACGAACGGGAGAATTTTCGGCAACAAATGAGCTGCAGCTATGTCAGCAACAACAATCATGAGGTCTGAATTGTTCGCTGGTTAAGACCCACTAACTAGCATATTTAATGTTTTAATAACTGCCTCAATCACGCAAGTTGAAGGGATTTAAAAATGTAACTGAAATTCCTATTAGGCCAACACAAAATACTCACAATTTGTTTTACATATTTAATAAATGCCCATTTTTGTTACCTTTCTTGCAAAATGGCCAGTTTTTAGTAGGTCAATTTTTTGTATATAAATTTAATTAATAAATCAGTCCGTATCAGTATACAATTTTTACATCTGTATATCAATTTCTTTTTATTAGTGTATCACTTTCATATCAGTATATCAATTATCGTGCGTTAGTATTCAATTATTGTGCGTTAGTATATTACTTTCATATTATTATTATTATTATCAATCTGTAAGCTTTTTTTCATAAACTAATTAACGGATATAAATGTTCAATAATCAATTTATTTTAGCATTTTGGATTAACTTGGCCGTTAAACTTTTTGATGAATTTGACCATTTTTAATAGTGTTTGAAAACCAGTCATTTTTAAAATTTGAAGCTAAAATACGACCATTTGGCTAAGAAGACTTTAAAAAAGAAACGTACATTGTTTTCACTTTATTTTGAGAAATGACTGTGTTTTTAACTTATATAATAAATGTCTGTTTTCGTTATATGTTTTGCAAACTGAATTTTTTTTAGTAGATTATTTTTTATTTATAAATTTTATTAGTAAATCAATGTTACATCAGTTTATCAATTTCTGTTTATGAGGTTATCGATTTATTAAGTGTTTGTGTGTCAATTTTATATTATGTTTATTAATCTATAAACTTTTTTACAGACTAATAAACCATTATAAATAATTAAAACCTGATTTATATTAGCCTCTTTAGACTATAACTAGGTCATTTTGCAAAATCTTTTAACAAATTATGCTATTTTTAAATAATGCTTGGAAAACAACCATTTTTTAATCTTAAATCAAGGGTTTTTTTTTTTACTTTTACCTACAAAAATAAAAACAAAAAATTAGAAAAATATAATGAGTCATTTTTTTTTCTATCACATTCTTTAGAAAATAAATTTTAAAAAAAATACAATGAGTCATTTTTTTTTTTTCTATCACATTCTTTAGAAAATAAATTTTAAAAGAAGGTTTTAGAAAAAAGTCATTTTAAAAAATGGTTATTAGTTACCCATTACTAGTTTCTGAAAAATGGTTACGACTACCAGTTATCGGTTATATACCAGTCATCAATACTTTTGGTTATTAATTACCAGTGCTCTAAAACTGATTACTAGTTAGTTATTATTTTTTTAAAAAATGATATTTTTATAAGGCTTTTTAAAAAGTGGCATTTTTAAAAAAATGCAGTATGAGATCTAGAATTATAGATGAGCCCACAGTAAATTTGCAACTCTTTTCTAAAATTTCCGTAGGTGACCAAATTTTCACTTTACTAAAATGCTCCATGACCTACAACCTTAGATGGTTAGCTCCCAAATGATGATGGGCTCCCAAGTGAGAAACCCAAGTGCCTTGTTTGAAAGGGGATAACAACCTTCTTACATGACAAACCGTTGATTTCTCTAAATAAATTGTAATCAAATTTTGCACTTCCACATGTTAAAGGACAAATTTACTGCAGCTTAAGTTCTATTTACCGTTTGTGGATTTTCACAATGAACTCAATTGTTGAATCATTTATAGGGCCTTCATTCGCGTCTAACCAATAAAAGGATGTCATATGATTTAAAATTTGAAACTACCTATTGAATTTATTAAATTTATCATTTTTATTTAAATATTAGTTTAAAATTTTGGTTTTTTAATACAAAAATTTTCTAAATTCTGCAAAATTAAGTAAAATTAACCATGCACTCAATTTTTTAAAGCAAAACATCTTGAAGTACTCTGACATTAATTATGTTTGTTTTCCTTAGAATTTTTTGGTTCTTTTTATCTTTCCCGCTAAATTTTGTATATATTCTTACTTTGCACCCTTAACTATAAAAAGTTATATCATTACACCTGAATTACTTCTATGGTTATTCCGTCAATTTAACTAACATAAAAATCACGTGATTGTCACATAACCTAAATTCAAGATATTTTAGTAATTTAGTGAACCAAAATTACATAAATATAAAATTTTTCACTTATTGTTTCCCTCCCCCTTCTTCGTCCGACTCTGAAAATTGAGAACTAAAATAAAAAAAAATCAAGAAATTCAAAAATAAGCCTAACTTGGTACACTATCAGAAATCTAAACTAAACCTATACAAAGAGATTGAATTTTCATCTTCGTTTTTTCTTGATGTCTTTTTAATTTTTTTAATTTTTTATTTATGTAATTTTGGTTCAATAAATTATTGAAATATCATTTGGATTTAGATCATGTGATAATCATGCGATTTTTATGTTAATTAAATTGACAGAATTATTATAGATAGAGTTTAGGGGTATTGATATAACTTTTTATAGTTGAGATTGCAAAATTAGATAACATACAAAGTTTAGAGGGGAAAAGATAAAAAAAGACTCTGAAAAAAGGGAAACAAAATAGAATTAATATTAGGGAGCTTTAGAGGTTTGTACTCCAAAAAATTGAGTTCAGGTCAATTTTACTTAATTTTGTTAGGTTCAGGAAGTTTTTGTATTAAAAAACCTAAAGCTCCATTTGGTTCACTAATTTTATACCATTCAAATAGTATATTCATTGGAATATGTGTCTGTTTTAATAATTTTAATTTTTTTTATTCAAATAGTCCATTGAAATGAATGTTTGTTTCAACAATTCAATTTTTCCATTCAAATAGTCACATCAACTATTAGAATAAATTTTTTCTTCTTAGAATGAGAGTAATGCTCCCCTTTTGTTTTTGCATGGTTCCATTTAAATGCTCCAATCTTAATTACAAATCATTAATTGTATTTTTTTTTTCACTTCAAATATCTTATGTTCTAATTATGACACATTCCACAGTTTTTATTTAAATACACATATTCAAATGAATAAAGTATATTGGGGCCTAAAATTTTAATAGGACGCGACACTGATTTATTGCTTGGATACAAAGTGGAAGGGTAAAGTTCCATAGAGGATTTGGATTCTCCGTAGACCCACAAGAAAATCAACTATAACAAGTTAATTCCAATTAGCAAACTAATTACTAAGAAAAGGAAAACATTACAAATTTGGTACGCTACTTTCAATCTTTTACATGATATCACAAACCAAAAGTGGTATCAATCTGATTGAGGTTTCCCACATGAACAACTGTCTCACACCAGTTAGGCATTCCCTTAAACCCAACATCCTTAAAATCTTCAGTCTTTGGATCATAAAGAACTAAAGCTTTGCATTTGTACTCCAATAGAATCTTTCCATTCTTCAAAACATACAAAACACGGTTAAAACTTCTCCTTTTAGCAATTCGGGATATCATAGAGGACCGTTCTAGTCCTAGCTCCAATGCCTTAGGCACATAGCTTCCTATGTTGAACTCTTTGGCCCAAGACTCGTTCAAACCATATTCCTTCATAACCCAAATCTCTAGTTTTCCGTAATTCACATACAAACCAATTGAAAGACAACCTCTTAGTACAGCTAAGTAAGCCAAGTTCCTAAGGATAAGATGATCAGGTTTAGGAATCTCCCTGAATTGCTCATCTGCAAGATCAAACGAGATGATATTACGATGCGGGCGATATCTTCTTGGACGAGTCTCCCAGTGAATTCTTCCATTAAGTAAAACCTGTCCTGGCCAATCATCAAGGTAGTATGATGTTTTTCCCAAACTTCTCCACGAGGAGCTTCCCAAGCTTAATACTTGAACTTCTGATTTTGGAAAAGAGAACCTTCTTATCCCATGACGCAAGTTTGTTTGTTCATTTGACCAGTAGTAGATGATCTTAACAACCTTGTACTCCTTGGCTGAGGGATGAAAGCCAAAACCAAGTACCACACTTTGTTTCGGATACTGATTTGTGTTCGGTAGCTCTCTGTATTCCCTGGTAAATGGATTGTATACACTGGTGATCGACGAATTATCAGACGATAAGCATAGTAAACCGTTACATGAGCTTACCACGTCGAATTCAGGCGACGAAGAACAGAACGGCATCTCAATTTTCTTTACTGGTGTCTCTTTGCCACTGTAGATTGCATCAAAATCGACAAAGTAGAGCTGGTTTTTTATGGGATAGTTAGAGTGAAAGATAAGGCATAATTGATTATCCTCTCTCGATCGGTTTGGATACAAATGATCAAGAAGATAAGGGTCTTGAGTCAATATCCGCCAAGCTTTGCTTACGTACTTGAATTGGACCAAAGATGATATGGAAACCTTTGAGAGTATTTGGAGCATGATTTCTCGAGGGAGACTTACTATTCCAGTACTTGCAGCTGGTAAACTTTGATCATTTTCTTCCTTACTCCTGCTTGTTTTTTGCTGTTCTTCTCGGTTATTCGAGTCCATGACTACGAGGAAGCTTCGGATAGAGTAAAATGGTAAAACTTATAAAATATGGATTGATGGAGGAGTAAGATAGGAGAGTAGCAGCGGTAATGTATTGTTGTATGACATATACACTTTGACAAAGACGAATAAGTGAAGCTAATTAGACGAAAACTTCAAGGAAAATATTGCTGTTAGGAGGAATATTCTTTGCTGTCCAATAATGGAGCACAGACGGTTGTGATCATGTGCTTTAAGAATTCAATATTTAATGTGAATTTTTCTTTGTTTTTTATGATGTTAGGATCTAGTACCCCGCCTAAAAAACGCTTTGGTAGACGTATCAAGACACCTCGGTAACTATGACCTATCACAGTATCTCGAACTAAAGTATTTTTGAGGGCATCGTGGTAAGCTTTTTAAGATGTTTTTAAAACACCTTAAAAAACCCATTTTCTTATAGTGTTGAAAATAAACTGTTATATGCAAGTTACATAATTGGAATTTCATTAGGGACCAACAGAACTCTGACTACAGCTTCCTCTAACACCAAGGAAATTAAGTTCAGATTGGAAGCTAACTAGAGCAACCTTCCAACTCCCTTTTAACAAAGTACAATTCATTCAAAAATATGTAAAAATTCACAATCAATGGGTTGATTTTGCATCTAAAATGTAAATATGAGATTCATATTTCACTATAAGGGTTAACTTCTAATATAATTTTTATTGAATTTTACAATAAAAATTATGTTATTTTATTTATTAATAATCATATCCGTATTACTTACAATAATACAATTCTTGATAATCATAAAATTTGTGACTGCTTGGAAATTTATATCTTTTGTCGCGACCCAAACCCAGGCCAGTGGCAAAATAGAATTTTCACAAAGATGAGAATTCCTTGATTTATTTTAAAAATATATTAAAAGTTTTAATTTTATAAATAGTTCATTTTAATAAAATATTTTGAATTTTATTCCGTAAGCCTTTCCTACATTTCGTATACACTATTAACATAGATTGAATAATAGCTGGAAAACATAAATCAAATTTGAGTCCAAACATCATCATCATTTACAATAAAAGTCAAATATCAGAATGACATATATAAGTTCACAGACATAATAGAAAGTAGTAATCTTGGTTCAATATTAATACAAAATCCAAACAATCTAAACACCATAACAACACGCTTCTAGTATTACTAAGACAACAAACTATAGTTAGAGATAGCCTCTCAATCCTCTTGATCATCAAGGTCACACTGAATACCATCTAAAGAGGGAAGGTAGGGGATAAGCATGAAATACCCAATAGAGAAGCAATTACCTCGATTAAAAATATCATAGTGATGGAAAGTTCCTGCATAGTTAGTTTAAATCTAAAAATATACATATATATATATATATATATAATCCAGATCAAAAATCCATATATGTATATATATAATACAAAACAGTATAATCAAAACCATTCAATTCATATGCATATGACACAAATCAACCCATACCTATGAGCTTATATCCTCTTATCTGTAGAAACTTAGGATGATGGCACTAAGTGTACCTAACAACTTGTCAAACACCTAAGCTTATACTCGGATGGGACACCCATGTGTCGCCTACTAAATCAGAAGGAGCAACCGAATTACCTATACATGCAAAATATAGAGGTAATCAGAAGAAACAAACCCAACGCAAGTTTTTGGACTCTACATCGATAATGGGGCATGTAACTCATGTATGATCCTATAATACGTACAATATAGAATAGAAGTGTGAAAACGGTTGTACTTTGATTTTTCAGTAAAATGAGCCTACTAGAGTTCATAGAAAAATAGGCAGCATAACAACCCTATTTTTGATATACCCAAAAATAACCTACACTCAAAAAATCCTTAGAGTAATACAATGTATAACATACAATCAATTTTCACCATAGATATTCAAATAGTTCAAAAATTGCATTTGCCACCATATGTTGCAGAAAATAAGTATTATTTAAAAATAATGTAAAATAGAAGTAACTGAATCTCTACCTCACTAAAATAGCAATATTACACTATTGGATCCTTAAGGTGTCGTTGGATGATTGCTCTGAGGGTCAAAAACCAATTCTAGGCCCTCGATTGTTCTCTAGTGAAAATTAAACTTCTCAATGGAGCTTCAAATCCATAAATAGATCTTTTCACTGAATTCTTAGTATTCACAATAGCTAGGTTAGATATATAATTCGTCCAATTCAGGTCCAAGCCAAAATTGCACATGTGGCATGCAAAACGAGGCAAATCTTATTTATCTAATTTTGTTTTTCATACTGGTCATCAAATATAGTCAATATATATCAATCTTCTCTATTTTCCGAGTACATTCCAAAAATGATATCAAAATCACAATCTAATAGCCGAATTAAAAAGTCAAATCTTAAGCTCAAAACACTAAAAAATGGTAACTTTCAAATCGGGCAAAATGAAGTCATGAAAATATATACCTTGATGTTCTTCTTGACGAGATGAATCCAATAAGCCCAAGAACGTGAGTTAAAACAGATTGAAACAACAATAAAAATTTGAAACTCCTTCTGTGGCATATTTCTAACGATGGTGAGCGACTTTGGTGGCTCCTGGAGGTCGGTGACGGCCTTGAAACGGTGCAATGAGGCCTCGCAACAGTCCTCATGGTTGGATAGCAGCCCGGCGAGCTTTAGCTCCTTTGGGTGGCATTCGGCCGAGAGCGAGCTGGAGACGAGAGAGAGAGAGAGAGAGAGAGGGAGAGAGTGAGGGTAGGAAGAAGAGAAACCCATTTCCAAAACTCTTTCAATTTTGTCCTTATAGAAATTGCACTTTAGTCCATGTTCTTTAAAACTTTTACAATTTAGTCTCTCATTAAATCTGAAAATTGTCAAAATGACCAAAATACCCCTAGAAAATATGGGATTTTAATGTATCAGGTATTCATATGATTTATAATTTAAAGTCGCACAATTTGTGACGATCAAAAACACACAAAATTGCCATTGTCTCAAATTATACAATACCATAAAAAAACACAAAAATTAGTCCAAAAATCCATTAGTAGTCACAAAATTAGTCTAAAATATTCTAAAGACATAATTTGTGACGATCTAACATACACAAAATTGTCATTATCACAAATTAATTCAACACCATAAAACACACCAAAATTATCCCGAATTCCATTAGTAGTCACAAATTAAGTCCAAAATAATTCCTAAAAACATATAATATTACACTGCAAAATAAACTGTAAAATGATCCAAACTCCCTCGACATGCTACTTATAGAACTGGAGCAGTTCACTTCATGAACCAAATCCAAACGAGAGAGGACGTGGAGCTTAGCATGCATCTAAAACATCGTTATAAATTAATTATTCAATCATTTTTATAAAAAGAAAAAGATAAAGAAACCACATTCAGTTTTCTAGGTTCTTACTAGTTGAAGTGTACCATTTCTTGTTCCTCCCATCCTACTAGAGATCACATCAGTGGTGGAGGTTCTAGCTATCAAGCAAGGAAACATCTCCGCCCAACGGTTCTATGAATACCAAATACCCAAAATCAAATAATTAATAAAAGAGAATTTGAAAAATCTTAGTAGAAAAACTAAGGCTAAAATTGAATATTGTTACATAGTTCATGGCTGCCAAGGCCTTTCAAGATACACAGACCTTTTGATCGACTGCTTGGGAACTTAGACATCGACTGGAGCCCTCAAAGAAGGAAGAACTAGCAAGGTGTTCAACGAAATTTCGAAATCGGGCATTGTTATAGTGGTTGTGTTCAACCCACCAAAGCCATTACTTCCAACTCTGAGCTCCAAAGCCAAACTCAGCATTGGATGGGCCATCATCAAAGTGGTCAAGGCTGAAATAGGTGATCCTAGAAACTTCTTGGTGAGAGTGCACAAACTCCTGTGCTTGTCTTTGAGCGAGGCATTCTTGGCCCCGAGATGCTACTCTTCGATCAATATTTCTTCGATGATTTTTGGGCCGTGGTAGTTCCTAAATATGAGATTTCTCATGGCATCTCAGATCTTATCATTTTCCTACTAGAGCAGTGAGTTCTCATGTTGTTGGAGTTGGATTTGGTAAACAATCTCCCCAAAAATGATAATAATTAACTACTAAGAAATTCCAATTGATAATCTTAATGAAAGGAATATGTTGCCTAGTATATGACTTCATTTGGGTTTGACCATTTTGGAACTAGAATTTTTGATGGCCTTCTTCGCCGTTGCTGCTATGCTCCTCTCTCTGTCTCTCTCCTTCGATTGGCTTCTTTCTCACTCTTTAACAATTTATTCCCATCTGAGGCTATTTTAGACTTTTTATTTTCTGGAGAGTATTAGAAAAGTCATTTTGAAAAAGTGTTTAAAAAAATCACTTTGACCCAAATTTGAACTACCCAGATTAATTTCTTATCATTAATTACATTTATCGATCGTGAATTACAATGATTATACTATTTTGTTACTTAAATTTTCAACTTACACAGTAGATTACTGTAGGTTGTGTTTTGCTACAGTAGTGACTATTTTGTCATAAACAATTAATTTTTTTTATAGAAATAAGTTATTTGTAAAACACAAAATTTGGTAATCATGACCAAAAAAGAAATTTAGAAATTTCAATTTATATGGTAGACTACCACGAATTGTATAATTATTGCTGTAATGACTCTTTTGTTACAAACTATTAAACTTTTAATAGAAATAAATCATGTACAAAACACATAATTTAGTAGTGATCCTAGACAATGAGACTTTGGCTCTTAGAAGCAGATAATACCTTATTATATGACTAAAAATTTGTAGCACAAAGATTATTGTTATAATAATTATATATTTTAGGGCAATCCACTACATGAGTTGAATGTTCGAAAGTAAAATAATACAACAAGTATAATTTAAGGTTTATTACTATAATTAGACCTTATTTTGTAATTGGGAATTTCCTAACTGTAATGTTCCTATTATAGCAAACAATTACTATAACAAGAATTTCCTTCTTTTAGGAAAACAAAATCTTAAGAATACATGAAACTATAAATTGATAATAACATTTTACATTTAAACCTAATAAAAAACATCAATACCAAAAAAGATTTTTTTAAGAGATTATGATAAATTATACATAATAAAAAGATAGTAAAAAAATATATTTTTTAATGTCTTTCATGTTTTGGACGATAAAATACCATGTCAACCCGAAATTAACCCACAATAGTCCGATAAATAAATAGATAACTTTTTCATATGTTGAGAGCTGCTTTATACAAAAAACCAGTATACTCCCGAAGGTCACCCAAAAAAACATGTTTGGTTAAAATAAAGAATTTATTTTGTGTTTTCAAAAATTTTGAATTTCTTTAACCATGTTTTTAATACATCATGTGTGTTTATTCTAGTAATTTTTTTTATCTGAACTATATTAGACTATTAAATAGAGCTTTTATTATATATTTTCAGAATTTTTTAACTTCTTTAACTATGGCTTTTTTTGATACATCATCTGTGTTCATTATATTAAGTTTTAAAATTGTGTAGTGTATATGAAATTATGCTAAGTACCATTACAACAAAAAAGCATTTCACCGACACAACGACGCATCAATGAAAGTATGAAAAACACGTCATTAAAAGTTGTTAGACAATTGCCAATGTATTACTTCGTTGTCAGATGCTAGATGACATCGGTGAAAGAGTGTCATTGAAAGCAGCACATACCAACAAAAACATAAATGAGTCGATGAAAGAATCATTTTTCGATGTGTCTTCGGCCTTTGCCAATGCGTCACATGGTGTTAGTGATTTTCCTATCCAACTAATTTCTAATGTCTATTTTCAAACATCCAATGTTAAGTTAGATTATTAGTTTATTTAATATGATTTCCAAATTTCCACATTTGAGAAACTAGATGCTAAAAGTGAAATAAGAAACAAGATAAAAGGGAGACACACGAATTTTATCATATTTCAATATAATCAATTTGTGCCTTTATTCACGAGACCTAGTCTAATTTAGCAATAATCTACTAGAAGAATAATAGAATTATCAATAAGGTCTTATATAAGAAATTTAGAATTCTCTTCTAGTTGGTGTCAGTTTGTGATTCTACTTCCTTCAGCTTATGTTTTTGAGCTTCCCACCTAGCACACAAGATCCCTCTCATGCCTAGTCAATCACGAGCTCCCACAAGTGAAATGGTCATTGAAATCCCTTCAGCTCTTGTTGTTCTTGAGCTTCTTAGCTTCAGCACAAACACACAAGATCCCTCTTGTATTCAGATCACCATTGAGCATCACCAATCTTTAGAATTAATATTTGACGCCATGGAAAATGAAACTTAGAGCTAAACAACATAAGAATTTTGAGAAAATAAAACTTGCTACTAAAGCAAGTGAGCATATGAAAATATCTCACAAAATAATACTCAAAGGACTTGGTCTCATGAGGGACGAAGCTTCCTATATATAGGAAAGTATAAGATGACAAAAATGGTTACATATAAGGACAAATACTAAATGAGCTATCTTTTCAAAATAAATGAGCTATCTTTTCAAAATAAACTGAGACTCTAATAAGAGAAACTCAACATTAAGATTTATATTGCAATACTAAATGTGTTATTTTGATTAAACAATCGGCTACATAGATAAAGCAAATAACCTTAGTTTTAAAGGTGTTATCTTGACAAAATAATTTGTTGCACTGATAAAATAGACAACGTCAAACTTATTGAAACAAAGTCAAACTTAAAAGTACCATTTTACCTAGATAAACTGAGACAGACTTACATATGCCATACCAAATGAAAATGTTTAAGTTACGATTATAAGTCTAATCATGCAGACCACGTGATATAATACCTAAACCATTAAGACCATGATGGTGAAAAACTTCAAGAACTTTAGTTGCTTTATATGGTGGATTGTCAAAGTGGCCTTGGTGCCTGATTACATAGTTACGTAGTACAAAACAAACTAACACAAAATCGAAAATACAATTAAAATACAAAATAAAATATTAATCATTACAACCCATCAAGATCGTAAGGTACCAAACTTGTGATGCCCAAGATTCTCACATACATAATAAGCCAATAATAAACATATTCATATTGCATAA
>JXTB01000310.1:330221-363144 GCA_002914805.1 Parasponia andersonii | reverse complement strand
TATATATATATTCATTAAGTTCACTGAAATTGTTAGTATGTGTTTTGTGAAACTCAGGATTTTAAATACAACTCAATGATATGAAAGATGATGATAAAATTAAGTGCATAAGAGATGGAGAAGTATGTGAGTAAATTCAACAAATAATTACCTCCCTAATTGAGTTCATACAAATAGAATTTGACATTTAGCTTTAAAAGATTTAGAAAATATCAATGAACTCACAAAAAAGACAAAGTCACATAGACATGAGACTTATGCATGATACCAATTGTGGTTCTTGCTGCAGGCCACACACAATGGTTATATTTGTCTCTTTTTATGACCATGCTTAATGGTTAGACATTTTCTTTTATATACATTGGCATTCCTGCACTATTTTCTTTCTCTCCAATTTTTATTTTTTTCTTTTTTAATATGAGAAGGGGAAATTCACCATTCTAATGTAACACAAGTCAATAGTTGCACACATATCAGAGGATAGTCCTCTTCTTTGGTGGATCTTCCAAAACATAAGAGTCTCTACATTCTGTATGATTACTTAAGGCTAGCTTTCACACCTAATAAGGGGTAGTCCTTTATAATTTAGGTATTTAAGAGACTCAAGACTATGCGAAATCATCCTAGATGATAAGAACTGCAATATCTTCCAAATCTAGAAAAGCTAATGCTCATTTATCACAATATAAGAAATCAATAAATCAAGATAATCAAAAGTTAAATTTCAACAAATAGAAACAATCATCTAGTCATAGATCAAAAATATGACAATTCAGTCATCATTGGTTTGCAATCACTTAAATCACACATTTTATACACTAAACATTTCTTGATTTTGCAAAATATGTACAGATATTATCGTGACAATATCGATAAATATTGTGACATTTTAATCCACGTCTTGGATAACCAATCTAGTTACTTAAGGTAAATTGATTGATTATTTTAAGTATCTCATTAGTCAATAAAAAGTGGTATTTTTATAAATACATTGAAAAGTGATATTTTTTAATTAAAATCCAGGATTGTTCAAAACAATTTAAACATCTAAGTTTTTTCAAAATTTTTAAAAAAATTACCTTAAAAAATCAAATTTCCTTTTAAAATTACATTGAGTTAGTCTCTTTTAATTTTTTTTTTAATTCTGTTGAATATTTGTTTTTCTTTTTGTTGAATATTGTGCCTATAAATGTGACAAAAATTAGTATATGGAATAAATATACAAAGAGCTAGACTGATTAGTGCAAGAACAATTCTAAAATTGAAGGAAAAATCAAGAAAATTATAATTTAGGCATTAAAAAATAGATTTTCTTATTATTTTGAGACTAGTAGATTAATTAATTCTAATTAAAATATGTCTGAAGAATCAAATATGTTTTTGTTATATAAACTCTCTCAGGGAACATCTCATTTCTTTTGGACCTGATTAGCTAAATTATTAGATGAACTTTTCCAACCTTCATGAGTAGTCTTTATTAAACTTATGATTCAAATTGACGTAAAAAAAAAAAAATCAAACAATAAATTTATTTAAAAAGAAAAAAGGAAAAAAAAATTAGTAAACAAAATTGAAGATAATAAAACAAAATAAGCGCACAATATATGAGTCATATTAGAGACACACATAATATATATATATAAAATATACACACAATAATATAACATATATTCTGAGTCACTCACATATATAGTAAGATCTAACTAATTCAAAAATCATAAATGGTTAAAGTTAATACCACATCACTGTGTGTATATTATGTACGTCGCTAGTATTTCTTAACTTGTAGACGTGATTTGGCTAAGAGCAAATGATAAAACCAAACAAACATAATATATGATTTCGGCTTGCAATTCAAAAAGAACAAGCACAATTAATATGGCATCACTTAATACACTATTCTACGAAAAAAATAAAATAAATGGCATATTGTTTGCAACACATTCTCTTATGTAATGATAGCGAGTATCGATATGCTTGCTTCGGTAATGAAAGACTGGATCTTTATCCAAAGTTATTGCTGACTTATTGTCAATACAAATCTCTGTTGGCTCCTTTTGAGGCATGTTTAACTCTTTCAATAATCTTCTTAGCCAGATTGTATGACTAACACATGACGTAGTAGCTACATACTCAACTTTATATGTTGAAAGGGTGACAATCGGTTGTTTCTTAGAGACCCAGGTGAAGGCAGTTTCTCCCATAAAAAACACAAAACCAATTATGTTTTTTCGATCATCAGTTACTTCGGCCCAATCATTATCACTGTAACCAACGAGTTTGTAATCATTAGAAACTGAATAGAACAAACCAAGATTGATCATACCTTTTAGGTAACAGAGAATTCTCTTTGCAGCTTTGAAGTGAGTAGTTTTTGGAGTTTCCATGTAACGACTCACTAGTCTAGTTGCATAGAAAATATCGGGCCTTGTACATGTCAAGTACTGAAGGCATCCAACAAGGCTCTTAAAGTATGTTGGATCCACCTTTCCTGCTTTATCATCTTTGAATAATTTTATTCCGCACTCCATTGTTGTACTTATTGGCTTGCAATCATCTATATTGAACTTCTTCAGGATCTCCTTTATATAGCTTTCTTGGGAGATAAAGATGCTTTCTTCCTTTTGCTTGACCTCTATGCCAAGGTAGTATGCCATAAGTCCGATGTTTATCATTTCAAACTCTTGTGTCATTACTCTCTTGAATTCGTTAAGTATCCTTAGATTATTTCTAGTGAATATGAGATCATCCACATATAAGCATATGACCAAAATATCTCCATCTTTAATCTTAACATAGAGAGTATGTTCATAAGGGTACTTAATGAATCTATTCTCTTAGAAATATTTGTCAATTCGTCTGTTACATGCTTTTGGTGCTTGCTTTAGACCGTAAAGAGCCTTCTTCAGCTTCAAAACCTTATCTTTATTCTCTTTCATCTCATAACCCAATGGTTGTTCGATATAGACCTCTTCTTCAAAAACTTCATTCAGAAATGCGGACTTTAAATCCATCTGATGAATCGTCTATTTGTTCTAAGCAGCAAGAAAAATAATTAGTCTTATAGTTTCCAATTATGCAACATGAGTGAATACCTCGTCGTAGTTAATGCTAGCTCTTTGACTATAGCTTTTCGCGACTAGCTTTGCTTTGTATCTTTCTACCTCTCTGTTGGCATTCTTCTTCATCTTGTACACTCATTTTACACCGATAGCTTTATAACCTTTAGGAAGAGTGGATAGTTCCTAGGTGTCATTCTTCTCTATGGCTTTGACTTCTTCATCTATCGCATTCCTCCATTTTTCATCTTATACAGCCTCTTGGAAGTTCACTGGTTCACAATTAACAAATAGGCAAAATAGAGTGAGGTTTTCGAATCTATCAGTCACCTCAAATAGATCTTCAAGAGTTCTTGTACTTTCTTTATGCCTCTCAGTTAAGAAAGATGGAGGTGAATCTTCATGAGTGGATGATGTTGGTGAGGAAGGTGGAGTAATAGTCTCCTAATGGACTTCTCTTGCTTGCTCTACTAGTGTTTCCCTATCTTCAAATTGTATAAAGAAATTGTAGTAATTTGTTTGAGAATCAAAGTCCCATTCACCTTCTTCATCGAATATTACATCTCGGCTGATGATTACTTTTCTATTGTTAGGATTGTATAGCTTATATCTTTTAGAGTTGGTGTCATAGCCGATGAAAATAAACTTCTCGCTTTTATCATCAAGCTTGGTTCTATGTTCGTCTAGCACATGCACATGGACTATGCTTCCAAAGACTCTTAAGTGGGAGATCCTAGGCTTCCTTCTGCTCTATGCTCATTGTGGTGTCTTTCCCCACATACTTCTTGTTGGAGATCGATTAGACAAGTACACTGCATATGTAACAGCTTTGCCCAGAACTCTTTGGGTAATCTCTTACTTTTCAGTATGTTTCGAGCTATATTGAGGATGGTTCAGTTCTTCCTTTCTGCCACGCCATTTTTTTGAGGGGATCTTGGAATAATTAAAGGTCATCAAATTCCATTAACTTCGCAGAATTCTTGGAACTTTTTTGAAGTAAATTCTCCTCCTCTATCAGATCTCATGGCTTTGATCTGAAGACCACTTTCCTTCTTTACAACAGCCTTGAACATCTTGAAAGCTTCAAAGACTTCTGATTTTTGCTTGAATTAAACCCAAGTCTTTCTTGAGAAATCATCAATAAAGAGCAAGAAGTAATTGCTCTTACTGAAAGAACTTGGTTTGATAGGACTGCACACATCTGTATGTACGAGCTCTAGTGGCTTTTGGGCTCTTGAATTCGACTCTTTTGGAAAGCTTTTCCTGAATTGCTTTCCGAGTAAGCATCCTTCACAAAGTTGATAAGGATGATTGATACATGGTAAGCCTCTCATCATTTCTTTCTTGGACAGTAGCTCTAATCCTCCAAAGTTGAGATGCCCGAATCTCAAATGCCATAGCCATGATGAATCCTTGTAATATGCTTTCAGACATTTTGCTATATCATTTTGAATGTTCAATAAGAGCATTCCATTTCTTGACATAGGCACCTTGGAAATCAAGTTCATGTTGTTATCTCTTATAGAAAGACTATAATCTTTCAAGTAAATATCACAACCTTTCTCTAAGAGTTGTCCCAAACTCAAGATATTTGTTTTCATTGTAGGTACAAAATAAACATTTGAAATAAATTGATGCCCCTCATTTCTTAAGCGAATAAGAATTTTAATTTTTCCTTTTATTGCTACTTTTGAATCATCACCAAAAGAAACACTCCTACTGATTGATTCATCAAGCTCTATAAATATTGATCGATGCCCTCACATATGCTTGCTAGCACCGGTGTCAAGATACCATGTGTTGTTTTATCCTCCATTGTTGTCTTTATATGCTAGTAGCACGGTGCCATTTTCTTCCCTTTTCTCTTTAACATAATTGAATTTCTCTTCAATTCTACTATTGGGTGCTTTACACTCTCTAGCATAATACCCAAACTTGTAACAATTAAAACATTCAACTTGAGATTTCTCAAGCCTTATGTTCATTCGACCTCTACCACGACCTCTTGTAGAGCTTTCTCCTCTTTCAAAAGTGTTGATATGATAATTGTAATTGTTGGAATTCTAACCTCGTCTACGACCTCGACTTGCACCACGTCCTTGTCCTCGGGCTTGTCTTCTACCACGATCATGTTGACTTCTTTCACTACATTGACTATCTTCTTTCTCTGTAAGTTGTGTCTTGAGAAGCTGCTCCTTAAAATTTGACTTCTTTTTTTTTCTTTTCCTCGTCAGCTTGTAAAGAACTCAAGAGTTGTTCTATCATCATGGCTCCTAAATCTTTAGTTTCTTCGATGACAGTAATAATATTCTCGAACTTTAGGTCTAACGATCGAAGAATCTTTTCCATGATCGTAACATTTTCAAGTTTCTCACAATTTCGCTTCATTTGATTCGAAATAATTAAAACTCTAGAAAAGTAGTCAGAAACTAATTTAGTCTCTGTTATGTGTAATAAATCAAACTCTCCTCTTAGAGTTTGAAGGTGGACCTTTTTGACCTTCTTTTCTCTCTTGTATAAAATTTGAAGTTTCTTCCATGCTTCTTTAGCCGAGGTTACACTTGAGATTTTCTCAAATCCGTCGTTATCTAAGGCCTGGTAGACGAGGAAGAAAGCTTTTTTGTCTCTCTTTCTTGAATCTTTAAACTATACTTCTGTGTTAAAGATAATATTGCCTCATCTCTTGGCTCTTCGTAGCCTTTCTCTACTACTTCCCAAATATCATGTGCTTCAAGAAGGACTTTCATTTTGATAGTCTAATTATCAAAGTTATTACCTTTGAAGTGGTGGAACTTAAAGAGATGCTAAATTTCTGGTAGCCATAATTCTTAACAGAGTAAACTTTTAGAAATTTCGATTACACAAATTGATCCAGAACGTCGAAAAACCTTAAGATTGACTTGTATATCAACTGGCTAAAGTCAAGGTCAAAGTCAACATCGGTTAACGATCAATATTGGTCAACAGTCAGGTCAACGACATGGTCAATGGCTCTAATGACGTAGTCAACAGTGCGATCCAATGGCTCTGATGGCTTGGTTAATGGCTCTCATGGCTCGGTCAATGGCTATGACGGCTTGGTCAAATGGCTCTGAGTCGGCTTAACTCGGTGAGTTGACTCAATTATGGTAGCAAACTTTCAACAACTCATTCAGAGTCGTTCGGACTCCGATTGGGTTGATTTTTACGGCAGTATTTTCATCTCGTCGAGCTCTTCGATTTGATATGTAATAATAGTATGTTTGCAACAAATAAATAATACTCTCAATTTCAAGATTTCTTTTCTGATATGGAAGATCAGTCAAAACTGCAACCAGAGAGCATACTTAGAATTTTGTGAGAACTCACAATCTCGCTCTGATACCACTTTGTTGGAAAGTAAAAAAAACTTTATTATTCACTCAAATACTTTTACAAGAGAAAATTCTCAACTTCACTCTTTAAGCTCACTCACTCACTCACTAGAAGTTATGCTTCTTTCTCTCTTCTCTTCACTCTTAGAAGTTTTGCTTCTTACTTGATGCTTAGAACTCAAATGGGCAGGGGTATTTATACTACTTGAGATAAACGAGAACCACACAAATAAATAATTACAAAAATTCTTAAGCCACACATATTTTCTTCTATACACTTCTAATAATAATCTAAGTAATCAAATAATTCACATGTAAAAAGCTAATATCTAGCTAACACTATAAAATTCTAGGTGGAAGGCTTCTTTAATTTGGACTTAGATTTTTTTCTTTTATGAGCTTTGCACTTGGGCTAACTCCAACTTATTAGGGCTCATGTTGATGGGCTTAAACAAATTTATTTTCAACAAAGAGTATGTGATTGAAGATTTGTCTATATTTATTTTCTGCCCCGATTGCACCTGTACCTTCAGCAGTGGATGCGCCTTTTGGTTCTACTAGTATGATATTACTTTAAGCTTACTATTTATTATTATGCTATTTATAATTATATATCTAATATCATTATTATATACTATTCTTTTTCTTTTTTACTAATTATATATTGTAGAGCCTATTCCTACTTACACTTCACCTTCATCTTATCAGTCGACACATCGTCTGGTTCTATGTGCAGGTGCCACTTGTGGGTGAGGTACTCAGGATATAAAGAAGGGAACTAAGGGTAGATTGACTGTGGGCTTCAATCTCACTCTTATGCAAGCTATTTGTGATAATGTCGAGCGATTCAATAATGATATTAGGTATATTATCCGTACATACTGCAGCTTCCGATACAAAGAGTGGAGGCTTGTACCCCTACACATTAGGGCACCGTTTCGTGATCGCTTCCTTAAGTAGTATTGTGTCGCATTTCATTATTTTAATTTATACATGTATGTTCTCATTCTAACGCATATATATTTTATTGAATATATTTGACATTAACCTTAATGATGAAAAATTCCGCAAGGTCATTGATCGGCAAATGCAACGAGCATAGAGGGGTCAAAAATATAAGCTACATGCTCACTTTATACACATTGGAGGAAATGAAGATCCCATTAAGACTAAGAGTCAGTGCCCTAACGATGTGAGCCAAGAAGATTGGATTTTTACCTGTGATCGTTGATCTAATCCTATTTTTGTGGCAATGAGAACAACTAAACATTATTTTCACATCACTAATTATGCATATATTTTTGTAATTAGTTACTTTTATTTTTCAAGATCAGATAAAGGAAATTGCAGATAATCATACAAAAAAGAAATGGAACTCAAGAAATAGATCAATGTCCACTCCTCATCATCACATTACTCGTGGAGCTGATTTGGATGCTCCGACGGGTCATATTTAGACTTGGCGTCTTCGTCATTAGTAGTTTGAGCACAGATGGACATCCCTTCGTCATTAGTAGTTTGAGCACAGATGGACATCCCTGAGTTAGAGGCTTAATATGTAAGTATTTTTTTTTTGTCTTTTTCTTTCATTTATGTTAATATTTTAATCTTGAAATGATCTTATTTTAATTTAATTTTATATGCAGTTGAGGCGAGATAATCCACCGGCAGATATGATCGATAAGTACATTTTGGAGAAAGCCCTTGGTTAGTAGTCTATACTGGTATATACCTAACACTTAGGAAAAATATATATATGCATGCAAACTATGGAAAATACATGATCACATTATGAACTTGGTAGAAAATTTAGTGGATTTAGGTTTTAAAAGTTTTCATGCAAATAATTTTTGTAGCTATAGAACATGCGTATATCAATTACATGATCATGTGTAACATAAATCAAATCTAGATGTATAAACCCTAGATATTAGATTTTGGGTTTATCTCTTGTAATATGCTTCTCCTTGATCTCCTTATTAATGGCGATCAAATCTTCAATTCTAGATCTACTTGTCTATGCTACTACTCTTGATTGAGGCGAGTGGGTATAAAGTTGAATCATTTGTTGGAGAATGATTAAGAATACCTTCTTGATCCTTTGGAATACCGGAATATGAAATAAGAACGTAAGGTTGTAAGAGATTTTTTCTCCCTTTCTTTCTCTTAACTTGGGGTAGAGCACCTCTCTCTCTCTACCTTTGTTTTACGTGTAGCTCTAGTTTAGTTACTATATAGTTTTTCTTCTCATGTATCTTATATATATGAGGTCCAAAAACTGCTAATTTTAATCTAACTAGGATTGAGCTTATTATCTAATTTGGACTTTGGGTGTATTTTTATAAATATATCCAACTCATGTAACTTATTTATAAAAATACGAACTTCTGTGTACAACCCTTATTTTGCACAATTTCATGAAACTAATTTTATAAATACCACCAACTAATTAATGAGCTTTATTGAGCTAGACAAGGGACCTAATAGATCCAAATAATCTAAGCTCTAATAGAATGATAAATATATAATAAGAGTGATATTTATATAAATACTATTAGTAAAGGGGACACTCCACTAAAGGCTTAATATTGCATTCTTAGATTAAATATCATGCCTTTTGTAGAGATTTAATCAACTAACTTTAATTAACCTATCTATCTAGCATATTCTATACTACATGTAAAATCCCTATACAATGCTGTAGTTGGATAGGTAAAATTATCATAATACTCCTTGAACATATATTTAACTTTAAGTTACCATCTTTTTATCAAAGAATAATATTATCGATAATTTTGTTCTTAATAGCCATTAAGAACAAAATTATCAACAAATTATCAAGTGAATACTAAGATCTTAGATTTAATTATTTCATGAATCTTAAAAGACTATAAAGTGACATTAATGTATAGTGTCCTTAACTATTTGGTATTCCCGTCAATTCATAAGCCATACCTTAAATATGTCAGAGTTCGTCTCGAACTTAACAAAGACTAGTTTTTTAATAAATCAAAAGGTTACAACCTATAAAAGTAAGTCCAGCCAAATATCAAGAATTGAGATTTACATGCTAAAAGCTAATTTGTAGTAAAATTAAGAATTGAGTTACATCACTCAAATTTTTTTATATTACCTGGTCTTATTTAATACACATAATTTATTTATATTATATAAGTGTTCTATCAAAAGTCAGACACTTCAATGTTTCCAGACACATCATTTCCGTTGAGATAGACAAACACTATAATCTTTAGTAAATAAAGTATTCTATCTTTATTTACAAATTATGAACTAATTAATTTAGACAACAAGTCTCCCCATAATTAACACTTAATCATATTTGTTTCTTTACATAGAAATAAAGTAATGAAATTTTTTTCAGATAAATAAACTATTCAACTGATACAGTTTAATATAGTAAATATCACAATTATATATAAGAGGAAGTTGTTTATACAAAAAAGGTAAAATTGGAAATCTATTTTAGTACAAATATCCCGGTAGTCTATACATTTGTTTAGTTGGGACATGTCTCCTAGTTTTTTTGATAGGACTTGTACTGAAGAGGAACGAAGGCACCCTACTTTTGCTCATTTTTTGGAGGATTTGAACACGTACAAGTATTGTTTTCAAGAGCTCGAGGGTAATGTAGACTTGATGCATCAACCATTGATCTCTAAGAACATCATGCCTCCTTTGTCGCGTGTCGCGACCACATGTATCTATATGGCCTGTCAAATTTACCGTAACATCAACCTCCTCGCTCCATAGTAGAAGCAACGCTCCACTACGTCCTTTGCTATTAACATGAAAACTATTATCAAACCCTATTTGATTCTTCACACTCGTAGCCCAATTACTAGCTAGTCTTGTCTCCAAAAGAAAGACGAGAGAAGCAGAATTTCTACGAACAAAAATTCGTAGTCTCTGTAATGTACAAGAGTTCCCTATCCCTTGTACTTTCCACCATAATAAACTCATGCCTCCTAGCGGTCCTGTCCTACAGTACTTGCTGATATATGCCTAAGCATCACCATTTCGACATTTGTAACATCGTTCACCACCAGTTTCATTCGCTAACCCAGACTCTCACCACTTTTTGACTCAGTCAAAATATTTTGCTTCGCCCCAGCCACTTTTTTTTATCACGTAATGGGTCCCTGTCGCCACACTAGTACGGGTTCATTTCTTTCGTGAATTGCATTAAGATTTGACTCGTAGAATTTTGCATGCTTAAAACTTAGCACCAAAATAGTTTTCACAGGACTCTTATTCTTGAACATTTTTCTGGTGCCATTCTTCATAGTAGCACTTAAATTAGAATGAATTTTCTTTGAACCTAATTTGTCAACGGAATATCTTACCTAGAGTAAAGCTGTCTACAAAAGAAAAAGTGGAGCCTCATTATCCTCCGTCACTGCCTTTCCTTTATCCGGAATTGCTTCCCCTACTTCCATACACAAAGAACTAACAACATTAATTGATGATCCAGCATACTTCTCTTCTAAAATAACCAAATTAGCCCCACGTCTATCCTTACGTTGCACATCTACAGTCATCAGCGTACCTTCTCCTTGCAAACAATCTGATAATGGTTCAGAGTGAAGACCCATCTCCACATCTTCCCTTCGAGATAATTATTTTACAGTTGAAACACCATAATCTCCATTTCCTCCTCAAGCTCCTTAGTTTAATCAGCATGGTTTATTCTAACTAGATCTAGACCGTCAACCTCCGCCTCCTTCTCAGTATTAGAGCCAGAGTAATCATTAGGACCAGACTTAGATCCAATGTAGGTATCGCGTATAGAATTAGCATCACCCCTGGATTTCGCCACTGGAGTTGGAGCCCTCAGCCATGACCCATGTGGAAGAAGCTTCAAGGCTCCATCACCATGTTCATCTTCACAACGTTTCAAAATTCTCTTGCCCTAAGACCAATGATACCATAATAGAAACAGAAACTGGGTAAGTGTTCATAATGCAAGAGGAGTGAAACCTCATTCTGCGTCTTATCCATAAAGCAATGGATACCTTTTCGAAGATGTCGGACATTGATCTGTGCTTACACCTTCATACTACCCCCATTAACGTCAACCTTCTCAGTAGCATCAAGTTGACAACCCAAAACTGTGCACATCGATCAGTCATGCAAGCAATGGCCACATTAAGAATTTGGATCCAAAACACTATCAGGTTAAAATGCATTGCAGAAATCTCACTAAGGCCACAAGGTTTTACCAGAGAAATCAATTGGTTTCCAAACTACCACTGACCACCAGCGAGAATCCTTTGTCGTTCCTCTATGTTGCCAAAAGAAAACAAAATTAATTATTCGATCCCAATTGTTCGATCCAGAATGAATTAGGAATATGCCAAATCTGCTGTAAATTAAACCCGACGGAGCCCATCACGATTGGCAGTTTGAATACCCAAAGCCTTCCCTACCGGACATAATTCCATTCTGTCTTGTCCACAAGCATAAACATCCCCGTGCATCCATATAACAGGTCTATTGTCCTCGTCTAAATTCATTATGGCACACAACCGCGCAACCTCATCTAGATCTATGATTATTTTTTACGTAATACACCAAAAAACGCAAAGAAAAAAGAAAACAGCTACCGGAAAGATGACTAAAGAATCACAAGATGGTGAGATTAGGGTTTTTACATACCACTATAACAAAAAGATAATAGAACGACGACTCTAAAATGACAATAAATTATCGCCACTTTAGTATATCTCTAAAGTGACGATAAATTAGGATAGTTGCCGCTTTAAAACTTTTATATTTTTGAAGAAATAAAAAATTAAAGTGGAGATACTTATTGCCGCTTTAGCTTACCGCTCCAAAATGCCTAAAACAATGACAATAGTCGCCACTTTAAAAGGAGTTCGCCAATTAACGCCAATTTGAAATTAATGTTAAAATATTTTCTATAAAGCAAGGACAATAATCATTGTGTTATTGCTTTAGATTAATCTATTATTAATAAATTTAAATAATTATAATTATTATAAAATATTTTAAAATAAAAATAAAAATCGGCGACAATTGTCCCCACTTTAGAGTATGATATTTAAAGTTGTGATAATTATTCCCACTTTAAATGAGCAACAATTGTCCCCGCTTTAGAATTTTCATAAAAATTTTGGCACTCAAACTGACCGTCATAAATTTTTTGAGCTTCAAATGAAACAATATGCTTCATTTAACGCTGTGATACTAAATCTAAAAGCGGCGACAATAGTCGCCTCTTTATGCAGAAGCTGATCTTCTTCTTCTTCTTCCATTTTTTATCTCTGTCTCTCTCTTACATACACTCTCTCTCTCTCTCTCTCTCTCTCTCTCTCTCTCTCTCTCTCTCAACCTAGAAATTGTTCTCCTCCTTCATTAGTAAATTTTTTTTTTGCTATTTCTCTCTTTTTCTATCTATTTTTTTATTTTATTATTTTTTTTGGAAAATATTTTTTAGCTCGCCACCATCTTCGCCCTGCTGCTACCACCACATTGCCACCTACTGCTACTATCGTCATTGTCGCTGCCATTGTCGTTGTTGTTGCCGCCGCCAACCGTCACCGCTACTACCCCTTGAAGATTAATAGGTTAATTTTTGATTAATTTGTTTTTTTTTTTAAAAAAGTAATTGAAAATATATATTGTAATATTAGGTAAATTTGGATATTTTATATATATATATATATATATATATATATACACACACACGACTATGTGTTGTGATTTTAGCTTTGTTTTAGTATTAATTAAAATAAATGTTGTAATATTAGGAAAAATCAGATACTAATAGAGTTTTATTTTTTTTGTTTTAGTTTTGTTTTGATATTATATTATTAGGATTATGAATATTTATTGTATTTTTTGATATTGGATATGAATTTTTAATGGATTACTAGATTAGATTATTAGTTTTAATAGATATTAGGTTATTGGATATTTGATTATTGGATTAGATTAGATTATTAGTTTTAATAGATATTAGGTTATTGGATATTTGATTATTGGATTATATTATTAGTTTTAATGGAAATTAGATTATTGGATATTAGATTATTGGATTATAAGATTATTATATTATTAATTTTATTGGATATTGGATTTGATGAGCTATTGGTAACTTATATTATTGGTTTTATTGGATATTGGTATATGTTTATGTTTTGAGAATGTGGATTAAGTATGAAGAATTGTTTAGTTGGATATTTTTTTTGTGTTAAATTTTGATTTTTGTTAATATTTTTTATTTTAGTTTATGAGTTAGAAACTCTTTAGGTTAGAATTTTATTTTATTAGAATTAATAAATGAAATGAATAATAATGAATTAATTTGTTAACCAAAATACTCAAAAAATTAAAAAATGTAATAAAATTCCCTTTATAATTTACAAAATACCGAAAATGCCCTTAGAATAATAAAATAGCTAAAATACTCTTATAAGAACTAAAAAATGCATAAAATTAAAAATACCCAAAAATACCTAGATAATTCACAAAATATCAAAAATACCCCTAGAATAATAAAATATATAGAATGCCTTTATAGGAACTAAAATACTCATAAAATTTTAAAATATAATAAGATACCCATTTAATTTACAAAATACCCAAAATACCCTTCTAGTAACTAAAAAACTCATAAAATTAAAAAAAATATCGATTTACTTCACAAAATACCCAAAATGCTCCTAGGATAATGAAATACCTAAAATAACCTTATCGTAACTAAAAAACTCATTAAATTAAAAAATGCCCAAAAATACAAATTTAATTAACAAAATACCCAAAATGCCCCTAAAATGACAAAATACCCAGAATGCCCTTATAGTAACTTAAATACTCATAAAATTTTGAAAAATAAAATAAAATTCCCCTTATAATTCACAAAATACCAAAATGCCCCTAAAATAATAAAATACCAAAAATATCCTTATACTAACTAAAATACTTATAAAATTAAAAAATACCCAAAAATACCAGTTTAATTTACTAAATGCCCAAAAGGTCCGTAAAATAATAAAATACCCAAAATACTCTTATAGTAACTAAAAAACACATAAAATTAAAAAATATGCAAAATACCCATATAATTCACAAAAAACCAAAAATATTCCTAAAATAATAAAATGCCCATAATGCCCTTATAGTAACTAAAACACTCATAAAATTAAAAAATATACTAAAATTCCTCTTATAATTTACAAATACCCAAAATGTTTTTATAGCAACTAAAATACTCAAAATGCCCAAAATGCCCTTAGAATAATAAAATACCCAAATGTCCTTATGGTAACTAAGATACTCATAAAATTAAAAAATACAATAAAATTCTCCTTTTAATTCACAAAATACCAAAATACTCCTAGAATAATAAAATGTCCAAAAAATTTTATAGTAACTAAAAAATGCATAAAAACCCGAAAATACCCATATAATTCACAAAATATCCAAAATATCCCTAGAATAATAAAATACTTAAAATATAACTAAAAAATGCATAAAAATGCCCAAAAAATATCCATATAATTTATAAAATACCCAAAATACCCCGAGAATAATAAAATATCCAGAATGCCCTTATAATAAGTAATATACTCATACATGTACTCTTAACAAACCAGAAGTTCCTCCTTTAAATCATGAGTACTAGAATGGTTAGGACATGTAAATTGATTTGGAATGTTCTTAATCATAACAGTTAGAGTTATACAATTACATTAGACCCATTCAAGAGTTGATAAGAGATTATGCATCTTGATATCGATTCTTAAATTCTTGTTTGGATAGCTTGGGACTGTACGTTATGGATTGTCGTTCACTTATAAATATTATTCTTTGGTCGAGTTTTGATGGTATCTCCCTGTATTCTCCGAATGTGTATATATATGTACCACACTTAGGGGAGCTAAGGAGAGATGCTGCCAGAATTTCGATATGAACAGAATAATATTTGAGTGAATAATGTACCACATAATAAACTAATCTTGAATGGGATAAGACCTTACCCTTTAGAAATGGAGTGATAAGGTAGATTTAGGATACGTTTTGCATGATCATCTATAACTATTATATTTAAAGACTAAGTTGATATGAATAATAATAATGAGGATGCCTGTGGATAAAAGTTAGATATATTTGAAAGATTATTGGTGTGATGCAAATTGGATTTGTGCAATTGCATTTGCTGGAAGGGCTAAACAATATGTCAATGACCAATGCAAAGTTGAATGCCTTTGTCTGATATGTCAGAATGTGTTGCATCAGACTGTTGTATTGCTGGAAGCATATTTGATAGACAATGAGTTTGATTCATCGTACATTAATTAGATCTTCTATGGAGAAGTTATTGAGATTCGTCTTCCTTGTAATGATGTTCACATAGAAAATGTTGATCTGACAGATGAGATGGTGGATATATTGGAAGATTTTATTGGGCTAGAAAATACAGATGGTGGTGAAAATGAATACGATATAAAAGATGATGAGGCAATGAGAACATTTGTATCTGGCCAATAATATGATGAATATTCTCCAAAGTGGAAGCTGAGTTGTATCTGAGATGCACTAGTTATTCGCCTTTGAACTTTTTGGTCAAACTTATGTATTTAAAAATAATACATAAGTGGACTAATAAGTCGTTTGATAGCTTATTAAAATTATTGAAGGATGTATTTCTAGCTGACAATAAGATACCACGATCGTATTATGATGCAAAGAAGTGAATGTCTAAGTTAGGATTGGGATACGAGTCTATTCATATATGCCAATATGATTGTGCATAATTTTGGAAGGAGAATGGTGACATAGAGAATTATCCTGTTTGTGTTATGAGTCGATGGATAGACAAAAATACGAAGAGAAAGAAGGTACCTCACAAAGTATTATAGTATTTTCCATTAATATCATAATTAAAGCGTTTGTATAGGTCCAGACACATTGCAAAAGAAATGAAGTGGCATTTTAAGGGTCGTTCAAATGAGGAAGGGTATTGAGACATTTTGTTGACGGTGAAGCATAGAAATATTTTGATATGAAGCTTCCAGATTTTGCTTCAGAACCATAAAATGTCCATTTGAGATTAGCTGCTGATGAGTTTAATCTATTTGGCAATATGAGTTTTTCTTATAGCATGTGGCCAGTAGTTTTGACTAATTATAACCTCCCTTCGTGGCTATGTATGAAAGAGTCTTATTTTATGATGTCCCTTTTAATTCCTGGGTCGTAATCTCCTGGAAAGGATATTGATGTATTTCTAAGACCGTTAGTGGACGAGTTGAAGCAATTATGGCATGTTGGAGTTGAAATGAGAGATGTCGTTGATAACAAAATGTTTAAAATGTGAGCTATATTGATATGGACTATAAATGATTTTTTAGCTCGTAGTAGTTTATCTAGATAGAGTAGGCAAGGATACAAGATATGTCCCACATGTAATGAAAATACTTTGTCAATGCATTTAAGAATAGAGACTTATTATGTGGGATATAGACATTTTCTTTCAAAATCTCATGCATTTTGAAAATGTTTACTGTTTGATGGAAAGATAGAGAGAAAAAATCCACCAAGGGTATTTTCTAATGAAGATGTTATGTAATAACTTAGTCATGTATGATCTGATATGCTAGATAAACATCTAAAATATAGTGGGATGAAACGAAAAAGAGACAACAAAGAACTTAACTATTGAAAGAAGAGTATATTTTTTGAGCTTAAGTATTAGTAATCACTAAAACTAAGACACAATCTTGATGTTATACATATTTAGAAAAATGTGTGCAATAGTATTCTTGGTATAATGTTGGGTATTGAAGGCAAATCTAAGGACATAGTAAACACAAGGCATGGCTTAGAAGATTTAAATATAATATCAGAGTTATATATCGTCGAAGAAGGGAATAAGGTTATTATACCTCACGTGGAGGACACTCTCATTACTGATAATCGACATAAATTTTGTCCGTTTTTTAAATCGGTCAAGTTTCCTAATGGGTTTGTAAGTAATCTTCAAACCAATGTAACTGATAATGATACAAAAATTATCAAGTTGAAATCGCATGATTGTCATGTTATTATGCAATGTCTACTGGCACTAGGAATTTGTAATTTTGTAGATAGAAATCTCATCCACAAAAACTGAGTTATGTAACTTTTTCCAGCTCATCTATTCAAAGACTTTAAATGTTAAAGACTTAGAGAAATTTGAGGTTGACATAGCTTTTATTCTTTGCAAGCTAGAGCGTATTTTTTCTCCTGGTTTTTTTGATATCATGGTGTACTTGATGATTCATTTGCCAAAAGAGGCATTACTTGGAGAACATGTTTATTATAGATCGATGTATTCTTATGAGCGCTATATAAAGAAGTTGAAAAACTATGTAAGAAATTGAGCACAACCAGAAGGTCTCAATTACTGAAGGTTATGTTGTTGACGAAGCCTTAACTTTTTGCTCAATTTACTTAGGAGGAGTTGAGACTAAGTTCAACCACCTAGAAAAGAATGAAGATCTCATTCAAAATGGTCTGAAGCTGAGTTCATCAGTTTTCTAATCATATTGTTGTACAATTGGTAAAAAAAAATATTGTCCATCTTGATAATCACCTGTGTAAGAAGGCTCACTAGTATATATTGAACTATTGTCCTCAAATCCAGATTTATTTGGAGTAAGTGTTGTCAATTTATATTTGGATTTAATAATAAAATTTGATCATTAATTGAGTCTATTTATTAATCTTGATGTTATACTCTTCATCAATGAACATATGAGAGAGTTTTAGCAAAAATATGGTAATAATTTGGATGAAATCCAAAAATTAGAGTTTTCATCTTGGTTTTGTGTAAAGATATACTTAAATTTTAGTCATTGTAGTTTTGTCCATTTTGATAGATTTACTTAAATTATTGTCATTATAGTTAATTTTGTGTCGTATGTTGATTATCATATTTATCATATACGATAAAATGGCAGTCTTGAAGTAATTAATGAGTTATACGCTTTAGTATATGGATCAAATTTTAACATTTTGTCCTACTGAATATATGTTGTAAATAATGTCTGATTTGTAGCACATAATCGAGACTTTGAACGTAAAACTCAGAATAGTGGAGTATGTGTTCTAGGATTTGATGGCAATACATTTTATATGCATCTAGAAGAAATACAAGAGTTCACTTTCTTGAACCAATTGTCTGTCATCTTGTTCAGGTGTAAATGTTTCAACACTGACCCTCAGAAGAAGATGATACAAACAGAGAAAAATATTACTAGCATTCTAATCAATTCTGAGTGGTACAAAGATGAACCTTACATTCTTGATTTTCAAGCAAAGCAAATTTACTATATAGATGATTTGTTGTACGGTCCTTAACTGGAAAATAGTTGGAGACTTGACTCAACATAGTGACTGGGATATTCTAGACAATTAGGACACTAATGCTAAGCTGAATGTGTTGTAGGACTTGAATTCCTCTAATTTTATTCTAACGGTTGACTTTAGATATCTGGAGTCCATTTCCATTTTTCAAGAAAACCCTATGTCTCATGCTCAAGAAAATAATGTCAACACTAATTATGATAATGAACAAGGGGATGATAATTTTGTAAATGATGTTAAACTTGAGGATGATACAATACTAGATTATGAAGAAGATGAGTTTGAGGAAGATGACAAGGACAATAATGATGATGTAGATGAAATCCTATCTAGTAGAGAGTTTGATAGTGATTAGGATTGTTGTTTATTTATTTTTTACTCATGTAAAAGATATTTTATGCTATTAATGATTGAATTTTTAGAATTGCATTTCAATATTACTCTAAATATTTTAATTATAATATATTTATCACTATTAAGACTTACACATAGTCATGGCCACTGTTGAATTTAGTTATCACGATAGTGATGGTGGTGCTGACCTTCCACAGCATCTTATCAGAGTCCCTCAGCAATGCGAGTCAGGTATTGTTCGTATTATTTGTTACATATTAAATTTTACTTTTTCATTATTTTGGATATGTTGACCCTAACCCGCATACTAATATGCTTATTTATTTTATAGATTCTATTAGGAAGAATATGAGGTTAAAGAGTAGGTCATTGAATCTATGTCAACTATTTGAGAAAAATGGGAGGAACTTTCTTCCAATCAAATTTAACAAGGAAAGAGGTACTTAGCATCTAGTCGATGACTGTCAAAAATACTTCTCTCATTTGATTGGCATGCTTGTTCGATAAAATGTGGAACTTTGGTATAAAAATTAGAAGTCGGTTCCTATTGAGCAGAACGGGAAGATCATTCATGTTGTTGAGGTAAAAAAATATATGGCATTTATTAAATGTTATGAATTCTAAATTCAATTATAATGTAATGATAATTTTTGCAATTATAGTAATTTTTTGAGTACAAGGATCTTGATAACGATAGTAATTGGAAGACCGAGCTTAATGAGCATTTTAGGCTCATGGGGGGCAACAAAAATGCTCTTAACTTGGCGACGACATGTTCCAAAGTATCCAACGAGATGGATGCCGCGACATGGGGGCATTGTTGTGACCTTTTTAACTTTTCAGAGTTTAGGATTAATGTTTAATTATGAATTATTCATTTATTACTAAGTAATGAAATATTATATTATAATTTATTTCTTTTCCTACCGGCAATGTTTGAAAGAAATACTATAGATAGGGTGCGTTAGTTAGTAGTGAGCAAACAGAGAGCCGCTTCTATTGCTCAAAAATAATATAAGAAGGTAATAAAATTGCAATTTTTCTTATAATACTTTTTATTTTTAAAATTTAAATTTTAACAATAAATTATGTCCCTTTAAATATTTTTACAGTACAATCCTACTATTGGCGAGCTTCAACCAGCTGTTGAGAGTTTTAAGGATCGCTATATCATTGAGTGGACTGGATGACCGAAAGTACAGGTTGATGCTAATTATGTATGTCATTAATTAATTTTTTGAACTAAATCTCTATTTTTTTCTATGTACTAATTTTGATTTTTTTTGTAAAATAAGATGCTTGAGATTCATAACACTCAGTCTCAAGTATCTTCCCAATCTAGTTCTAGCTCATCTGCTTCTATCACTGATGCTCATATTATGGATAAAGTTCTCGATACACATCACGGATTTAGGAGAAGTATCAAATGTAAGTTAAGTAAGTCTGCTTCTAGTACAAGATCTGCCCCACTAGACTTTCCACCGCCAATATCTGAGAATGCCCAATGATACACATAAGAGAGCCAACAATATATGATGACAACTCAACAATGAGAGGTGGCTACTCAGGAGATGATCACTCAACAACAACGATCAATAGAGGTTCATGCAACATAGATAGCATATATGCGGATGATTTTATCATTACTAGTGCCAGATGTCAACATGTCTACCTCTGCTCCTATCTATCTAGGATACACTTCGCCATCATTTGGCGCGATGCTACTGTTACCTCATTTTGTCCATCCTCTACTGACTCGTCAAAAAGATGACAGTGAAGAAACTGAGGATGAGGACTTAGACTTGTAGACGTTTTTCTACTTTCAGATAACATTATATATTTTTAATTTTTGACAATATTTTTTTAATTTTAATGTCATTTAAAATATTACTTTTTTTTGTCTTTTATTAATTATTAATTTATTTTGTCTATCTTAATGTATTTTTTATTAATTTCACTTTGAATTAATTATTATTATTCAATAATTAAATATATAAAAATTATTATTTTAATTAAATAATTAAATATTTAATATAGTTAATTTAAAATAAAAACAAAATTCTATACAAAGCGCGACAATTAGGTTACTAAATTAATTAATTATTTAATTATATAAAATTGGCCCTAAAGCGGCGACAATTTTAAATTGTCGCCGCTATTGGTTTGCCAGATGACATTTCCGTCGACTTTTTAGTTGCTATAAATTATTCAATACAGGGATAAAGCGTGCTGCTGCTTTAGGTATTTATACCAGCGAACCTTTAGCGGCAACTTGTCCTCACTTTAGATCTAAAGTGAAGATATTGTCACCTCTTTAGATCTAAAACAACGACTCTTAAATTTAATGTGACGACAAATTGTCACCTCTATTTCTGTTTTATTGTAGTGAATGCCATAGAGAGAGGTGTAAGGAGACTGTTTTTTATCGTACAGTTCTCAAACTTAATGGCTGTATGTACTAAAAAGAAATTTCACTACAGGTTATTTTGACAATTAAAAAAAATTAATTAGATGAGGTATGGTAAGAGGGAACAGAAGCGTGACAACACTCATTTTGATGGTTACGGTCTTGTACTCTTGTCATGTCTATGTATGTGAGATAATTAACACTTAATACCTTTAGATTCAAATATTATCCAAGCCAATCACGACGTCAAAGATGGGAATTGTGAAAAAATGACCAGTCTACAATTTGATAATCACGACCCACTCCATTCATACATATATGTATGCCTATATATATATATATATATATATGTTTACTGTAACACTAACAGTAGCAACAAACCTCCTTTGTACTGAACACTCTGTTTGTATGATCCCACCTATGATCCAATATAGAATAATAAGCTTACTATCATCGAATTAAACACAGGATATAAAGTATAGATTATGCAAACCGGTAGTTAATTAATATTTAATTTATACATTACCTCAATACAAACACAATAAGTAGGTCATTTTCATACATTTTTGTACCTGGTAAAGGTGATGATGAATATGATGTAGGTATGAGATAATTTGGCTTTCGTAAAGAATTTCATTTCTAATACGACTATCAAATATTTTGACTGAAAGGACACGTTCAACCAGTATATCGATTGGCACCCATTGGTTGGAACATTCGGTATTTATAGTCCTTTTATATTATTCAGTTTGACAAAAATTAATTAATGAACCTGTAGCAACCGCCAAACTATTGATAAAGACGTATTTAACGCGTCTAATTCAACATTGAGACTGTCTTCCATTTACAGATAGTACTCATAAAGTATAGTGGTCCTACCATAAACCCTCATTCATGCCCATAAAATCTTAATTAATTAAATTGATTAATTAAGCTATCTTTAATATCGGTACATAGAACTTGACCCAAAATTGGGAAAACATTGACAAACCTGCATACGTTTGGTTCCCAGATTGTCCTAAAATCTATTCTTGTGTCTTGATTGCTAATTACAATATGACATACCGTAAAGTCCTTTTTTTTTTTTTGAGTAAATACCGTAAAGTCTTTTTATACAAACATTAATCATGTGATTTGGTGCAGCACTACAGATTCTAGTGTGTTCTTAAAAGAAAGCTAAAAACACAACGTGCATGATGAAATATATAATATAGACAAATCGAAATAATGCGTGAAAAAGGTTGTCCATGATTAGTCACATTTCCTTTTTTGTTTTCTTTTTTCGATAGATTTTTTAAAGTAATCTATACCATACGGTGTGGTCTATCAAGTAGGCATAGAACTGGGATAAAGGTCAAACCTTTTAGTGGAAAGTATAATAAGTATGCATGTTAATGATATATATCCATCCAGGAGAAAATATCTTAATCATTTGGAACTATTTTCCAAATTTGTTTGTGATTTAATATCTAGTATTTATCGGGTAGGTGTATATAATTTGTAAATCTAGCAGAGTTTTTACTTTTTTTCTTCTTTTCTTTCTTCCTTTTTTCCTAAGTAGTGAAAGAAGTGAAACTTTCAACTTCAAAATTGGAAGTGGAATATGTTGGTTATCAACCAAGTTTTGCTTGCGATCACAAATCTAAATCTGAAAAAGTTCAAAAAAGATCTACCTGAGTTTGAAAAAATTATGGTGCCTAATTACACATTTAGTTTACTAAGGAATTATTCATATCATTATTTTTGGAAAACAAGTTTGTAGGATGTAATTAATTAGGTTATTTAATGACCATGTATCATCACAATCCAAAATTTGGGCTAGTGGGAGAAGGAGAATTTCGCAAACATGAAAAATTCCTTTATTTATTTGAAAAGAATCTAAAAAGTTTTAGTTTTATAAAACGATCTCTTTTAGATAAAATATTTAGAATTTTATTCGTGAACCTCTCCCACAGTTCGTATACACCATTAAATATAGATCAAATAAATACAAAAAAAAAACATAAATCAAATGTAAGTCCAAGCATCATCATCATCTATTCAAGAACAGACACTAAAATAGCAAACATGAGTTCACAGACAAAGGTAACCGAAACTCTACCTCACAAGAATAGTGATACCACGCTATTGAATCCTCAAAGTCTTGTTGACGATCGTCTAGAGGGTCAGATCCTAATTCTAAGCCCTCGATCGTCCTCTTGCGAAAAACCAATTTCTCAACGGAACTTCAAATCCACAAACGAACCTCTTCACTGAATTTCTAGCACCTAAAATAACTAGGTTAGATATATAATTTGTCCAATTCAGGTCTAGGCCCACAACGGACCGGTGACATACAATTAGAGGCAAATCTTAACCGTCTGATTTTGATTTTTGTATCGGTCACCAAACATAGGTACTATATATATCAAACTTCCCCATTTTCCGAGTACAATCCAAAAATGACAACAAATTCACGATCCAACGGCCAGATTAAAAAGTCAAACTTAAACTCAAAATATCCAAAAATGACAACTTTTGATTTGGGTAGTATGGGATTAAGATATTTATACCTTGACGATTCTTGCGATGAGAAAAATCCAACGAGCCCAGTTTGAGATCAAACGGAGGTCGGAATCGTCGCTGGTGAGAAAAACTCCTCTGCAGCTTCTCCTCCTTCTCTAGCAACGGCGAGCTCCTCTAGTAGTTACAGCTGGTCGGCGTCGGCTCAGGCATGGTGCTGGCGAGCTCTGCTAGTGATTCCTGCATCTGGACAATAGTGAGAGGCGGTAGTGCCTCCTTCGATGGTCTTCAGCTGAGAGTGAAGAAGGGAGCAAAGGAGAGAGAAAGAAAGAGTGATCGGTGGCGAGGGAGAGAGAGTCCACATGGGATAAGTAGCAGATTGTGCAAATTTTTAAACATTTACACTATAGTCCCCATTTCTCAAATCTCTATCAATTTAGTTCCCCTAAAATTGTAATTTAGTCCTTCTCTACAAAACTTTTGCAAATTAACCCATTCATTATTATATCCGAAAAATTGGTAAAATGTCCAAATTACTCTAAAAAATTCCAGGTTTTTACATTCTTCTCTCCTTACGAGAATTTTGTCCTTAGATTCAAAATAAAATCAAGACTTACATCACAACATAACTTCTAACTGAAAGTTGAATAAATGAAGGTACTTTTCGTACATCTCCATCTCGAGTTACCAAGTAACCTCGTCTTCTTTGTGATGTTCCCAAAGCACCTTGGCAAATAGAATCTCTCTGTTGCGAAGCACTCTCAACTCTCTAGCCAACAAATGAACAGGTTGCTCTTTATATGACACATCTTCTTAGATCAGTACATGCACGTACCGAATAATATGAGATGGATCTGACGTATACTTCTTCAACATCGACACATGAAACACGTTATACACATGATCCAGCTATGCAGGTCGATTCAAGCGATACGCCACTAGTCCAATTCTCTTAGTGATCTCAAAGGGACCAATATATCTTGGAGCAAGCTTATCGTTAACCCCAAACCTTGTCGCACCATGCCCTGGAGTTACTTTCAAGAATATAGAATCACCAGTATCAAACTCTACCTCACGCTTCTTCCGATCAGTATAATTCTTCTGGCGACTCTGAATCTCCTTAATTCTCTCCCAAATATCCTTGATCTTCTTAGTAATCTGCTCAATCAATTCAGGTCCAAGAGTAACACGCTTTTTAGGCCCTGCCCAACACAAAAATGATCTACATGGCCTCCCATATAACACTTCATATGGAGCTATATCCATACTGGTCTGGTAACTATTATTGTAAGCAAATTCTACCAAAGGAAGATGATTATCCCATTTCCCACCAAAGTCTAGTATGCAACAACGTAGCATGTTCTTAAGAATCTGACTGGTCTTTTCAGACTGACCATCTATCTTCGGGTGGTGAGTCATACTGATATCCAACTACATACCCAATGCTTTCTGCAAGGCTCTCCAAAACTTAGAAGCGAACCTTGGATCTCTGTCAGAGACTATGCTTCAAAGTACACCATGTAAGCGTATAATGTTCTCCACCTATAGTCTACTAAGCTTAGTAAGTAAGTAGTGCATCCAGATTGGTATAAAGTGAGCACTCTTCGTCAACCAATCGACTACCACCCAAACTGCATCATTCTTCCTCAAAGTCTTCGGCAAACTGGTCATGAAGTCCATTGTGATTTTTTCCAACTTCTATTCTGGAATTAGCAACAATTGAAGTAACCCAGCTGACCTCTGGTGTTCAGCCTTGACTTGCTGATAAGTCAAACATTTGGCCACAAAGGTTGTTATATCCTTCTTCTTCTTTTTCTACCAATACTGCCTCTTCAAGTCTCGGTATATCTTATCACTACCCAGATATATGGCGAACCTTGATTTGTGAGCCTTAGTCAGAATAGTTTCTCGAAGATTAGGGTCATTAGCTATAGCCAACTTCCCACTGAAAAGCAAAAACTCTTCTCTATTAGTGCTCCAACCATCTAATTTTTCACCATTCTGAAGTCGGTTCTAGATTGTCCTTAACTCCCTATCTTGCCACTGACTCTGCTGGACAGTCTGGAGAAGTAATGGTAAAATCCCAATGTTGCTCAGGCAAGCAACCCCTTCATTCTCGAAATACTGCAAGTTGTAGTCACCAATTGCATCTGAGTTCCTCCAATTTTCAAACACTAGTATAGCTAATGCACCACGAGGCTTTCTACTCAGTGCATCAGCTACAACATTAGCCTTACCAGGATGATACTATAGATCGAAGTCATAATCCTCCATATACTCAACCTATCTTCGTTGTCTTAAGCTAAGATCCTTCTGAGTAAAGAGATACTTCAAACAATTATGATCGAAGAATATGTTGAACTTCACATCATACAAGTAACATCGCCAAATCTTTAATGCAAAGATCACTGCTGCAAGCTCCAGATCATGGGTAGGATAGTTCTTTTCATGTGGCTTCAACTGATAAGAAACATAAGCCACAACCCGACCATTCTCCATCAAGATACATCCCAAACCCGTCTTTCAAGTATCGGTATACACCATATAAGGTTTGTTACTATCAGGGACAATAAGAACTAGTATGGTGGTCAAACTATGCTTCAACCTGATAAAAGCTTCTTCACTTCCGTGATCCTAAAATAACCTTGACATCCTTCCTAGTCAACTTCGTCAAAGGCAAGGCATTCCTTGAGAAATCTTGCACAAAACGGTGGTAGTAGCCTATCAAACTAAGGAAACTCCATACTTCTGCCATATTTCTCGATCTCTCCTACTTCAGAACAACTTTTATCTTAGTGGGATCAACTGAAATATCTCAATAAGAAATCACATACCCCAAGAACTTCACTTCTGACATCTAAAAGTCACACTTTGATTTCTTGGCATATAACTGATGATCTTTCAAGGTCTTAAGTACTATCCTCAGATGTTCGGCATGCTTTTCTCTGGTCTTGGAATATACCAGGATGTTGTTAATGAATATAACCACAAAATAGTCCAAAGACAGCCTGAAGATCCGATTCATGAGATCCATAAATGCTGTGGAAGCATACGTTAAACCAAATAGCATCACCAGAAACTCAAAATGACCATATCGAGTTCTGAATACTGTCTTAGGTATATCATCCTCCCTTATATTCAACTAATGATAACCGATCTCAAATTGATCTTGGAGAAGAACCTTGAACCACCGAGTTGACCAAATAACTCGTCTATCCTTGGAAAAGGTTACTTGTTCTTCACTTTCAACTGATTTAACTTCCTATAGTCCACACAAAGTCTCAACGAACCATCAGCTTTCTTCACAAATAAGACAAGAGCACCACAAGGAGAAATGCTACTATGAATAAACCCCTTAGAAAATAGATCATCCAAATCTTCTCTCAACTCTTCCATCTCAGTAGAAGCCATGCAATAGGCTGGAATAGAAACTGGCCGAGCTCTAAGAACTAGTTCAATGCAGAACTCGATCTTCCTATCTAGTGGTAACCCTAGTAAGTCTTCAAGAAACACCTTTGAATACTTACTAACCACCAGAAATCATAGGTCTTAATCATCTGTCCTCATCTCGCCATCAATGGCAAATTAGTTCCTATAACACTCGAGTTTCTTCCTTCTACCTCTACACGCTTTCAGAACAGGACTAGGCTTCAATAGACTCATTTTAGCCTGATAGACAATAAGTTGCCCATCACCAGGAAAAAGAGTCACTCGCTTCGTATGGCAGTCTACAATAGCTCGATACTTTGACAACTAATCCAAGCCGAGTATCATGTCATACTATCCTATCGGCAACACAATCAAATTAGCAAGAAACTTTCTATCACCAACCACAACTCGACAAGATTTACACATACTAGACACATCGACTATTCCTCCTATAGGTGTACCCAGTGTCAATACATAATCCAAGTCAGAAAATTCTAACCCCAATAGTTGAGCAAACAATAAGGATATGAATGAATGGGATGCACCAGTATCAAACAAAACATGTGCCCAAGAGTGTGAAAGAAGGATCATACTATCAACAACACTTTAGCCGGTGTGATCTTGAGTGTCGTCTGCCTAGTAAAAACAAGGCTTGGCCAGTCACTTTTCCTTTTCCCTTGTTGCTTTTTCCTTGGCTCGGATGGCTACTATTCGATCCTGGACCACTATTGCCACATCCATTCCCACCTTGACTCCCTAAAACCTGAGGAGTCAGAAAGCTTTGAGTAAAATACTGAGGGTAATACATATATTAATAAGGCTGAGGAGAAGTAAAAATCTGTGAAATACCTTGTGACTGTTACAGCCTTGCTTGAGTGTTCTGATAAGAAACAGAACTTGACTAGCTCCTTTACAGTCTTCTCTGAGAAAGAAGAGATTTCTACAGACAGTTGGGACACTCTTTCTTCCTATGACCCTGCTGGCCACAAACAAAATATCCTCTATACGGATTGCCTCTACCACCCCCTGAAGAACCACTGTTGTTCAAGCTCTCGCTAATCGGAGTGCCCTAGGCTGACTACTACCCTTGGTTCCTTCTGGTGACTTTCCTATCATTACTTCTCTGATGGTTCCTCCTAGAATCCAATCCCTCTTCAATGGCCTTTGTCTGTTGGACAAGCACTACAATCTCAGGAAGAGTACAGAAAGTCTGACTACCAATTTTATTGAAAATGTCCTATTGTTTATTGAAAATGTTCCGATAGACAATAGGTTGCCTATCACCAGGAAAAAGAGTCACCTGCTTCGTATGGTAGTCTACAACAGCTCGATACTTTGACAACCAATCCATGCCGAGTATCATGTCATACTGTTCCATCGGAAACACAATCAAATTAGCAAGAAACTTCCTATCACCAACCATAACCTGACAAGACTTACACATACTAGACACATCGACTACTCCTCCCATAGGTGTACCCAGCATCAATACATAATCCAAATCAGAAAATTCTAACCCTAGTATTTGAGCAAACAATAAGGATATAAACGAATGAGATGTACCAGTATCAAACAAAATATGTACCCAAGAGTGTGAAAAAAGGATCATACTATCAACAACACATCGGCCAGTGCGATCCTGAGTGTCGTCTGCCTAGTAAAAGCAAGGCTTGGCTAGTCACTTTTCCTTTTCCCTTGTTGCTTCTTCCTTGCCCCGGACGGCTACTATTCAATCTTGGATCACTATTGCCATATCCATGCCCACCTTGACTCCGTAAGGCCTGAGGAGTCGGAAAGCTTTGAGTAAAACATTGAGAGCAGTACATATACTAATAAGGCTGAGGAGAAGTAAAAATTTGTGAAATACCTTGTAACTGTTGCAGCCTTGCTTGAGTGTTCTAATAAGAAACATAACTTGACTGGCTCCTTTACGGTCTTTCCTGATAAAGAAGAGATTTCTAGAGATAGTTGGGACACTCTTTCTTCCGATGACCCTGCTGGCTACAAATAAAATATCCTCTATACGGACTGCCTCTACCACCCCCTGAAGAACCACTGTTGTTCAAGCTCTCGCTGTTCGGAGTGCCTTAGGCTGACTACTACCCTTGGTTCCTTCTAGTGACTTTCCTGTCATTACTTCTCTGATGGTTCCTCTTAGAATCCAATCCCTCTTCGATGGCCTTTGTCTGTTGGGCAGGCATTATAATCTCAAGAAGAGTACGAAAAGTCTGAGTACCGATTTTATTAAAAATATTCCGATTCAGATGACTCCTGAACATGGTAACTTGGTACTTCTCACTCGTACTTGGTCCAAGAGTAACACTTGCCAACTCAGTGAACTCTATCAAGTACTTAATCACCATTCTATTGTCTTGAATCAAAGTCTCAAACTGACTCATCACTTCATCTTATTGATCCTCATTGGCATACTAGGCCTTGAAAATCTGTTCAAAGTCAAACCCACTACATCTTGCATCCATTCCATTGTCTCCTACCAGTGAATGGCACTCCCCATCAAACGGGTAACAACAAATACAACCCAAAACTCAGCTGGAGTACTAAGGGCCCAAAAATGCCTCTCTATCTCACGCAACCAAGTAATTGCCATGAGAGCTCCTGGTCTACCACCAAATTACCCTGGCTGGAGACGCATGAACTGTTGGAGATTATCAGACTGATCTGACTGATGTACTCTCGGAGTTAGTGGTTAATAGTCTAGATTGCTCATTTGGGCAAATACCTGCTGTATAGCCTTGATCAGATGAGTAAAATCCGAACGAGGAGATCGACACCCAGCTGGTGCCTCGGAACTCTTCTTGGAGGCATCCTTAAAAGTCTAAAACAATATGCCAAATTGTTAATGTGATAATGATGAATGTTTATCATAAAATCAATTTCAATCTAGTTTAATAGTGATACATCCGAGTTGTTAAACTCAAAACTCTGATAAAATAATTTTTGTCACGACTCAAAACTCGGGCTAGTGGCAGAAGGGGAATTTCGCAAAGATGGAAAATTCCTTTATTTATTTGAAAAATATCTAAAATTTTTTAGTTTTATAAAATGGTCCATTTTAGATAAAATATTTGGAACTTCATCTCGTGAACCTCTTTCACAGTTTGTATACATCATTAAACATAGATCGAATAAATACAAAAAAAAACGTAAATCAAATATAAGTCCAAGCATCATCATCATCCACATCAAAAATAGACACCAGAATGGCATACATGAGTTCACAGATAAAAATAGAATGTAGTAATTTTGGTTCAATGCTAAAATAAAACCTAAGCAATCCAAACACTATAACAACACACTCTAAGCATTACTAAGATAACAAACTATGGTCAAGATGACCCCTTACTCCTTTTGATCTTCAAAGTCATATTGGACACTGCTTGAGGAAGGGAGGAAGAGAGTGAGTATAAAATATCCAGTAGGAAAAATAGTTACCTCGGTCGAAAACAAAAATAGTTACCTCGGTCGAAAACATTTTTTTTTTTAAAGATGGAAAGTTCTTGTATGGTTGGTACAAATCCAAAACATATATGTATATATAGCAGTATGATCAAAACCATCAATCAATATGCACATGATACAAATCAACCCATACCTATGAGCTTATGTCCTCTCATATGTGGAAATCCAGGATGATGGTGCTAAGTGTACATAACACCCTGCTTGACACCTAAGCCTATACCCGGAGGGGACAATCATGTGTTGCCTACAAAACCTAGAGGAGCAATCGAATTGCCTATACCTGCCAAATGGGAAGGTAATCAGAAATAACCAAACTCCATGCAGATTTACAGACTCTACATCGATGGTGAGACATGCAGCGCTACACTGTAAACCTACGATGCTAACACAGTATTCATATATGATCTTATGTCATGTGCAATATAAAACTGAAGTGTGAAAATAATCGTACTCTATTTTTTCAATAAAATAAGTATATTAGGTGTTTATAGAAAAAGAGCAACATAACGGCCCTATTTTTGATATGCCCAAAATAACTTGCACTCAAAAATCCCCAGAGTAATATAATATATATATATATATATATATATCATACTATCACAGTCCATCATATATGTTCAAGAAATTCAAAAACTACCTTTGTTCTCATATGTTACAGAAAATAAGTTTTATTCAAAAATAGTATAAAATGAAAGTAAATGAATCCCTACCTCACAAGAATAGCGACACCATGCTATTGAATCCTCAAGGTCTCGTTGACCATCGTCCGGAGGGTTGGGAACCAATTCCAAGCGCTTAGTCGTCCTATTGTGAAAAACCAATTTCTCAATGGAGTTTCAAATCCACAAACGAACTTCTTCACTGAATTCTTAGCACCCAAAATAGCGAGGTTAGATATTTAACTTGTTCAATTTGGGTTTGGACCCACACTAGACCAGTGGCAAGCAAATCGAGGCAAATCTTAGTCGCCAAATTTCGATTTTTGTACCGATCACCAAATATAGGTAATATATATATATAAGATATATCAAATTTCTATATTTTTCGAGTATAATCCAAAAATGACAACAAAATCACGATCCAATGGCCAGATTAAAATGTTAAACTTAAACTCAAAATATCCAAAAATGACAACTTTTGATTCGGGTAATATGGGGTTAATATATGTGACATCCAACTCCTCACATAATTAAGAGAGCCAATAATAAACATGTTCTAATTGCATATTAGGCATCTAGAAGTCATTAATACTAGTTTCATAAAAATATGCTCATTCCTTATGTTATGTGCATTTACATATATGCTATTACACTAATGATTGTCAAAGTGTCCCGATGCAGTGTAAAGGTTCAATACCCTCAGAGAGAGAGCTCGGTGTGCTAAAAGAACAAAGAATATAATTATGAAACTAATACTATGTGCACATATATTAAGATCGTACTTGTTGATAACTTGGTCAAATAGCAGTTTTTCGGTACAATGCAATTTTCACGTACTTCGGAGCCAAATTCATTGTGTGTTTAACACGTCAAATAGGCTTAATTCAATGTCTAGGACTTATTTATAGCATTTTATTTGTCGGCTCCAGGTAAGCACGAGGTGGCATTCAGGACACTAATTGATATTTTGTTGTACTAAACTAGCTTAGATTAAGCTTAATCGCGCAATGTCATTTTTGTGCATTTTAATAATTGAGTGGTAATACTAAGTTTGTATTGTTAATTAGAGTCTAATTGACTTTCTTTTTATGTTTAATGATTGGTTAAGGGGCTAGGTTGCACCAAATTACAATAACATTGGCCATATAGGATCATAAGTCAAAGTATGACTATTTTTCACTTTCTAAGGTAGGATTCACCAACTTTGGCTACACTTGGGTGTATAGGAGTGACCAGCAACGTGGTGACTATGCTAAGGATGTTTTAGAGCTTGACACATAGAAAGTAATG
>JXTB01000310.1:298994-311711 GCA_002914805.1 Parasponia andersonii | reverse complement strand
CCGGTACGGAACCGGCCCGTGGCACGCAAAACGGTGCAAATCACGAGCTATTTTCTCGATTTTCGTGCCACTTCGGAAAATAGTGGTATTTTATATCAAACTTCATGTCCCAACTTCATTGAGTCCAAATTTGAAGTCAGAACTTAGTTTCGAGGTTCCGAACACTAAATGGGCTCCAAAATCCAAAAATTATAAAAATACCACATTTTGAAAATATTTAGAAAAATACCACAATTTTGTCCCGATAATTAACTACCTTCCGGTTATCGTTTTAACACTTAAAAATCATGAGATTTCAGGTTTCAAACTCCTATGTCATGTGGTATAATTCTCTCTGGAAAAATAATTCAATTCCGGAATAATTACGAAAATATCACAAAATTTAAATATTAGAATATTGCTACAGTAGCCAACTTCTTACCGGAGTTGAGTTGAAGGACGAGACCGGTCGGAAATGAAAGCTGGCGTCGAGACGATTCCAACGGTGGCGGCGGTGCGGTGATCCGACGTCGGACGGCGGCTCGGCGGAGGAAAATCCGTCGCGGCGGCGTGAACTTCCAGTCTTGATTTCTCCGGCGACAGGCGGCGGAGCGAGGCGACGGCACCGGGCGCGGCTTCGTCGGCGGCTGGGCAAGGGTGTGGGGCAGTGCGTCGGGCAAATCTGCGGCCGGAGGGGCGTCGAATGAACAGTGGCTGAGGGGGATGAAATTCGGGGTTTTCGGTGGAGAAGAAAGAGAAATTGGGGGGTTTTTATGCAATTTTTCAGAAACTGTAGCAGTGGGATATGTGGCACAATCTGATTCGACCGAAAAATAAGTTTCTGAAATTCTACTTTGGCCACAATTTTAAAGGATTTTTTTCATTTTAGTCCCTCCTTAATTACACTCTTGTCCCCAATTTGAAATTTCTTTTTCACTTTTGCCCCAACTGTATCTAGACATAATCTTGTCTAGATTCAACACCAAATTTATTTTTAATTTTTATTTAATTAATCCAAAAATATAAAATTACCAAAATACTCTTGAAGTAAAATTACTTAATTACCCTTACAAAATTTAGGATTTTACAAGTAGCAGGTGTATTGCCACAAGGGTTTCAAATAGTATTTTCCACTGAATAATCCAACTGTGTACATAATGTGAGGTATTTAATAATAATTATCCTATGTACCCACTTTGCATTAGATTAATTTTCTGGAGCCTTTAAACTACATATTCTTTTGTAACAGCGGAACAAAAGCATGGTCTACTTCGGCCTAGGCTCTTGGTTTTAAATCCAAGAAGATATGGGAATAAATTCAAAAGATTTTCTATAGAAGCCCTACTTTCTGAGACAATATATTCATAACCCCAAAATATTGCCGGCCTCCACCTTGAATATTGTCTATAACGTCTTTTAATAATTAATGGAACAGTCGAACAGAAGGTATAATTTTGTAAGCATGAATTAACAGAAAACCTTTTTTTTTAATGAAGTATAATTTCGCGTGTGACTATTCTGTTAGAAATTCAGAGGATGCGATAAAAAGTGTCATTTCTACAATAATTGTAAAATTCTTCGCAGTTTATTATATACGTTAAAATTTTAGAGTCTCCTTCTTAATACCAAACTAAATTCTTAGTAAATAACACACTTCAGTTAAAAAGTTAAATAACAATTAGGAGTAAAAATGTTATTACTGTAATAATTATAAAATTCAGAATAGTACACTGTATAAACTAAAAATTTAGTGAGCCCAAAGTGAGATAATAGATAAAATTTAGAGGGTATTAATGTAAATTAACCATCTATATTGGAAATCATAAGAAAGTGCTCAATAAAATAGTTAGTGATATGATCAAACTACGAGTGTAGAGAGCAACAGAATGAGTACTAATCATGTGGTATTTGTTTTGTCCATAATAAGTGGAAAACAAAGTTATATATGCAGTCAACTGCTTCGACAAACTTTAGAATTTGCCAGTCTTAATGGGAAACTAAAGTTGACATTTTGCACTATGTTAGCTAGTGAATGCCACCCGTACAATTCACTATACATAGAACACATTCATCTCTCTCTCTATTTTCCTAATTTAAAAAATTCAACCATTTCCCAATTTTAGTATTTTATTAAGAAGAAGAAATATATAAAAGAAAATTTTAGTTGTTATTTTTGATTTTGAACGAACAAAATTGTAAAGTGCCAGCATATATATCACTTGCTTTTTGATATGAATTAACATTATAGTGACTGCCTTCGTCGGTGTAACTGTGCACTTTTAGAGTGCAGATCAGGGACATTATGTGTACCGTACTGTTTATTAGTACTTGGGAATCACAATTCAGTAAGTTCAAAGTAGTGCAGAAAATTTTTCATCATCATCATCGAAACCTTATCCTCACTAGTAAATTATTTCCGATCACTATGTTTTGTCTGATGTTTGTTTCCACTTCTATTTCATGCACTGAATTTGACCTTAGTATATTGTCAATCTTATAAACTTTCCAGTTTTAAATATTGGAGAATTATGCCTCTTTATTTCAAACTCCATGTGTACAGTTTGAGCAAGTATCGGAGGTACTGCACATAAAACACACATGGATGTATATATGTGTACATTTTTTTATAAAATGTTTGTGTGGATGTAGATTGATGGTACCTAGTACTCGCACTCGATTTTTCATTTACCAACTCATGAAGTGTTAACTTCTAGCAATTTTTCATTTACCAATTGTACGTACGTACCACGTGATTTTCTTGAGAAAAATGCCAAGTATCGCAAGTTGTACTGATTCTCAGTGATTTTTAACATCAGCAATTAGTATATACAAAATTATTAATGTATATGAACTTCTATATATGTAGTAACTAGTAAGCAATGAATTTCAGAGTAATTGAAACATATATATCGCAAAATCTTAAAAAGGTGATGCACAGCATAACTTTTTCCTAAATTGAGCTAGAATATGATATGAATGCACAGTAGATAGTATACATGCAGGAACTAACGACTCGCTTATGGATATATGTGTGTAGAATATTTTGGTGATGATGGAGGGTATAGTAGGACAACATGTTCGAAGCTTAAAGCTAGCCGATTACTTCTTGTCTTTATTCACTTGCCGGGAACAGCTGTATGGGCAAAAGAAGAATATTTATATGCCAAATATTTATTAGTGTCTAAAGTAACTAACAAGAAAGAAGATACCATCAATAATTACTAGAAGAAAGGAAATTAAAAAACTACCCTTCATCAATTAAAGTACCTTTCATCTTATCTTTTGCTTAATGCATACGATTTCACGCAAAGTGCTAAGCTCCAATTAAATTACCTCCACTTCTTTCTTTATAGTCTTAATACAATAAGCTGAAAATGACGCAAAGAATACGTGTATCCTTTGATTATGACCAAGCTTAAACTTTGATATAAGTGTAAAATTGAAAAAACTTAAAGTAATTTGGCATAATGTCATTACAAAAAAAGTTGGCTATCACGGTGCATATACGGACGCACCGTGATAGTATGTAGGATATCACGATGCCTAACAAGTACCGTGATTAACGGTGGGACAACCACAGTACCTGGTAAGCACCGTGGTTTAATAGATATAACGATGCTTATAAGGTGCCGTTACATTTAAGATACACAGCGCTTATAAGGCGCCGTGTTATAGCCTATAAAAGACCTAAAATCCGATTTTTTCTATTTACACTTCCAGTAGTCGCGGCCAACACCCATTTTTCCCTCATTTTCACCTTTTTTTCCGGCAAAGAAAGTATATTTAAGCTTTTAAACCCATTTTAGTCACTAAAATTAGAGTATCCATTATTTTAACCACGATTTTAGTCTATTGTTTTGTATATTTATTATGTTTTAGGTTATATTTTTGAGAGTTTGAATCTATAATCAAGTGGGAAATTTTTGAGCATGCATTGTAATCTTTACTCTTATAAGTGTTAGTTAGATTATTTATTTACTAGAAATCATATTTTTGGCTATGTTTTAGTATTTTAGTGTGAATTAATCCTAATTTTTTGTATTATGGTTTATTATTTTGTTGATGGTAGGTATTGATATACCCAATATTTTTTTTTATTTATTTTAGGTGAAGTGTGAGTTCATTTAGTTATAAAACATTTCAAATTGAAGGTATGTTCTATTAATTTCTACCAATTTTATGTCTATTTACTAGAAATTATAATTTGGGTTTTTTTTTTCATCTTTAGTTTCAATTAATCCAAATTCATATTATTTTAATTTATTGTTGTGTAGTTTTATAAATTTACATATTTAATTTTTTTTAATTATTTTAGGTAAAATCATGTGGAGTTTGACTTGAGATCTTAATTTCTACCAAATTCGTGTTTTAGATATTGAGTTTATTATTTGTGTTGATATTATTTTGTCATAAATTATATTTGGTTGATTGGTAATTTGTTTGAAATAAAAGAGACTATTTAAAAAATAAATTAAGTTTTCAATTTAGTACTACTTAGAAATATGAGAATAATTTCAATAAGGGGTAATATATTGGTGTTTTAGGCACTCAATTGGTTAGTGCTAGAAATAGGGGAGATTATGTGCAATTTTATATGGTACTCAATTTAGTTCGTATTTTATATTAGTTGTTTAAGTTTTGTTTTTTTTTTTTGTTTGTTTTTCAATTATGCTTATAATGGATAAGGAATGGATGTTGGCAGATAAAGTATCGACCGAGTATAAAAAAGGAGTTGATAGCTTTTTGGAGTTTGCTCTTGAAAATGTCAAAGATTCCAATTTAATTCCGTGCCTATGTATTAAATGTGGAAATTTGCAAAAGCTAGATGTTAAAAGGATAAAAGAACACTTATAATTCAATGAAATAGATCAAAATTATAAACAATGGATTTGGCATGCTGAAAAAGTTCCAATTATCGGATTTTCGTCAAAGGAATATATAAGAGATGATTATGAGTTAGATTTAAATGATGATCTTTTTGAAATAATTGATGATGCACAATATAAACCAGATGAAGATCCTATTAAGTTTCAATCAGTACTTAATGATATTGAGAAACCGATCTATTCGGCTTGTATGAAATTTACAAAGTTGTTTGCATTATTGAAATTGTATAATTTGAAAGCAAGACATGGATGAAGTGATAAGAGTTTTTTAGACTTGTTAGCTTTACTAAGAGAGATATTGCCAAATGATAATGAGATACTACCTTCCTTTTATGAGACCAAAAAGTCTTTATGCTCATTGGGTATGCAATATGAGAAAATTCATGCTTGCCCAAATGATTATATTTTATATCGAAAGAAATTTAAAGATGCAATTTGTTGTCCAGTATATGGTGAGCCTAGGTGGCAACAGAATAAGAATTCTGAAGAGGTAAAAGTTGGAACCGCTGCTAAAGTTTTGTGGTATATTCCTCCAATTCCTCGTTTTACCCGTCTATTTTGAAATCGTGAGTATGCTAAAGATCTAATTTGACATGCAAATGAGAGGATAGAAAATGGTAAACTTAGACATCCAGCCGATTCACCGGCTAGGAAAACAATAGATTACAAATGGCCTTCTTTTGGAAGTGATCCAAGGAATCTTCGTCTTGGTATATCTACGGATGGTATTAATCCTCATACAACTCGAAGTAGTAACTACAGTTGTTAGCCTATAATGCTTGTAATCTATAATCTTCCTCCATGGTTGTGTATGAAAAGAAAGTTTACGCTTCTTACAAGGTTAATATCAGGGCCAAGACAACCTGGTAATGACATTGATGTATATTTAGCTCCGTTGATTGATGACTTGAACAGTTTGTGGAATGATGGTGTGAAAGCCTATGATGCATATAAGGATGAAGATTTTACTCTCAAGGCTATGTTACTATGGATAATCAATGACTTCCCTGCATATGGGAATTTGTCTGGGTTTTCCACTAAAGGATATAAAGTATGTCCTATTTGTGATGAGAAAACAAGTTGTCAGTTCTTAACACATGCTAGAAAATTGAGTTATATGGGGTATAGATGATTTTTACCTCGCAAACATGTATACAAAAATTGGAAAAAAGCATTTAATGGTTCTTAAGAATTTAAATTGGCACCATAATCTTTAACTGGGACAGAGATACTAGAAATAGTCTCTAAGCTCAAATTTAGGCTTAGAAAGGTTAAAATAAGTGATATCAGTAAGAAAAGAAAAATACGCAGTAATGTGAAGGTTATAAAACTCCCAAAGAGTTGTTGGAAGAAGAAATCTATAGTCTTTGAGTTGGAGTACTGGCAACATTTACTTTTGAGACATAACTTAGATGTCATGTATATTGAGAAGAATATATGTGATAGTATAATTGGAATTTTGTTAAATATTCTAGGGAAGAATAAGGATAGTACTGGTGCCCGTATGGATCTTGTTGATATAGGTGTTCGAAAAGAGTTAGCTCCTAAAGTGGGGAAGAAGCGAACGTATTTATCCCCGGCTTGCTTCACATTGAAAAAGGAAGAAAAATATTAATTGTGTTAATCTTTATTTAATGTGAAGGTTCCTGAAGGCTATTCTTCTAATATTAGAACATTAGTAGATATGAACAATTTGAAACTAGTTGGACTTAAATCTCATGATTGTCATATACTAATGCAACATCTACTACCTATAGCGATCATGTCCGTATTACCTTAAAATTTTCGATATGCAATCACCAGATTATACTTATTTTTTAATGGAATTTGTTCTAAGATGGTCGATGTATCCAAGTTAGATGATCTACAACGTGAACTTGTTGTAACATTGTGCATGTTCGAGTAGTTTTTTCTTCCTAGTTTTTTTGATATAATGATACATCTTACTGTACATTTAGTTAGAGAAGTGAAGTTATATGGTCCTATTTATTTGAGATGGATGTATCTATTTGAGAGATATATGAAAATTCTAAAAAGATATATTAGAAATCGAAGCTGGCCAGAAGGATGTATTATAGAGTGTTATATCGGAGAAGAAGCTGTTGAATTTTGTTCTGAGTATTTGGAAAATGTAGAAGTTATGAGAGTACCCGCATCTTCAAATATTAATAAAAGCGTAAGTGGTGGTGTTATGTGTACAGTAAAACGAGAACAACTAGACCAAGCATATCGTACTGTGTTATAAAATATAGCTGAAGTCCAACCTTTCATCGAGTAAGTTTTATTGTGAATTAGATTTTCATTGATTGAATGTTGAATTCTTTAATACTAATGGTTTACTTTGGGGTTGATTTGTTGAAGGGAGCATATAAATTGGATCAAAACACAATTCTCAATGAAATCAAAAAGAGAGAAATGGATCCATTATATACATCATCGAACTTTTATTAGTTAGTTTTTGCGAACGGGTAATTCCAATTAGTTGTTATAATTAATAGTTTTATTTCATTTTTTCCCTATTTTAGAGCATGAGTACTTATATGTTAGGTTTTCTAATTGTTAATTTTGTATTTTGAATAGATTGTATTTGAAATGAATAAGGCAATACACAATGTATCTGATACATTAAAATGGATATCACGTGGACCATCATTGGATGTAATTAAGTATCACGCTTATCAAGTTAACAGTGTTCATTTTAGCACAAGAGACCGCGATAATATAAGAATAACTCAAAATAGTGGGGTAAGTATTGTTGCAAAAACCATACAATTTTCAAGTTCTAGGAATAAAAACCTAATAGAGGGTGATATGGTATATTATAGCGTTATCAAGGAAATTTGGGAACTTGATTTTGTCCCATTTCGGTTGCCGGTGTTTATGTGTCAATGGGTAGAGAGTAACCATGGGGTTAGAGAAGATGAGTTAGGCTTCACTTTAGTTGATCTAAGCCAGATAGGTCACATGAATGATCCATTTATAATAGCAACACAAGTAAAACAAGTATTTTACGTCAATGATCCACTTGATACTTGATAGTCAATTGTTCTTGCAACAAAACTGAAAGAATATCAAAATTTAGGAGTTGAAGATGAGAACAAAATACTTGTTGCTCATGAAATATTCTCAAAAGGAGTTTCAGTGGAGGTTTTGATAGAAGACGTTAATGAAGGAGATGTTACATATTTACGAGATGATGGTGAAGGTATTTGGATTGATAATCAAAGAAAGAAACTAATGAGGTACAAATCGACTAAGTTATATTTTTTTTGTTTCATTTTTATATCTTTATGGATTGNTACTTGTTGCTCATGAAATATTCTCAAAAGGAGTTTCAGTGGAGGTTTTGATAGAAGACGTTAATGAAGGAGATGTTACATATTTACGAGATGATGGTGAAGGTATTTGGATTGATAATCAAAGAAAGAAACTAATGAGGTACAAATCGACTAAGTTATATTTTTTTTGTTTCATTTTTATATCTTTATGGATTGATATTTTGTTTTTTTAAATATATTATCTCTTATGTTTATATGCTTATTATTTTCTTTCTTAATTTTTGATCTATATTTATGGTTTTATTATTTAACAAATAATTATTGACATAGAAAATGAATGTGAAGATGATGTTTATCAATTTACACCATCATAAAGTAGTCAAGGTGAAAGAAAACAAAAAAAGAAACCAAGAGGAATGACTCAAATGAAGGAGTTGATTATAAAATGAAGTGATAACAAAAAAGAAGTTGTCACGTACAATAAATGGGGACAACCAACTGGGGATGAAGGTAAATATTTGGCGAGCTTTTGTAGCCTTATAGTTCGTCGCAAGATCCCAATCAACATTGATAACTGGACGCTTGTACCAAAGGACCTAAAAGATGAGCTTTGGTATATAATATTGGTATGAATATGAATCTTTCTATTTTATATTTATTAGAATATATATTTGGTATTAATATTATTTCTTTTACATTGTAGGAAACATTTGTATTGGACTACAAAGTAAAAAAAGAAACTTTAAAAAGTTGTGGGAAAATATAGAGAGATTTTAAGTCTAGGATTACAACTGAACTGATTTATGAGTATAGACATACTTGTTCAGAGTTATTAGAGCACCCTCCAGCATCATATGCACCATGGATTGAACCTAAAGTTTGGGATGAGTTTGTTAAGAAAAGACTAAGTACAGAATGGGAGGAAGCTAGAAAAGTACAACAGGGAAGAGCAACACAAAATAAATATCCACATCGTATGTCTGGCTTGGGTTATGCTAGATTAGAAGCTAAGATTGAAAAAGAAGAGGGCCGATGTGGTATTGATAGATCCGAGCTATAGAGTAGAGGACGTGTATCAAAAAAAAAGAGGCCATACTGAGGAAATCAAAGTGATAGTTGATAGAATTATAAGTTGCTTATTACAATATATTGATTATATTAATATGTAATATTGTTAAAAGTATAGCATAGTCTAATGTTCAATTCTATACATGTTTTATAGGAAAATTATATTCAAAAGTTCCAAGAGAAAAATCTTGAGATAGACGGTTCTAATAATATCTTAACAATGGCTTTAGGCACTTCTGAATATTCTGGACGTGTACGGAGAATGGGATTTCACGTTAGCCACAGACAATATTTTCATCAACCGGCTCTAATAAAGAAGCAACAATCATTTGATTTGAAACAATGGCAAGATGAACAAACACACAAGATGCAATAAATGCTTAAAAAATAAGAAGAATGGTTCATGGAAAAAATTGCTAAGATTCAAGTAGGACAACAAAGTAATGTTGGTGGTTCTAATACAACTCCTTCACGGCCATAAGTTCAAAGGAAAGAAGTACAACCACAAAAGATACATTTAAATCCAATGTTGGCTGTAGAAATATCTTCATGACTCAAAAAAGTATGTTTATATGAGTTTCTTTCTTATTTGTTTATTAACTACTTATATTTATAAATTGTGTTTGATTTTCTATATTGTAGAATCGAGCATACAAGCTTACAGTGAGGTTTTGTGATAACATAGTTGCTTTAGGCCATGTACAAGAGTCAATCTCATCAACTATTATTCACGGTAGAGAATTGGGGGAGCATAATTTTCGTGTATCAGTAGAGGTCGTTCTTGATGCTACAGCCCTAATTCCTATTAATCCAGATGATGATGCAAGGTTGGCAGGTGACGTACTTGGATGCATCTTGCATGGCCTAAGATGTATGTCATCTTTGAAGATAATTTGGTATGCAGACCCATTTTCCAAATTAATTCATCCTTTATTGAATTCTAATGTGAATTATTAACTTGTTTGTTAACATTTCATCATTTATTTGGATTTTAGGAGTTTAATGATATAAATAGGCATCAAACGGGGAAGAATATATCTTTACAACCACAGCCATCTTAAACATACGAAAAAGTACATCCGCAAAGAAAAAAAGCGGAATCTGTTATACAAACACAGTTTAGATTTGTTGATGGTACACCAGCTTCTATAAGATTACTATTGAATACTATTCAGGGAGCGGATGAAGGTATTATTGTTCATGTTCCCTTTGATGAAGAAGTGTTTTGTGAAGCTTTTTGTTTGCCCGTGTTCAAAGAAGACATAATTGAGTTTTGCATATTACAACAGATTGAGGCCATACCTATTACGTTATATATGAGGTAAGAAGTTTATTTCTTTTTATATATATATAGAACATCATATATATACATATATCTATAGTTGGCAATTATATAATACAACACTTAATTCATATTGCATTTTGTACTTGTAGGCATTTACACCATTTAGTGACCCAATATGGCTATCAAGAAAGGTATATGTTCATGGATCCTAGTGCAGTTGCTACACAAGGTGGTCCGCGTGAGGATCGTACTATAAGTTTAGCAACCCGGATGTTATCCATGGAGAATCAATAACAATTTCTAATTACACCTTGGAATCATGGGTAAGNCATACCTATTACGTTATATATGAGGTAAGAAGTTTATTTCTTTTTATATATATATAGAACATCATATATATACATATATCTATAGTTGGCAATTATATAATACAACACTTAATTCATATTGCATTTTGTACTTGTAGGCATTTACACCATTTAGTGACCCAATATGGCTATCAAGAAAGGTATATGTTCATGGATCCTAGTGCAGTTGCTACACAAGGTGGTCCGCGTGAGGATCGTACTATAAGTTTAGCAACCCGGATGTTATCCATGGAGAATCAATAACAATTTCTAATTACACCTTGGAATCATGGGTAAGATTTTAAACTTAACAAATTGTCATATCAACTACTTCCTATATGAAGTTAAGTGTTACATTATTAATAATCTTTATCATCAATTTTATGAGTAGAGAATAGTGGATGTTGCTTATCATTTATCCTCTTAAAGATTATGTATGATTTCTAGATCCTCTCGGCTTAGCTCTCCGTGAGGAAATTGGTTTAACAATGATCGAGTAAGTTCTCTAATAGTTCAGTTTCTTATAGTTGCTATTGTTAATCTTTTATTTTTGTGTTTGCGTATTTCCAATTCAAAGTGCATTCAACATATATAATGTAGAAAAATGGAAGAAAGGAAGACCAAATGGTCCAGTTTATAAGTTAATAAAGGTACTAAACTTGAATTAATAACACTTGTTGGGTGGAAGATTAATTAAAATTACTTATGTTTACTTTATGCTTATGTATAGTCCCCAAGACAACTGACAAGTGTTGAGTGCGGATTCTACATATGTAAATTTATGAGAGAAGTCATTGAATAAATCAATGTTAAATCATTTACCACAATGGTATGTAACCATATGTTTTATTAGTTCTCTTCTAATTTATAGTTTGATTGATTACTTTCTAACAAATAAGGTGTTTGAATTCGTAGTTTAATGGACAAAATTTCTATATAAAGGATGATATCCACGGACTTCTTGAAAAGTAGGTTGAAGAACTAATACAATTTTTCATTTGAAGCTCTTAATCTTTGTTTATTTAAACTATGTAGTCTTTGATGATCATATTAGTTTGGCTTAGAAAACTAATGTATATATATACATAGTTTATAGACTATATGATTATGATCAAGTTATTATGTTAATTTAATATTAGTATGTAAATTTATACTTATACTCTATTTTATTTGAAATATTTGGTATATATAATAAATCTGGATTACATTTATAAAATTTCAGGGGGTAATATAGACAAATATATTACAAATACTCCCTGAAAATATGTACCAAGGCACCTGGTAAGCGCCGTGGAAAATAGATAACAAGACGCTTAGAAAGAGCCGTGAAAGATGCCTTTTACGGCGCCTGTCAAGCGTCTTGGTAGAGATCTTCCATGACGCTTTTTAAGCGTCTTGGTATTCTTGGTATCTAGATACCAAGGCGCTTAGAAAGATACCAAGGCACTTAAAAAGCGTGGTGGAAAATGTCTTTCAAAGTATAAAGTGCCTTGAAATGACTTTTTTGTTGTAATACGTGTGAAGATTCTTTTCTAGTGCTGGTTGTCTTTTTCTTAAATTTTGTCCTCTATAACCTTACACTGTGCATATAATACATCACTGTCACCAGTCAATATTTATCATGCTATATTGTTATGACAAATTATTAATATGTTAATTTCTAATAATCGGATAGATTATTGTGTGAAGAACAATATTTTAAAGTTAATGCATCTCCCAACACCGCTACATTGATATTATTATTTACTAAACCCCCAAAAAAGTAATAGAATTAATTTCGGCATGCAGCCACCGCTAAATGCCAATCATATACTTAGTGACCGCCGATACAATCAAAACATGCTCAAACTATTTTGACATATATATATATATAT
>JXTB01000310.1:279129-292783 GCA_002914805.1 Parasponia andersonii | reverse complement strand
ACAGTTAAAGGTCGTCGAATTCCATTTGCTTCGCAGAATTCTTGGAACTCTTTTGAAGTGAATTCTCCTCCTCTATCAAATCTCATGGCTTTGATTTGAAGACCGCTTTCCTTCTTTATAGTAGCCTTGAACTTCTTGAAAACTTCAAAGACTTCTGATTTTTACTTCAAGAAATAAATCCAAGTCTTTCTTGAGAAATCGTCAATAAAGAGCAAGAAGTAGTTGCTCTTACCGAAAGAACTTGGTTTGATGGGACCGCACACATCTGTATGCACGAGCTCTAGTGGCTTTTGGGCTCTTGAATTCGACTCTTTTGGAAAGTTTTCCTGAATTGCTTCCCGAGTAAGCATCCTTCACAAAGTTGATCAGGATGATTGATGCATGGCAAGCCTCTCACCATTTCTTTCTTGGACAGTAGCTCTAGTCCTCCAAAGTTGAGATGTCCGAATCTCAAATGCCAAAGCCATGATGAATCCTTGTAACATGCTTTCATACATTTTGCCATATCATTTTGAATGTTCAATAAGAACATTCTATTTCTTGACATAGGCACCTTGGCCATCAAGTTCATATTGTTATCTCTTATAGAAAGACTATAATCTTTCACGTGAATATCATAGCCTTTCTCTAATAGTTGTCCCAAACTCAAGATGTTTGTTTTCATTGTGGGTACAAAATAAACATTTGAAATAAATTGATGCTCCCCATTTTTTAAGCGGATAAGAATTTTACCTTTTCCTTTTACCGCTACTTTTGAATCATCACCGAAAGAAACACTCCCATTGATTGATTCATCAAGCTCTATAAACATTGATTAACGCTCGCACATATGATTGCTAGCACCAGTGTCAAGATACCATGTGTTGTCTTGTCCTCCATTGTTGTCTTTATATGCTAGTAGCACGGTGCCATTTTCTTCCCTTTTTTCTTCAACGTAATTGACTTTCTCTTCCATTCTGCTATTAAGTACTCTACACTCTCTAGCATAATGTCCAAACTTGTGACAATTGAAACATTCAACTTGAGACTTCTCAGGCCTTGAGTTCATTCGACCTCTATCACGACCTCTTGTAGTGCTTTCTCCTCTTTTGAAATTGTTGATATGATAATTGCAGTTGTTGGAATTCCAACCTCGTCCACGACCTCGACTTGTATCACGTCCTTGTGCTCGGGCTTGTCCTCTACCATGACCATGTTGACTTCTTTCACTACATTGGCTATCTTCTTTCTCTGTAAATTGTGTCTTGAGAAGCTGCTCCTTCAAATTTGGCTTCTTCTTTTTCTTTTCCTCGTGAGCTTGTAAAGAACCCAAGAGTTGTTCTATTGTCATGGTTCCCAAATCTTTAGTTTGTTCGATGATAGTAACAATATTCTCGAACTTTGGGTCTAATGATCGAAGAATCTTTTCCATGATCGTAATATTTTCAAGTTTCTCACCATTTTGCTTCATTTGATTCGAAATGGTTAAAACTCTAGAAAAATAGTCAGAAACTGACTCAGTCTCTGTCATGTGTAATAAATCAAACTCTCCTCTTAGAGTTTGAAGGCGGACCTTTTTGACCTTTTCTTCTCCTTTGTATGAAATTTGAAGTTTCTCCCATGCTTCCTTAGCAGAGGTTGCACTTGAGATTTTCTCAAACCCGTCGTCATCTAAGGCTTGGTAGATGATGCTTTTTTGTCTCTCTTTCTTAAATCTTTTAAACTATCCTTCTGTGTTGAAGATAGTGTTGCCTCATCTCTTGGCTCTTCGTAGCCTAACTCTACTACTTCCCAAACATCATGTGCTCTAAGGAAGACTTTCATTTTGATAGTCCAAATATCAAAGTTATTACCTTGAAGTGGTGGAACTTGAAGAGATGTTAAATTGTCGGTAGCCATAACTCTTAATGGAGTGAGTTTTGGAAATTTCGACTACGCAAATAGATCCAAAATACTGAAAAACCTTAAGATTGACTTGTATATCGACTGGCCAAAGTCAACGGTCAAAGTCAACGCTTTGTCAACGGTCAATGCCGATCAACAATTGGTCAACGGCTCTGACGGCTTAGTCAATGGCACGGTTAAACGACTTTAATGGCTTGGTCAACAGCTCTGACGGCTCGGCTCTGATGGCTTTGTCAACAGCTTTGACGGCTCGGTCAAACGACTCTGACTCGGCTCAGCTCAGTAAGTTAACTCTGTTTGTGGCAGTAAACTTCCGACGACTTGTTATGACTCGTTCAGACTCCGATTGGGCTAATTCTTATGGCAGTATGTTCGTCTCGTCGAGCTCTTCGATTTGATATGTAATAGTAGTATGTTTGGAACAAATGGCTAATACTCTCAATCTCAAGATTTTTTTTCTGATGTGAAAGATCAATCAAAGCTGCAACCACAGAGCATACTTAGAATTTCAAGAGAACTCACAACTTTGCTCTGATACCACTTTGTTGGAAAGTAAAAAAAACTTTATTATTCACTCAAATACTTTTACAAGAGAAAATTCTCAACTTCACTCTTCAAGCTCATTCACTCACTCACTCACTCATTAGAAGCTATGCTTCTTTCTCTCTTCTCTTTACTCTTAGAAGCTTTGCTTCTTACTTGATGCTTAGAACTCAAAAGGGGAGGGGTATTTATACTACATGAGAAACAATGAGAACCACACAAATAATTAATTACAAAAATCCTTAAACCACACATATTTTCTTCTATACACTTCTAATAATAATCAAATAATTCACATATAAAAAGTTAATATCTAGTTAATATTAGAAGATTCTAGGTGGAAGGCTTCTTTAATTTAGACTTAGACTTTTTTCTTTTATGAGTTTTGCACTTGGGGTAACTACAACTTATTGGGCCTCATGTTGATGGGCGTAAATATTTCTTATGGGCTTAAACAAGTTTATTTTCAAAAGTAAAATTCTCATTCTCACAAAATACCACATTTATAGATTCTACAATAGATTTAGTTCATATAATATAAACTCTATAAGCCCTTTTGTTAGTTGAATGACCAAGAAGCACAACTTCATCACTTTTTGCATCAAATTTTTCCAAGTTTTCATTATCATTTAACACATAATATTTACAACCAAAAGTATGAAAGTAACAAAGGTTTGGTCTCTTGCCTCTCCATATTTCATATGAAGTTTGCTTCGTCACTAGTCTCAAATGCCCAAAAACTCTTTGACAACTTCTTTGCATTTATCATTATTCTTTCTATTTTTTGAAGAATTCGGATTGTCATCTCCACTACTCCATTTTACTGAGAAGTCTTCGGTGCTGAAAATTCACAAGCTATTCCTTGTTCTGTACAAAACTGAGAATAGCTTGCTTTCTCAAACTCTTTTTCATCACTTTGAAACATTACAATCTTCTTAATCTTATAATTTTTCTCTACCTGCAGCTTGACGCACAATATTTTGAACATAAGAAAAGTATATGATTTTTCTTTCATAAAATCAATCCATAAGTATCTAGAAAAATTATTAACACAAACAAAGACATATACCTCTTCCCACCTATAATTTCGGTTTACATTGGACTAATTAGCTCCATATGCAACACCTCAAGTATATGTGAGGTAGTCAAGTAGGTAGTCACATGATCTGGGATTTTAGTTTGTTTCCAGAGTTGACAAGGACCATATGCCATTTTTTTGTGCAAGTTGAAATTTGGACCTCATCGAACAATTTCATGTTTGGCCAAATAATGTGGATCTTTCTAATTAAGATGTCCTAATTTGTTGTGTCAAGAATCAATGGTATTGATTGTCGAGTTGTTGCACACAACTGAGTTTGCCGTTAAGTAACAATTATTTTTTAAAAAGTAACAATTATTTTTTAATCTCTGCCCAATGAGAATGCTCTCCCTGTATTTGGTAATCACATTACAGCAATCTTTGGTGAAATGTGTAATGTGATCATCATCACAAATTTGGCTTATGTTGATGAGGTTCACTTTCAAACCTTCGATATATAATATATTATCCAAACATGGTTGCCCCCTGCAAGCTTAGTAAAACTTTTCCAAGTATTTTTCTTTTGTTTCCATCCCCAAAGTCACAAAATCATCAGAAATATATTCAAAATTTGTCGAAAATGATTTGTTTCCAGTAATATGTCTAGAACAACCACTGTCAAAATATTAGTAATCAAGTTGATAAGCCAAAAGAGAAGTATATACAGCAAAACCTGTTTTCTCCAACTTGGGTTTCCAAACGAACCTTGACTTTTTATTAGAATTAGCATGCAACACATGTTCATCATTTTTTTGAATATATTTGACAAATAACATTTCAGTTTTAAACATTTCGGGCAGATATGAGCTTTCTTTCCACAAAATGGCAAATTGGAATGAAGTTTGTTACCTATGAAGCAATTTTGCTACTTATTTTTGCTGAAGTTCTAGCTGGTCTCCCAAGAGTCCCCACTAGTCTTTTGATGTTCCTACATTACCCAAGAAACCAATACCAGTTTGGTCTCCCAAGAGTGCCCACTAGTCTTTTGATGTTCCTACATTGCCCAAGAAACCAATACCAGTTTGGTCTCCATGAGCTCTGCCAAGTCTAAGCTTTTCATCTAGTTTAGTTTAGCCAAGAGTCAGCCTCTCAATAGTTGTCTTAACCTTGTTCAGCTTCTTCATATTGTGATCTAACAAAGCTTATTTGTTAACCAAATCACGAGTAAGAGAATCAACCTTAGTCCTTACCTCTTTCTTTTCCTCTTCAAGTTTATTACACTTTCACTTTTTTCACCATCTTCTCCCATTGTTCATACATCTTATTGTAAGCTTTTTGTTACTGATCAAGGTCTGAATCTGAACCACTAAACATTTCACTCTTACTTATTTGATCATCTTGTGCTAGTTAATTTGTAACAAAGGCAAGACAGTTGCTTGTATGATCAATTTCTTCGTAACTACTTAGGTTTGCCACAACTTTGGTATCACTCCAAGTTACAGCCATCACTAGACATTTCTTCTTTCAGGGTATTAGCACACTTAACTTAGATGTAGCCAAATCCCTCAAATTCTCTACATTGGATACCTTTATTTTTCTTCTAATTCTTCTTGTTTGGCTTTTGAGAATTAATGGGAGGAAGCTTATTTGAAATTCCTTTTTGCCTACTTTGCTTAGGCTTTTCACTTGTATTCCCTTTTTTTATATATTTTTTGAAGAAACTCAGCATACTTTTTGTAAGCAATGCAATATTTTCTTCATCAAGGTCTTCAAAATCCGCTGTTAGAAATTGAACAATGGACAGTCTGTTTGTAGACGCAACTTCACATAATAAATCCATTGGAACACCTACAATCACAAGAGCACAAACATACCTAAACAAGCAACAGGAAATAACACAAGCCAAGAAAAAACCAATGAGTAATCAGTAACAAAATCAAGGATCTAGCTAAAATAGGTTATCAACTCCCGCTCTGATGCCAAATGTAAGTTTTAAGGCTCCTAAACTTAGTTGATTACCAACTACAAACATAATTTATCCAGTAAAACTAATAACAATTAGATTTAACCAAGAACAATCAAGAGGGGTAAAAATCACATAAGGGATTTTTTACATGGTTCAACTAAGATTTCTCTTAGTCTATATCCAAGAGACCTAGTCCAGCAAAATCAAATTCACTAATTATCAAAAACAAGGTCAAATTACACAAGTTAGAATTAAACAAAAAGTAGAAACTCCCTTTCTAATCTGAATATAACCAGTTGTTAATCCACCTTGTTTGACAAGAATTTGATATAGAACAAGTCTCCCCCTCAGCATCAAGATGGTTAGACTCCTCCAAACTCCAACAATTTGAGAATCACTCTCAGCTACAGTAGCTCGAACTCCCTCCAAGCTAGAAAAGATCCCAGAGATTCCTTTTCTTAGTTAGAACTTGAATCCCTCCAACTTAGACGAAGAACTAAGATGAAACCATAAAAAAACCCCTCTCTCTTCCTAAGAGCCACTCTCTTTTTTAGATCTGGAAATTTTTGTCTTGGAAGAGATCTAGGGGAAGAAGAAATAAAATCCCAATTTTTGTGAGGGTAATTAAGTAATTTTGCTTCGAGGGTACTTTGGTAATTTTATATTTTTGGATTAATAAAATACAAATCGGAAATAAATTTAGTGTTGAATCTAGACAAGATAAAGTCTAGGTACTTTTGGGGCCAAAGTGAAAAAGAAATTTCAAATTGGAGGCAAATGTGTACTTAAAGAGGGGCTAAAACGAAATAATCTTTTAAAATTAGGGTCAAAGTGGAATTTCAGAAACTTATTTTTCGGTCGAATCAGATTGCACCACGTGTCCCACTGCTACAGTTTTTGAAAAATTGCTTTAAAGACTTCCAAATTCTCTCTTCTTCTCCACGGAAGTCCCCCCGAAGCCACCCACGGTCGCTGTTCATCCGAGCCTCCACTGCCTGCCGTCGTGCCAGACACGCTTGTCCGCTGTGACCAGAAGACGCCGATGAACGAGCATCGGGTGCTGCCACCGTGAACTGCCGCCTCTCGCCGGAGAAATCGCAGCCGGAAGATCGCGCCACCGGAATGGTTTTTCGCTTGCTGTGCCGCCGTCCGACGTCCGATCACCGCGCCACCACCACCGTTGGATTCGTCTCGACTCCAGCTTTGATTTCCGATAACTCTCGGTCTCTAACTCAGCTCCGGTGAGAATTTGTCTACTGTAGCAATATTTTAATATTTAAATTTTGTAGTATTTTCGTAATTATTTCAGAATTGAGTTATTTTTTCCGAGAAAATTTTACCACGTGACAGAGGAGTTTGAAGCATGAAATCTCATGATTTTTAAGTGTTAAAACGATAACTGGACGGTAGTTAATTATCAAGATGAAAATGTGGTATTTTTCTAAATATTTTCAAAATGTGGTATTCTTATAATTTTTGGATTTTGAGCCCATTTAGTGTTCGGGATCTCGAAACTGAGTTTTGATTTCGAATTTGGACTCAGTCAGGTCAGGACATGAAGTTTGACATAAAATACCACTATTTTTCGAAGTGGCTCAAAAATCGAGAAAATAGCTCGTAAATTGCACCGTTTTGCGTGCCACAGGATGGTCCCGTACCGGGACTCGTTTTCGACAAAATTTATATCTTAACCAATGTTTTTGGGTGTTCTGAATTCGATGGTGACCTCTGTTTCTCAATCCAAGGCTCCGTTTGAAATGTCAACTTTTCAAGTGAACGAGACTAGACTCGAAAACAACTGTCCAAACAACCCAGTGATCAATTGAGGATATTTCTAGTGTCGTTAGCTCAGTATAATCACTATTACGATGTAGGGGATTCAATTTTCTTGTTTTCTATTATTTTCATTAAAATTGGAATTTATCTTGAAAAATGAAATTTCATGATTTTATTAAATTGAATTATTTGAATAGTTATTTTAATGAACTATGAATTTGTGAAACATTGTAGACTGCTCTAGATATTTTTAAATATAATTTTATACAAGTTTTTATACTTGGAATTTGGTAAAACCATAGAAACTGTACTTTTGGATTTTAAAGTACAAAATAGATTTTAATTAAAAATCAGAGCATGTCTAGAATGTTAAACCACTGCATGGTTGTTTGAGACTCTATATATATTGTACATTTTATACGATCATGCATGAGAGTCGTCTTAGGTATCACTGTATTGTAGTAGGCGGACTAGTACACACGCCTTCGGTGAGAGTCCGTAAACCCGCGCGGGGTTTGATTTTTGACTATCTCTATTCGGTAGCCGTAGGCATTCGGTGCCCCTTCGGTTCGGTAGAAGTTGACACATGGGTGTCCCTCCAGTTTTCAGAGATAGATGTCAGGCAGAGAGCACTCAATACATATAGTATAAGTTGCTATAGTTGTGATGAGAAGATGAGAACTCATGTGATGTGTTAATTTATGTGATGTGTACTATGCTTGTTTTATTATAGTTTTCTATCTGTTTTAATCTGGATATATATCTGGTTTTGGTTTTAACTTAGTTTTCTATAAATGGTTTAAATCTTTGATGTTATAGAAATGCTTTCCGATACTACTAACTATGCAGATATTTTGATATTTATAAAAGATTTTCCCAAAAGGAAAATTGGGTAACCTACTGGGCAACTTTCTCCACAGGTGGTGTCTAGTATGACATTGACGGTTAGCAAGCAGATTTAGAAGTTATTTTTATTCATAGTATGAAACTTGGTAATGCTAGGAGTGTGAATACAAGACTTGTGTTTAAGTCTTGTTCAATAGTTGACATTGCTAGCATTCATGTTAAGTGTGTTATTTTGAAAATGTCTGTAATAATATATGTCATTCTAGTGTGATGTTGAGGTATGAATGATGATGCCTAGTGATATAACTGAGAATTTAATTTTTTTTAAAATTTTTCAATCTGCGTTTATTGGTGACTATGAACTGTGGAATAGGTATACTGGTAAAAAAAAAAAAAACAAATTTCCCCTTCTGCCCCTACCCTGGGGTTTGGGTTGTGACAGAAATTGTAGTATCAAAACTTTGAGTTTTAATACCTCGGACATAGCACCATTAAACTAGATTGAAATTGTTTTTATGATGATATGCATCATTACCTCACTAATAGTTTTGTATATCATTTCAGACTTTCAAAATGCCTCTTAGGAGAGCTCCGAGGCACCAGTCTGGTGCCGAGCTCCCTCTAATTCCACAAGACTTCAACCAATTTTCGAAGTTATGTGTCATGCTTTCCATGAGATGCAAGGTCCTAACCTTCAGCCTCAGCCTCAACCACAGTAAGAGCGTCAACCTGATCAGGCTAATCATCTTTAGAAGTTTATGCGCCTTCAACCTAGACAGTATGATGGAATCCCTGACCCATTTGTTGCCAATGCATGGTTGCGTGAGATGACACGACATTTTCGGACCTTGGGTACTCCTAGAGAGTTCTAGGCTGTCTCTCGCTTGACGGGAAATGCTATCCATTGGTGGGAGATAATTGAGGTTATGCAAAATGTAGAAGGCGTAACTTGGGAAGAATTTGAGAGATTCTTCAAAGCACATTATGCAAATGAAGATCAACAAGCTGAAGTAGTTGGTCGTTTTGAGAGACTTACACAAGGGAATAGAACTGTAAACCAATACGTGATAGAGTTCACAGAATTGTCAAGCCTTGCCCTTAGCCCAGCGGTGAGTGACACTTACCGAATTGCGAAGTTCAAGAATAGACTGAATCGAAACATCCATAATCGTATTGTTATTCACTCTTTTGCACTCAATCTGAAGTAGTGCTTGCTGCCCAACGAGCTGAAGCTATAGAGAATGAGCATGGTCTAAGGAAGAATAAAAGTAATGAGAGAAAAATGAACAAGAGGAACCAAGGACAGTGATCTGCTCAAGGTCTACCTAACAGCTGAAGTTATACTAGCAGTAATTCAGCAGGTAGTAAGAGGTTCAGCCCCTATACGTGTTATCACTATGGTCAACAGGGCCATAAGAGGAATGAGTGCCCAAAACATCTGCAAAAATCCCCTCTTTCTCAGGAGGACCATGTGGAAGCTATTCTGGTTCAGCACCTCCTCAGAACACTTAAGCTAGGTCACAACAATCTCAGGGTATTTCCCAGGCTTTTTTATCTCCACCACCTTACCAACACCAGTACCGCCCCCAGGGTTATACTCAGAATTTCCAGACTCCTCAGACCTCAGGGAGTCAAGGAGGGCATGGATATGGTAGCAGTGGTCCAGGATCTAGCAGCAGTCATCCTGGATAAGGAAGAGGTAATAAGGGAAAAGGAAAATTCACTGGCCAAGCTTATGGAATTTTCTGGAACTGATGTTACCAATGAACACACTGGCCGAGATGTTGTTGATGGTATGGTTCTTATTTCATATTCTTAGGCACGTGTTTTGTTTGACACTGGTGCATCTCATTCATTCATATCTTTGTTGTTTCTTCAACTTCTGGGGTTAGAATTATCTGAGTTGGATTATGCCTTGACTTTAGGAACACCTTTGGGTGGTGTTTTTGATTTGTCTAGTGTGTGTAAATCTTGTTGTGTGGTGATTAATGGTAAAGAATTACTTGCTGATTTAATTGTATTACTAATGAAACAATACGATGTAATACTCAATATGGATTGGTTATCCAAGTATCGAGCTATTGTCGATTGTTTTGAGAAGCGAGTAACTCTTTTTCTGGATAATGAACGACCCATAATATATCAAGCCCGAATGAATTCTTTGAAACCAAGTCCTACTCTAAAAGCCTGTTTAGGTGGTAGAAAGAAACTTGAGTGTTATGGGAACTTGTTTGCCATTGATGGTGAAGAGAGAACTATTGATCAAGACCTCTGGATTAAGGTGGTGACTGAATATCCAGAGGTATTTCCTGAGGATTTACCAGGATTACCACCAGATAGGGAGATCAAGTTTTGTATTGACCTTGTTCCTGGAGCTCAACTAGTTTCTATTCTAGCCTACTGCATGGCTCCTGCAGAGATGAACGAATTGAGGGAACAATTGGATGATTTGTTATCCAAGGATTTCATTAGAAGTAGTACTTCTCCTTGGGGTGCTCCTGTTTTGTTTGCCAAGAAAGCTGACGGTACTTTAAGGCTATGTGTGGACTACAGGAAGTTGAACTAGCTGACGATAAAGAACAAGTATCCTTTTCCTTCTCTAAAATTGATTTGAGGTAAGGTTATTACTAGCTAAAGATAAAAGAGGAAGATATACAACAAACAGAAATCAGAACTCGTTATGGTCACTTTAAGTTTCTGGTAATGCCTTTTGGTTTAACGAATGTACCTGCAGCTTTTATAAACCTCATGAATCAGATTTTCAGGCCATACTTGGATCGTTTTGTAATTGTTTTTATTGATGACATCCTGGTGTATTCCAAGACTCGAGAAGATCATGCCGAACATCTGAGGATAGTGCTTGAAGTTTTGAGAAGTCAATGATTATATGCCAAAAGATCAAAATGTGACTTCTGGATGTCAGAAGTTAAATTCTTGGGGCATGTTATTTCTCAAGAAAGTATCTCAGTCGATCCTACTAAGGTAGAAGCTGTTATAAAGTGGGAAAGACCTAAGAATGTGACAGAGATACGAAGTTTTCTCGGTTTAGCAGGTTATTACCGCTGTTTTGTTCAGAACTTCTCAAGGGTTGCATTACCATTGACAAGGCTGCCCAGGAAGGATGTCAAGTTTATTTGGGATAGTGATTGTAAAGAAGTTTTCAGGAAATTGAAGCACACTTGTTCTTGCAGTTTGACAACTGCACCTATTCTTACAGTTCCTGAGAGTAACGAACCTTATGTGGTGTATACCGATGCTTCTAAGATGGGATTAAGATGTGTTCTAATGCAAAATGGTCGAGTTGTAGCATATGCTTCTCGTCAGTTGAAACCACATGAGAGGAACTATCCTAAAAATGACCTGGAACTTGTAGCAATAATTTTCGTACTCAAAATATAGAGGTGTTACCTGTATGGTGTGAAATTTGAGATATTCTCTAACCATAAGAGTTTGAAATATCTCTTCACTCAACAGGATCTGAATCTGAGGCAGCAAAGATGGGTTGAGTATATGGAAGATTATGACTTCGAACTATAATACTATCCCGGCAAGGCCAATGTTGTAGCTGATACCTTGAGTAGAAAACCTCTTAGCTCCTTAGCAGCACTTACACTTAAAGATTGGAAGAACTCATTGGCAATGGGTGATTATAACTTGTAGTACTTCGAGTCTGGAAACGTTGCTTACCTTAGTAATATTGTTGCCACACCTGCACTTCTCCAAACTGTGCAACAAAGTCCATGGCAAGACCAAGAGTTGAGAACGATTTGGAATCAACTCGAAAGTGGTGAATGATTAGAAGGTTGGAGTATAAATAGAGAAGGATTTGTACTTTTCAAAGGCAAGCTGGTAGTAGCTAATGATCCTTATCTTAGAGAGACCATTCTTACTGAAGCTCATAAATCTAAATTTGCAGTACATCCTGGTAGCACCAAGATGTATCATGACCTGAAGAGATAGTATTGGTGGAAAGGCATAAAACATGATGTAGCTATTTTTGTGGCTTAGTGTATGACATGTCAGCAAGTTAAAGCTGAACACCAGAGACCAGTTGGATTACTATAGCCTTTACCCATACCAGAGTGGAAGTGGGATAAAATCACCATAGACTTTGTAATGGGTTTGCCTATGACCCGAAGAAAGAACGACGCAATTTGGGTAATTGTTGACCGTATGACAAAAATTGCTCATTTCATACTGATCAGATCTGATTTTTCACTCAACAAGCTTAGTCATCTCTACATTGACAATATAGTTCGATTGCATGGAGTGCCATCAGGTATAGTTTCGGACAGAGACCCAAGATTTACTTCTAAGTTCTGGAGAGCTTTGCAGAGAGCTTTGGGAACGGAACTAAATCTCAGTACTGCTCACCATCCTCAGACAGATGGCCAATCTGAGAGGACTATTCAGATTCTTGAAGACATGCTTCGCTCTTATGTACTGGATTTTGGTGAGAGCTGGGATGATCACCTGTCATTGGTGGAGTTTTCTTATAACAATAGCTACCAAACCAGTCTTGGCATGGCTCCGTATGAGGTATTATATGGAAGACATATAGATCACCCTTGTGTTAGGCTGATGCTGAGGAACGTGTCATTCTAGGGCCAGAACTGATACAAGAGACTACTGAGAAAATTAACAAAATTCAACAAAGGCTTAAAGTCATGCAGAGTCGACAGAAAATCTATGCGGACCCAAAGAGATGTGAAGTAGAGTTCGAAGTTGGTGATCAGTTATTCATGAAAGTAACGCTAAGGCATGGGGTCACTAGATTTGGGCTTAAAGGCAAATTGGCTCCAAGATATATTGGACCATTTAAGATTACTCCTAGAATTTGGCCCGTAGCGTATCGCTTGGAGTTGCCACCACATTTGGGCCGAGTATACAATGTTTTTCATGTCTCGATGCTCAAGAAGTATGTACCTGATCCATCCCATGTTATTCAGTATGTGGAAGTGCCATTACAAGAGAATGTGACATATGAGGAACAACCAGTTCGAATACTAGGAGAGAACTCAAAGTGCTTCGAAATAGAGAGATATCACTTGTCAAGGTTCTTTGGCAACACCATAAAGAAGATAAAGCCCCTTAGGAGCTAGAAACAGAAATGTATGAAAAGTATCCTCATCTATTTAATTTTCAACTTGAAGTTATACTTTGACTCTTGTATCCGAATTCTGGGACGAAATTTTTTTAAGGGGGAAAGGATGTAAAATCCCAATTTTTGTGAGGGTAATTAAGTAATTTTGCTTCGAGAGTAATTTTGTAATTTTATATTTTTGGATTAATAAAATACAAATCAGAAATAAATTTGGTGTTGAATCTAGATAAGATAAAGTCTAAGTACTTTTGAGGCCAAAGTGAAAAAAAAATTTCAAATTGGGGGCAAAAGTCTAAGTAAAGAGGGACTAAAATGAAAGAACCTTTTAAAATTAGGGTCAAAGTGGAATTTCAGAAACTTATTTTTCGTTCAAATCAAATTGCGCCACGTGTCCCACTGCTATATTTTTTGAAAAATTGCATAAAACCCCCCAATTCTCTCTTCTTCTCCACGGAAGTCCACCCGAAGCCACCCACAGTCGCTGTTCATCCGAGCCTCCACCGCCTGCCATCGTACC
>JXTB01000310.1:260579-271115 GCA_002914805.1 Parasponia andersonii | reverse complement strand
ATATTTTGTGGGGGTGTAGATATTAAATTGTCTATAATGGTAATTTACTTTTTCAAGCTATATTTTATATTAAAAATATACATAATAAGGGGTGCCTTTATTTCGGCATGGGATGTCAATATAGCTACCCTTTAAAATGAGAAAAGAAAAAACGGAAAGAAAAAAGAAAAATGGGACAAAGAGTGAAAAAAAAATGAAAAAGCATTTAAAAAAATAGCAAAAAAAAAAAAAAACAGGAAAACACAATAAAAGGGTAAAAAAATACAAAGTCCAGTTGCAGAAAATTGAACCCAAGCCACTTATAAAGAGAATGCACAACAGCCACTAAGCCAACGTGTTTTTCATAAATAATATATCACTTTTTAGGATTCATAAACATTATTATAAAAAACTGCTATATTTACAATTATGTCACCGCATCTTTCTTTTCTAGTTGTTAGAAAGGTACCAATTTAAGTACCATTTTTGTCAATTTTTTTAAAACTGTTTTACTAGGTGTCATTTTCTCTTCATATTTTCCATCTTGTTAGTGTGCTAATCGAGTTAGCCTAAAATGGAATGAAAATGTCTTTAAATATTTTTTATGTTAGCGCTTAATCGAAATTATTAGGGTCATTCGGTACTTTTGGGTCTACTTTTAAAAAGTTAAGAGAGAAACATTTAAAATGGATATATATATATATATATTTATTAGACTTTAGAGGGAATTTCTAATAAAATTTTCCAAATGGAATAATACAAGACCATCTTTCAAATTGTCGTTAGATATATGTCAAGATTATAGGAATAATTTTAGAATAGAGAACTTACTTCCCGTGAAAGGAATAAGGAACAAGATCGTCCGTCCCAGTATACTTTTTCATTATTGAGTTTAATATCTACTTTTAAACATTTACAATTGGTCCCACTCCGAAAAAAAAAAGACGTTACAATTGATTTAAAAACTAGCAAATAAAAGTTGTAATTGTAAAATTGCAATATTTGTGAAACAAATATCATTCTAGCAAGAGTCCGCGTTCATTTTTATATTGACATCTTTATATTGAGATATTTTTTTCAAAAAAAAATATGAAATTTAATTAACGATCACTACTTGTTACAAAATAAATTTTAAAAAAAATAACGCATATTCTATTAAATTTTACTATAAATTTAAAAAAAAAATACACGTTCTACCAAAATAAAATTTGAACTCTGAGAACCGAGCCAGCTATGTCGAGATATTTAATTTGTAACAGGACAAAAGATTCAACGAGAGCGACGACTCCGGAGATTATATCGAGAACCAAATGAAGAAGCAGCTTCATTGGAATTTTCTCCAACTTCTTCTTGACATCCAATCATATAATCTGGGTCTTGGACAATATTGTCTATCCCATCTGGTATATCTGTGTCAACCCACTTTGACCAGTCAACGTCGCTTTCTGTTTCCCAACATAACTCTGCATTTTTCCGCATATTACTAACCTCCTCTGTTAGCTTTGTAAGCATAACATAGTTCAGCATTTCATAATCTCTGTAAATTTTCAAAACACGAGCCTAATTAGATAAGATTTATTGGTCAAAACTGGACAAAAATATATAGTGCTGAGATATATGTATATATATATATATATATATAATTCACATTACCTGTACGTGAAAATGGCATGTAATATCTGACCGGTAGCAAGAATCATAAAAAGGGACCTCACTATATTGATCAACCATGTTTGCTGCTCAATACCACTCGATGTGATTCGAAGTATTGTGAATTCGCACAAGAACGTAAAGCAAAGGCCTGTGGAACAATTTTTTTTTAAGTCAATCTTCTAATATCTTAAACTTTTCTAAAAGATGAATAAGAAAGAGTAAGAAAGTTAATGTGCATACCAATGTAAAGCCGGTGTCTCACAGGGTATGTTTGCTTTGTACTAGTGAACATGTAGAGAACAAACATTGAGATTGAGTAAAGGAAGAAAGCTTTGATCAGTCTTGACTCGAGTAACAAGGCACTGTGCAAGGCAAAGAGTTTATCTAGTGCTACGAACAGGGCCGCTTGCTTTTGTTCAAAAGATTCCTGCACATAAGAAAAGAAAAAGATTAAAGCCATTACTGAGAGGGAAAAAAAAAATATGTAAACACTTCATTTTCTCAGGCTAGGAGTTATATAAAACAGTATATATTTACCTGATTAGCCAACATGGACTTGGAATTCTCAACTAAATGATCATGTGCTCGTTGAAGCTTTTCCTGTCGCCGAAGAAGCTCCTCCTGTTGTTCGTGACCGAAATTCGCTAACTGCTGCAAAATTCCCCTGCAATTTACAGAAACCAAAGTGAGTATGTTCAAACAAATTTTTATTTTATTGTTTTTGTTTAATATAAGAGACATGCAAAAAGATTTTCTCAAACAACATCATATGAAGATCTTTGCCTCGGATATTTTACTTTTAAAAACAAAAAATAATGTCAAAAGAGTCGTAGACTGTTGCACTAGTTTTGTTATACCTGCTCTCTTCTAGAGCTTGAGACTGAAACTTAGTGAGCAACTGAAGCCCATTAAGAGCTTCAGATTGGCCTTCGAGAACTTCCTTTTGCCTTTCCAAGGAAAAACCAGTAACGTTTTCAATATCATCAGCCTTACTCTGAAGAACGCTCATCTTACTAGATATTGAATCTCCAACTCTATTTATCTCCTTCTCAATTTGAGCAGTCTCATCTCGTAAGCTGCCTATTTCGTTATCCAAATTATGGTACGACTCATGAAGCATCACAATGCCTTCTTCAATTTTTAGCTTCATTACATCTTGACCCTTCTGCAGTTCCAATTGTGTAGCCGAAATTTCCTCTGATTGCTTGAAAACCGCCTCCGACTGCTTCGTAATGTCGGCCATTTGATCACCAATTTTGGTTGTGGACTGAACCACTTGTTGGGTTTGTTCATCGATTGAAGTCAATGAATTATGTATGTCTCTTGTGTCATGCAACAAATTCTCAGACTTCTCTTGAATGGTTTCTAGTTTTTCCTCTGCAGTTTCGGCTGATTTTTTCAAATCGTTTACAAGTCTCTCTGTTTGGCGCCTGAATATATCTGACCTGAAAAAGTAAGAGGCAATTTCATCTTATTTAGTAATTTCGGGAAGAGAATCAATTCCATTATCACAAGGGCATGTTTACTTGTTCAGAATGGTAAGAGTATAAGATACAGGTGTTTTTATTTTCCACTAAATTATTTATACAGGAAATAAATTTTCATGGGTCCCACAAGATTGGATTAGGAAAAGGAAATCTATTATCTATGATTCCTGTGAATTTAAATAAATCATTACATTAATCACAATTCATGAACACCAAATTCTAAAGGTAACACCCAAGTATGTATTAACTTGTTTTAGTAACCGAGTTACGTGACTTCTAAATATTCCTGATTTTAGTCAATTTCTAACCTTTTCAAATCAAGTCAACAAACCCTTCTCATTATTCATATATCTAAGAATTAATAGTCGCTCAAAACATGAATATCTGGATATCTATAATATAAAATTCCATACAAACAAGACTATATATATATATGTATAGAAAAGAACTTTTACACAGAACAAAATCTCTAGAATAACATATACATGGCACAAAAGAAAACATGCAAAGATATGTGTACAAACAATCATAATATTCCAAGCAGAATTAAGAAGAAAAAGAGTTGAAAGATCAATATGGAATCGTTGTACTTACTGCAACTGATGACAAATAGAATTGGTTTCGAGAAAGAATCCCCGATAAGTGTGAATAGCATTGTCATCAAGCTTTTCAAGGCACTCTTTCATGGGGGACCCGGAACGGCACGACGGGAAAGAGGGTCTTCCAGAGTCCTTCTGGAAGCAGTTACTTAAATCCCAAGCAAACCTCTTTCTTTTCTCATTCTCATCTCCCGCAATTTCTGAGCAGGCTGCGAAAATCCCTCGGTACGCTTCGTGCCAACAGGATTCAGAACCGGCCACCAGTTTGCTTCTGGCATTCTTGACCCTTTGGATTCCTTTGTCATCGTCGTTGAGACCATCGATGGAGAACTTGGCGGCGGGGATGTCAATTACACCCGACATTGCTGCGTTTTCTGAGGCCTTTGCGGAGGAAGAAGAGGAGGATGATGACCACAAAAGCCATGCCATAGAAGTCGTTAATATTGAGAATAAGATCAATAGGCAAAGCAGAAACCTGTAATACTGGCCCATATTTTTCTTTTACTATTTCTTTCCCTGCGTTACAAAGTAATAATATATGGTTGTTATATATACATTTGGCTATGCAAATACTGAAACTTTCGTATTTAGGAAGAAAGAGTAATTAAAAATATTTGAAAGTATTAATTAAAAAATGAAAATTAAAGTGGAGGAGTTCCATATGAGAAAAGGGCAGTGTATTAAACCGAATTAGGAATGAGTTACTTATGGAGATGTTCTAAATGAGAACGGGAAACAAAAAGGGAAAAAATGATAATGGAAATAATATAAGTAGTTTACTTTATATTATTTCGAGTTTAATTCAGATATAAAATTGTTGTATTAGATAGAATCTATGGGATGTTCTGTTTTTAAGTAAAAACAACTTTGTTTTACTTGCTATTCAAGAAACTTGACTTTTTCTCCTATGCGCTGGAAAATAATGTAACCAACTATTTTTTTTTTTTGAGGTAATAATGTAACAAGTTAGAATCAAAGATATATAAATATAATATCTCACAACAAATAAAAAAGACATACAATATGTAAAAACATTATATAACGCAGTGAAAAACACTCTTAAAAAAGGTGAAATTTAAATGGACTTAACCAAAGACTTTAGCGGCAAGATATATATATATATATATTTATATATATATATGGGCACCTATCCAGTAAGTAATTTTTTTTTATTACCTATACATAGGTATCAATTTGGCCAATGAAAATTGAACATGCACATTTTTTTATTGTAAAAAGTAAGAGAGAGAAAGAGCATTAATGATACACGTCTTTTCATGAACTTCATTATAGCCATTGGATCACCATTAAATGGTGATCTAACGGCTTAAAAAAAAATACCTACCCATAAGTAAAGAAAAAAAATACCTATTGAATTGGCAACCTATATATATATATATATATGTGTGTAAAGGAAATTATAAAAGAGAAGATTCTTTTTCTATTTTTGATAGCATACAATCTACTGAGAGCGTATATCTTGTTGGATATGCCGGGTTCACAGATAGGGGTGAACTTTGTGAACAAGCAAAACTAAAGAGGTGTAAACCATTTATAAGAGCGAAAAGTCGTTTTTTTTTTTTTTTATGTGTTTGGTTAGAAGGTGGCTTTTTAGAAACATTTATTTTTAAAAAAAGAGATTTAGGAACATTTATTTAATGTTAGGGAAATTAACCGACACGCTTCACTACTCATAGGTTTCCCCTGAAAAAGAAAGAAATGAAGAGTTTCTATTAAGGAAGCACTAAAAACGGTTCCACTTGTGTCTTTCTGCAAAAACGCGTACGATTCTACGGATTTGGCTTTTGAAGATCGCTCAATGGTAGGATATTTTTATTATTTTTCTTTTAAATCTTTTTAGTAAATTACAAAACTATCTTCTTATATAGATTTTTAATATTTTTTTTAATAAATGCTCTCGTTGCTTGACAAATACATATTTCAAGAGAAATACTAAAGAAAGCTGAAGGATACTTTATTTATTCATTGATATCTGTTCTTTTCAAAAACAAATTTCAAATTGTTAAAATAAATGACTTATCACTTGATTATTTTATTTAGAAAAATAAATAAAACAGGTGTTAATATATAAAAGAATACTACAATTAGAGATATCAAATGAGTTAGGTCGCCCTTTTGGCACGAGAGTACAACATAAAAAAATTTGGCCAAATGCAGTACCATATGAGGTGACTTTGTGCCGTATCGGGCTTTTGTTTTTGAGCACTATAGGCTGATATAGTACGAGCTTAGCCACGACCATGGTACTAGTATGATACGAGTATGACACGACTCAAAAAGCACAAAAACATAACTCTGAGTACTTTAAAAAATATTTATATTGCAAATTTTGTATATCTTTTTGATTTTGCTTCTTTCTTTTAGAAATAATTTTGCATAAGTGATTTTTAATTGAATATTTTCTTTCCAAATAATTATAGGTGTATTACATATTTTAGTTATTTTTTTCAATCAAAATATAATTTTTTTAATTAAATATTTTTTAAAAAATTTATAAAATATTAGTTGTCACAAAAATTTAGTAGGTCTATTGAAGTTCGGCACAAAGATAAGTTAGCACATTGGCTTTAATATGTTTGATGCAATAAGGGCGGCCTAGCACAACCACAAGCATGTCATGAATACTGCTGGAGATGTGTCTGTGTCTATAGGTCATATCGGGTTCAGAGTTTTAAAACTTAGACTAGTATGATACGATATTTTATTGGGCCATGCCAAGTAGGACACAAAGTACAAATGAGCTTACCTTTCACTAACACAACCCATTTAATATCTCTAGGCTATATGTAAAACACGTGTCAATAAGAATGTATTAAAACATAAGATATTGTAGTGGAATATATTTGTCAGGTAATAATTGAGAAAGATAGTGCTCTTAATTATCATATTTTCAAATTTTGGATCAACTCTGAAATTACTTTATTTATCATCTAAATTATGTTCACATTTTTAAATGGCAAAAATACCCATGTTAGTTTTTTTTAAATGACAAGCATAATTATTTAATGCTATTATCTAAACAGCACTAATAAATTATTATTCAGCAAAAAACTATTTTTATAACTACTCTTAGGGATAATTACAAAAGATAACATTAATTATGACCGTTCTGCAAATTCAACCCAATAGTTTAGCCCCTACAAAATTATATATCAACATTTTTACCTTTTATCAATTGTAAAGTGACCAATTCGCCCTTCATTAAATAGGGAATTCATATATATTAGGTTTCACTTATACCTGTTGCCAAACATGTAGAATTCTGTTAAACGTACCCTAAAGAAATAAACGAAAAATTAGCTTAAAACTAAATGACACAAAATCTATTAAAAATATCTTAAAACAAATATTCAACTTAAACTTCATTTAAGTTCAAAAATAAAATCAATAAAACAATTAGATCCAGATTGCCCCTGTTTAAACGCAAAATCTAAAAAATTAAAGAACTATAAGCTTAAAATTTAGTAATATTCAACATATATAGATTGTAACATAATTAATATAAAAATTGAACCCAAAAAAAAAAAAACCAAACGGAAACGTTAAGTGAGATTAATTCAAAGTCATGATCCATTATAAACCATTGCCATCTCCATCATTAATATGAACTAAACGTTCCTGTGGTTACGATAATATATATCTTCCAAAAAAAAATTACGAAATCATACAATACATATATATACGTTAAAAGTACATTCATACAATTAGGAACAACCGAAAAAAAAAAATTGAGATTAAGCGAAAAATCATTAGATCTATCGACCACCAACCCAAAGTTTTGAACTACCCAAAGAAATCATCAAACTTCAAAGTCCAAGAAGACCTATATAGTTAGTGGCGGCAAACTCATTGAAAGCTCAAATCAACAACAGACCTCCCTCATCACCGAGAGCTTCCGATAAGTCACAAGGTGACCCATGCTAGCCATGGACCCTGGCGAGTTCCTCCGTCGTGATAGCCATTAATATCAAGCAATCAAAGGACCGGAAAACCTCCAGGAGCTAGTTCTTGTTGAGGAGGACCTCGTAATTGATGTCAGGGAGAATGGCTTTGGCGGTTATTTTTTTCTTTTTCTTTTTGCATTTATCCCTTCTTTTCAAAGAAAAGTAGGAATGAAGTTAAGGAAACTGTTAAGCTTTAAAATACACAAAAACCGCAAAGGAACATGATGCTCAAGTCCATACAAATTAATTTTGACCAACTTAGATGAGATTTTAGACAGTAACTCGTGCATTACTGCAACCTTAGATCTCTCTCTCTCTCTCTCTCTCTCTCTCTGGGTATTAACTAGATGAAATTATTCCGGGAGTTAATTGTCAAGGACTTGGACTTATTTCTTTTTTGGCAATTATTTTTTGCGTTCTTTTAGCAGTTTTATATGAAATTTCTCTTGTCATTCCTGAACTACTTCTTTATACATGATCCCTGAATTTAGAGTATGTTTGATCTGTAATGAATATAAAAAAGAGAATTAAAAAAGACGTTTAGCCAGGAATCTTATCCTTCCTAACTCAATATTATTTCTTATGCCCTTTGTTGATGGAGGTTTTATCAACAATAAATTTATAAATAATCAAGAGATGTGGCTTGTGTGAATTGAAGTAAGAATTAAAGCAAATAAGGAGAGAGGGATTTATAGTGGTTCAGCTCCGAAAAAGATGAGCCTACGTCCACTGTTTTCTCACTATTTTATGAAGGANCTCGACTCCCTGCTGATTCTTTCGAAGACGCTTTTCGATGATCGTCCTTGTTCGCGGCTCAAGTGATCCTGGTTGTTGTTGGATTTACGAGAAGGCTGGGTACGACCACGGTTCGTACTCGAACTCTCCGTACGAGACTCTAGAGGCAAGTCTGCGACCTTGCCTTTTCCTTTGGAGGTGCGTTCTTCATGACGCTCCTGCTGTCTTAGCTGGTTGCGTCTTCTCGTCTCGAGAATCTGTATTCCCTTCGCAGGACGTTCTTTGGGACGTTTATGTTGTGGTGGAGTCACCATCTGCCCTTCAACAAGTCGTTGCAGAGTGTCATTGATCTGGTTAGTGACTTGCTGAAGGTTCACGAGCGTTTCCTCCATGCGATCCTGTCTTTGGGATAAGTTCTCTGTTGCCGTCATAGTAGGCTATTCCGGAGCAGGAGTCGCTTGTGTAGCAGCAGTACTCTGAGGTTGATTTTGGCTAGTACTGGTGGCTCTGGTAGTATTTCTGGTGTTTGCCATTATTGAAAAGGTGAAATTTGACTGTTGATTTCTGCCGGAATAGCCTTCCTTCTAGCGCCAATTGTTGATAGAGGTTTTATCAACAATAAATTTATAAATAATCAAGAGATGTGGCTTGTGTGAATTGAAGTAAGAATCAAAGCAAATAAGGAGAGAGGGATTTATAGTGGTTCAGCCCCGAAAAAGATGAGCCTACGTCCACTGTTTTCTCACTATTTTATGAAGGATTACAAGCACTCAAGGTTACAATCTCGTATGGAAATCGGAAAGACTGAAAAGCTATTGAAGAATACTCAAGACTTAGACTATTCAAAGCTTGGAATACTCTTAAGACTCTAAAACTTGAATTTCCTTGGATTGGATTGAAGTGAATTGTCCTTTCTTCGGAACATAGAGCCCCCTTTATATAGATAAAGGTAACCTTATGTCCCTAGGATCCTTATGTCTCTAGGTTCCTAATTGAATAATCGGGTAACTACACAATTGAGTAACGTAAATTAAGTAACAACTTAATTGGATAACCCTTAAAAAATGGGTAACTAGTTGATCACGAATAGGAGACTTCTGTTTCCCTTTCCTTATAGACTTCCTGCTTGACAGCACATACTTGTTTCCCTTTCCTTGTAGGTCTCCTGCTTGACAACATACACATGTAAAAAGAGACTACACGGAGAATGTCGCATATAACCATTACGGAGGAGGTCGCATGTAACCTACTCGGAGGAGGTCGCATATAACTATCACGGAAGAGGTCGCATGTAACCATCACGGAAGAGGTCGCATGTAACCATCACGGAAGAGGTCGCATGTAACCATCACGGAGGAGGTCGCAAATAACCCTTGGGATTTTAGACCGTACAACACCCTTTATTCTCTTTCTACTTATTTATTATTTAAATGACATTGGCAGTGATTGATAACGTTAAATCTTCATTTTACTATGGGAAGGACATGGAATGAGACATGATTATTGGGACAGGTGAACTCTTTCCAATAAATCCAACTAAAAAATCAAACCCAACTGTACATCTAGTTGTTAACTAACATTTCGTGTCCATCTATAGATTTTAATTACTTCGGATTTGTATTTTATTACTTTGATGTAACAACTTTGTGCAAAGAAAATATGGTTCTAATATATATCTTCCCACTATAATAAACGAGGTCTATAGCGATAGCATCTTGCTTGTTGTCGCTTCAGTAACAAGTTATGACAATATATGTTATCGTAGAAGTCGTCGATATAGGCATGTTTTCATGAATTGTGGACAGCTAAAAGAATTATCACATTGGCAAATGATAATATAACAGCCAAAAGAATTATCACATTGGCAAATTGAAGGATAAACTAATTGAATTTAGTAAATAAGACAATATTATTAGTACTAATCTCATTCTTAGAAGGTGTTATTATTAAAAAAAAAAAAAATCTCATTCTTAGGTGTGTACTATCACGTTCAATTAAGGGTTAATGGCATAAGACGTCCTTGAATAATCCAATTATATATGATAACTTAGTCCTCAAAGTTTCAATTGTAGTAATTAAGTTCCTGATTTTTTTTTATTTGTAGTAATTTAGTTCTTG
>JXTB01000310.1:222844-253106 GCA_002914805.1 Parasponia andersonii | reverse complement strand
CATTTCACTTCATTTGATTCGAAATCGTTAAAACTCTAGAAAAGTAGTCAGAAACTGACTCAGTCTCTGTCATGTGTAATAAATCAAACTCTCCTCTTAGAGTTTGAAGGCAGACTTTTTGACCTTTTCTTCTCCCTTGTATGAAATTTGAAGTTTCTCCTATGCTTCCTTAGCGGAGATTGCACTTGAGATTTTCTCAAACCCGTCGTCATCTAAGGCCTGGTAGGTGAGGAAGAGAGCTTTTTTGTCTCTCTTTCTTGAATCTTTTAAACTATCCTTCTGTGTTGAAGATAGTATTGCCTCATCTCTTGGCTCTTCATAGCCTTTCTCTACTACTTCCCAAACATCATGTGCTCTAAGGAGGACTTTCATTTTAATAGTCCAATTATCAAAGTTATTACATTGAAGTGGTGGAACTTGAAGAGATGCTAAACTGCCGGTAGCCATAACTCTTAACAGAGTAAACTTTTGGAAATTTTGACTGCACAGATTGATCCGAAACATCGAAAAACTTTAAGATTAACTTGGATATCAACTGATCAAAGTCAACGGTCAAATTCAATACTCGGTCAACGGTCAATGTTGGTCAACAGTCGGATCAACGACGCAGTCAATGACTACGACGGTGTAGTTAACGACGCGATCCAATGGTTCTGACAGCTCGGTCAACGGCTCTAATGGCTCGATCAACGGCTATGACGGCGTGGTCAAACGGCTCTGAGTCGGCTTAACTCGGTGAGTTGACTCAGTTATGACAGCAAATTTTCAACAACTCGTTCAGAGTTATTCGGACTCCGATTGGGCTGATTTTTGCAGCAACGTTTTCGTCTCGTCAAGCTCTTTGATTTGATATGTAATAGTAGTATATTTGCAACAAATAGATAATACTCTCAATCTCAAGAATTCTTTTCTGATGTGGAAGATCAGTCAAAACTGCAACTACAGAGCATACTTAGAATTTCATGAGAACTCATAACCTTTCTCTGATACCACTTTGTTGGAAAGTAAAAAAAACTTTATTATTAACTCAAATACTTTTACAAGAGAAAATTCTCAACTTCACTCTTCAAGCTCACTCACTCACTCACTAAAAGTTATGCTTCTTTCTCTTTTCTCTTCACTCTTAGAAGCATTGCTTCTTAGTTGATGCTTACAATTCAAATGGGGAGGGGTATTTATACTACATGAAAAACAATGAGAGCCACACAAATAAATAATTACAAAAATTCTTAAGCCGCACATATTTTCTTCTACACACTTCTAATAATAATCTAAGTAATCAAATAATTCACATGTAAAAAACTAATATCTAGCAAACACTAAAAGATTCTAGGTGGAAGGCTTCTTTAATTTGGACTTGGGTTTTTTTCTTTTATGAGCTTTGCACTTGGGCTAACTCCAACTTATTGGACCTCATGTTGATGGGCTTAAAACACTTCTTATAGGCTTAAACAAGTTTATTTTTCAACATATATTGTATATGTTTCGTACGTGTATATATATATATATATATATCATATAACACATGCAATATAAATCAACATTCTCAAATTAAGCCGCGGGGCAGGGAGTGATGGCGGGTTCTGGGTCCCGAACGTAGTGGGCTTCATTTTTGGGTATATGTTTGACACAAAATAATGATACTTAAGTTATTAAAATGTCATTAGAGTTATAAAACTTGATGATAGTTATATGTCAAAGTTAAAAGTTCATAATTTATAGAATAAGGATATCATGACTCATGAATATTTTATCTTTAACTTTTAAAGAGAAAGTGTACGAGAAATTAGTTCTATTATGTCTTATAGGTTTGTAAACTATATAGTGACTTGATTTGCCACCTTTGAAACTTGAGTTTTATGTATCTTTGTAAAGGAGTATGGTTGGGTTGTTCTACTTCCTATTTAATAATGGCTAAAAGTAGGTGAGATTATGATGAGCATGGACTCACTTGAGTGAGCTTGTCTTATAAAGAGAGAAAAGAAAGGTTTGGTTTTCCTTTTTTGGGTTGGTTAATATGATTATAAGAGTTTATAAATTTTGATTGTGCCATATATGTTCCAAACTTTTGATTATAGGAGACTGTAAGGGATAGAGTCATATTCCAAGCTTTTGATTACATTAATTAAAAACTCTACTTAAGAGAAGTTGCATGGAGTTCATCCTCCTAATTTGTTAATCACAAATTAAGCTTACCCACTACATCTTTTTTGATTTGTCATGAATTAGAAATTATATTCTAGATGTACTTTGAAAGATATTGCAAAGTTTATTGTCATTTTAATTGAATCACAGATGTTGGCAACTCGTGGAAAAAACTGAAAAATTGAGCAAATTTCTTTTAAAAAAAATACTATAGATGACGGTTTTTCTAGAAAATCATCATCTATTGTCATACCTATCCACACCAATAGATCATAGTTTTCTAGCAAAACTGCCATCGATAGTTAAACTTGTCAATATTTATAGCCAATAATTTTCTGGTAAATTCCATGTTTTATAAAAATTTATTATCCGTAGTCTTTTGTACGGAAGAAAAGATCACACTACTAGAGACGATAGTTTTGTAGACATCATCTTTACTTTTAGATCACAGTTTAAAACCATCATGTAAGTGGGTATTTTGTAGTAGTTCTCTAAACCAACAATCTTCTCCAACATGGCTACTTCTTTCACAAATTTTATACCTTTTTAATGATCTTTCTTCACTAGAACTTCTATGAAAATTCCCTCTGCCTTTGCCTGTTGAATTTTTTTCTCTTCCTTTACTAGTTATTCCTCCTCTATATAGCGTATCAGAATTAGTTGATTGTACATCATTGTTTTTGGGTCCAGTATTTAGATTTGACTGAAATGCATTATTGACTGACTTTTCAGAGTGGTGTTTCAATCTTTACCCAAATACTTTTAGGAACTCCATAAATTCTTCCAAGTCTAATTTTAATAGATTTTTTGTTCCTTCTATAATACCAACAATAGTATCAAACTTCTAAGGTAACATATTCAACATTATAGTCAAAACTGTCATCTATAGTAATTCCTGTCATCACTTAAAGACGACAGTTTTGCTAAACCGTCATCTGTAATCGTATAAATTACAACATTCTGTCCAAATTTTATGTTTTGTACTACAGTTACAAGCCATCGTCTTTGATACAGAAGAAAAGATCACACTGGCATAAACAATGATTTTATAAATGTTATCTTTATCTTTAGATTACTATTTAAAACCATTATCAAAGTGGTATTTTATAGTAATGTTTTCTCTAAACTAACAATCTTCTACAATATGGATGCTTCTTTTACAAATTTTACACCTTTATGATGATCCTTGTCACAACCCAAAACCTGAGCCAGTGGCAGAGGTTTTTTATAATTAGAATTATTTCAAAAATTCTAGTTTTTTATAAAACGGTCCATTTAAATAAAATAATTAGAATTTCATCTCGTAAACCACTCCCACAGTTCGTATACACCATTAAACATAGATCAAATAATTATTGAAAAATGCGAAATCAAATATAAATCCAAGCATCATCATCATCTACAACCAAACTCAAATCCCAGAATGACATACATAAGTTCTCAGGAATAATAGAAAGTAGTAATCTTTGTTCAATGCTAATATAAAATCCAAACAATCCAAACACTATGATGACAAGCTTCAAGCTTTACCAAGATAACGAACTACAGTCCAGATGACNATGAACTACAGTCCAGATGACCTCTTACTCCTCTTGATCACCAAAATTGCACTAGACACCACTTGAGGAAGAAGGTAGGGGGGTGAGCATAAAATACCTAATAGAAAAAACAATTACCCAGTCAAAAATATTTTAGTGATGGAGAATTCCTGCAAGGTTAGTTTAGTCAAAAACATACATATATATATAATCCAAACTGGAAATCCATATATATATATATATATAGGTTGCCAATCCAATAGGTATTTTTTTTCTTTACCTATGGGTAGGTATTTTTTTTTTTAGCCGTTGGATCACCATCTAATGGTGATCCAATGGCTATAATGAAGTGCATGAAAAGACGTGCATATTAATGCTCTTTCTCTCTCTTACTTTTTATAATAAAAAAATGTGCATGCTAAATTTTCATTGGCCAAATTGATACCTATCCATAGGTAAAAAAAAAAAAATACCTACTGGATTGGTGCCCATATATATATATATATAAAGCAGTGTAATCAAAACCATTCAATTCATATGCACATGACACAAATCAACCCATACCCATGAGCTCACATCCTTTCATCTGGTTAGAGTTCGAGAATGGCCAGAAATGAAAGCTGATGTCGAGACGAGTTCAACGGTGGCGACGACGAGTTGATTGGACGTCGGAGGAAGAAACGACGGGCGAAAAACCGTTTAGGTGGGGGTAACTTCAGGTGGTCTTTTCTCCAGCGAGGGGTAGCGGCGGCATCCTATTAGGGTAGGCAGGCGCGTCGAGCACGGCAGTGGCTTGTGGCACGGCAATGAACAGTAATAGAGAGTGGCTTTAGGGACCTTTGTGAAGAAGAATAAAAAAGGTGGGGGTTTTATGCAATTTTCAGAAACTATTGGTAGTGGGACACGTTTCACTACCTGACTGGACTGAAAAAAGTTTCTGAAATTCCACTTTGGCCGTAAATTTTAAAAGGATTCTTTTACTTTAATCCTTCTTTAATTATATTTTTATTCCCAGTTGGTAATTTCTTTTTCACTTTTGCCCCAAATGCATCTAGATTTTATTTTGTCTAAGTTCAACACTAATGATTTAATTTGAAATATTTTAAGATTTTTATTTAATTGATCTGAAAATATAAAATTACCAAAATACCCTTGAATTAAAATTACTTAATTACCCTTACAAATTTAGAATTTTACATCCTCTCCCCTTTATTGTTTGCCTGAACAACATTTTCTATATGAATTAAATCTAAAAATAAATCTCTTTCGAAAAAAAATCTAAAACTACATCAACTTATATAGCTAGGTAGCAAGTCACATAATCTATAAGATATCCTCAAGCAATATACCAAAAGCTAAAGAATAAACGTATCAAGTGGATAATCCAAAAGTTTAGCAACTCACTCTTCACAAACTCTATTTACGTCTTCCGTCTTCCGTCTTCCTTTGTGTAGAAAGTATGCCCATGGAACTATGCATTCAAAGAATAAATTTGTTAGAATATGATTTTTTTTTTTTTTTTTGATATGTGCAAGACTATGTTATGTATATATACTCTTATAGTGAAAAATACTCGAATGTTAGCTTGTTCAATAATTTTACTCATATATTTACATATATAGAAACCACATTCTATATTTGATAGTTGTCTAGGATACTATATGGAAATACATATTTGATAGTTGTCTAGGATACTATATGGAAATACATAGAGTGCATATATAGTATACTAAAATGGATAGTCTATAGTCAAGAAATATAAGATAATTATAATATGTTTACCTTAAGATTCTTATAAACAGGGTCATTTGTTCTATATGCTCTTGATCTTTTAGAGTCATTATATAGTTAGAATAGCGTTTTGATTGAAATCCACAAAATAGAATATACATAATACTCTTAGTTTATCAAAAAAATATTTAGTAATAATTAACTATCCAAAAAAGACTTACTCTACCATTATGAGGCCAATTTTCTCATATACGTCCAAGTTCAAAAGATCTCGAAACTAAATGTACTCTTTCAAGGAGTAAATAAGAAATAACATAACATTCTCTAATTATTCAATCATTAACAATTGTCATAAATAAGTTATTAAGGATAATAAAAATATCAACTGGTCTGTCAATATTTATTTTCTTTCTATTCTTATCAACATAGGGAAAAAAAACATAAACATAAATTAAAATTAATAAATATCAAATATTTACTAAATCTAATAATATTACCAATTTGAAAAAAAAAATAGGTAAGAGTTTCCTATATTTATATAAGTCCTGACAAATTTTGATTTCACAATCAATAATCAAGACAACATTAATATAAAAAATCACATACTATTATTTTATCCTTATATCACTATAGTGGACACAATTTCCTAGAACTTAATTTTCTCTACATCATATTTATCAAATCAGAATATAAATAGATATGCATATCCTCTGTGGCTAAGAAAATTAATTTGAGAATGTACCTTAAGTTATCATAAGCTTCTTCGGTGAGCTTATACTAATTGTGGCCAAGAATAATCTTCAACAAATTCTCAATATTTATCTTAAATTTGGAAAAAATTAGGAAAATAAAAATTAATCAAACAATGAAAGCAAACTATTATTATAGTCCTTGAGCAAATACCACATCACTTTTTTTTACGATGTCATAGATATACAATGTCATTTTTTTAGTTGCACTGTAGACATACAACGTCACCAATAAAGTAGTATCATATGTCAATGATCTATGATGTTAATTTTTTGGTGATATTATATTGATACTTTTCACGTCGCGTTATGAGAGGGACGTAGAATATTTTGAAAGGCCCAAATATGACCGTGCATCATAATGGTATAGCTGCTCTACTATATGATATTGCGTTATACACAACATCATTTAGACTATTTCACATTACATAAAAAGTGACGTAAAAAGCCTATTGCCCTCTTTTTGTCACGTTTTTGGTATAGGCTATATTCTTTTGATGTCGCTCGACATTAAAAAGCGTCGTAGTATACAGCTTTGTCTGTAACTTTTTCTAGTAGTGTATTTTGATCTAACTTATAAAGCTATGAATGGAGGATCAGGATCTCCAAAACGATATCTTGCCAGTGATTATCTTTACAAAAAATAAAAAAGAATAGTATTCAATTTGTTTTGAAGATCTTTGCAATGGCCAAGTACACGAGCTGGAGAAGAAAAGTACTGCCATTGTCTCATATCTCTAGCTTATGTTTTGTGGCCAATTTCTTTTTCCCATACGTGGCCTTGAACTTTGGCTTCGTGGACACGTGGCAAAATATTAGTACCGAGACAGGAAATGAGACACCAAAAAAAACATTTTTCCCCGACAATAGAGACACCAAACTTGAGAAAGAGATCTCATAAAAATGTGAAAAAGAAAAGAGAGATATTCGCAAAAGTACAAAGGAATTTCAGTGGGATCCCAAATTTCATAATTACATGTAGCTTTCAAAAAGAAAAAGAAAATTGATGCCTTATATAATTAGAAATTCTCTGATATTTACATCAGTTTATATAAAATCTAATATAAGCTATAAAAAGTGAATAGTTACACCAACAATATCTATTCACACAATTTTTTTTAAGGGGGGGTCATATTAGCATCCGTACGTCAATTATATGTGTTCACCTCGAAAGTAAATCAATGCAAAATCAAAAGCTTGTTCAAAAAATTTGTCTTTTTTAGAAATTGATATCACTAGCTAAACTCAGAGGGTACATTTAAGAACTGTTCTCGGTTAATTAGTGACATCTGTAGAAATAATAATGTGATCATTTAAACCTGCATTATTTGGCTCATCCTCCAACAATTTAAGCTTTGTTGCAAAATATATACATATATATGGGTTGTTTTTCAGATTCAATTTTTGTGGTTATACTTCCAAATTTCTCTTCATTCACTTTCGTCTGTCTTTAGATTATCTAACTAAAATATTCATGAAGTTGGCTAGGTTAATAATTCACATCATATTAATCATGATGCATGTTTGGCTTATAAACCTAAATTACGTTTACAACGAGTAGAGCCCGCTTTTCATGCAGTACGTATGTGAGAATATGTGTTTTTTTTTTTTTTTGGCACAGATAATTAGTAATTAAATAAAATTCGAGCCATGAAAAAAATAAATAATTAAGAAAGAAGAAAATGGTTAAATGTACATGATGAAGATGTGTGAAAGGATCAAAAGAAAATTGTTAAAAGGCAATCTTGATAGTTGATTATGCCGAATCTTGAATGTCTTTGAAAAAGGTAATATATGTGAACCGAAAATTGTAAAAGTGAATTCCCATTATGGTCTAGTTTTTTGTATTGTTATCCATTTACAATTTAATTCTTTTGAATTTGTCATAGTCACTAGAAATTTCAACAGACCAAGTAAACAATTAAGTCAAAGTTGAAAAAGCAACATGTCAATAGTCTTTGCACGGCGAACTGCAAATAATTTTGACATAATTCATCTAGACCTTATTCAAGCGTTATATTTTATTTCTTTTGTTTTTGTTTTTGTTTTTCCTTTTTTTTCATTTGATCTTTAATTGGCTCAATATACGAAGGGGAAGCAAAACAAAAAAAATAGTGAAAACAAAAGTAGAAAGATATAAAGCGAAAGAGACGAAAATAAAATCAATATTCTTTTTTGAGGGAAAAATAAATCAATATTTGAATATTAAAGTTGGAAAAAAAAAAGGAGCGAGAAAGACTGTCAAGGAACGTAAATATTAAGGGGGCATATTAAGAAACATAGTAAACTTTTAGAGGAAAAATCATTTTGAGGGGTGGCAAAATGAATATATTAGAAAAAATACATAAAATTTGCGGCGAAAATAGAAAATTCAAGAAGTTAATTGGTTGCTTCTAATCCCACTCAACCCTTCACAGATGTATAAATTTATTCGTACTGTATATAAAATATGAAAAGATATATATATATATATATATATATATATATATATAGACTTGGATTTTATATACGGTTTGTGGTTTGTGGCACAGATGTATTTGAACTATCTAATTTGTAGTAATTTGATACTCAAAATTTCAATTGTAACAAATATTTAGGCCCATGAACTTTTTGATTTGAAACAATTTTGATTCCTGAATTATCTAAATTACAACTTACTATTATATTATTGACAAAAAACATATGTGAGTAGTATATTATAGCATTTAAAAATGTAGTTAAAGGAAAATAAACTAAGCAAAAAGATTTAGAAAGAATGAAAGATGCATTACTTTCATATTTTAAGTTTCTTGGGGCAACAAAATTAGGAAAAAAATGTGATTATTCACATTTATGCTTGAAATACCTAGATTATTATTCAAATACACTTTTCAATGGATGTCCCCATGTACTCTTTACGTATGTTTTTACTTAAAAATTTAACATCATATTGTAATCGAGACCGTCCATAAACTAAATTATTGTAAATCATAAAATTCAAAGATTTAATTGCTAGAAATAGAATTTCGAGAACTAAATTACCATAAATTGAATAGTTCAAAAATTTGTGCTATTAACTTTTTTTATATAATAATAGGTAGGACACAGAAATTAGGACACATTTGAGATAAGATTCACTCGTACTTCATGTCATATTTAGTATGATTCACTAAAATATTGTGTGGTACAAAAATTATGCCAATCACAATAAACTTACAAAGTAATCGCTAATTTCTAATCGTCAATTAACATCAATTAACATATATTCTGCGAAAGAACAAATCAATTGATATCAATTTAGGTGTGAGAGTACTTCGCATTAACTTATTGTCTTATTTAGTAATGATTATTAGTATTGTTTATGTGTAATGTTGTAAACTGTTGAAAAATCATATAATATTTTAAGCAAAAATAAATATTTTTAAGTATCTTGCCTTGTGCTTGTTTAGGGCCTTGCCATCCTGTCTTTGTACCGTATTTGTACTTATGTCATGTTTGTGTAGATCGTGTCATACTGTGCGGTGCCTAAAAACACGAGCCCAATACAGCCCATGAGCCCAATGACACCTTGTTTTATTCCGTGCTTGGCACCAATGTTTTTGTACTGCTATCGTGCCGAATGGGCAGCCCAGTCCATTTGACTGGGCAACAAAAAGACGGTAGAGAAAGGGAAACTCGTTATTAGTTCCTATACAAGTTAATGGCCGGGTGAAAGATAAGGCCAATACTGCATTGGCCCCTTTGTCTAAGGGCCCAATTATACTAACAGCTAATAAAGTTGTTTCATTGTCATATACTATGTGCTAACAAAATACATCACTTTCTACTTTATGGTTCTTCGATACATCGATCATGTAGATGATCTACTACACTAGTTCTTGAGATCCACGGTCATGACTAGTCAAGAAGGTAATTGTCAAACATTACTAATGTGAAGCTCACATGGATTTCTCAATTCCCTCTATAGAAGCCGTTTCAATGTAGTTTTCTTGAGATATTTGTAGGATTTGAAAACTCATGATTAAAAGTTTCGTGGTGACAAGGGGGAAAAGGACATCAGGGTACAGAAAAAGGGCTTTGAATCAAACTTATTTATTCATTACAAGTACACGTGTAAAATATTTTTTCTTATTTCTCCAATATATATGGGCCTTTTTCTATAATACCGTTAGAACTTACTCCACATGTTAAAATATATATATCAAGCCAGCTGGTGCACCAATAATATGAGAACGAACTTACAACATTTATTTTCGCATAAATACTACGCTTTCGGGTTAATTTGGACTAATCATATATTTAGCTCGCTGAGCCAATTAAGACTAACTTAATGAACATTTGTGAGCATGTAACAGGAAAGAGTTTGAATCCTAATTAAATGAGCTTATATGTATTGTAATTTACATCCTTTTTGATAACTCATGTCTAGTATAGATGAACCTATTATGTTAATATTAGCAGTCAATTATTGTCATTGTTAATTTTCCTAATAAAATCAGGCTTTCTTTGGAAATTAGATTTTGTGTCTGGAAAAAAAAAAAAAAAAGATTATCGGAAAAATGTGAAGACAAAAAGAAAAAAGGAAATCAGATTCCAAAAGTTCCATAAAAATTTAGTTTGGAGCTTTCATTTTTTCAATTGATTTATAAAAATCTAAATACTCCAAAAATTGAATGAAATATTAACTTCCACTTTCTCTAAACTTGTTCTTCAATCAAAACAAGAGAACATAGAATTCCAAAATTATCTTTCTTTTTTTTTTTTCCTTCTCTAAAATTCCAAACATGGAATAATTGCAAACATAAAATTGGGAAGACGAAATGGACAAGTTTGAGTTACAACTCAAAGAACGAACTAAAAGCTGGCAAATTTCTTATTTTCATCGGTGCTTCCTATAAATGATGATTAAGGAAAGCATCTTGCTGTTGATCTTCATCAACCTTCTACAATGCTTGATGTTGTCAACGGCTGTTGGCAATAAAAGAAGGTGTGCCTCTCACGATCTGGCGGATGGCGCAACCCATCGCTTCAACCATCTCGCCGGCGTATCTCATCAGCCATGGTCGCAACCACAGCGCCCACAGCCCTATCACCGCTATCACTATGTCAAAACCCATTAATAAATATTCCTTGAACTATAGCTTTAATGCATTTCTAATCTATATTCTCACTGATCTGTCTCCACTCTCAAGTTCCTCATCTGTTCTTCTTCTCTATTTTCAGTAAAGGGTCTACGTACATTGGAAATTTTCATGATATCTTGAATATTAAAGGATGAAGCTATTGGTTGTTATGGATGATTTGGGATATGGTGGGTGATCCACAAGTTCTTCCTTCACAATGTCAACCACGGAGACTAACAGCTAGCAACCATTCAACTCCCACCTGATGGTCTTAAAATGGAAAGTGGTATATCTACAACTACAAGGCTGCCCATCCACGCAGAGTATAAATTCTAGTCATTAATTGTAAATTAATGATTATGACGAAATGTAGCATTTCATAACTCTAAGTTTTTAGCTTAACAGTATTTTATTATTATTATTATTTTTTTTTTTTTGGCTGATGAATATTGAGATTTGTCTACTGTCTTCTTATTAACTGATTAATTAAAGTTTTGTGTATACTGGTTAGTTGAGATTTGTCTACTAATTGGTTTAATTTTGCCAACTGATTACTTTATTATTATTATTATTATTTGGTTCTTTCAGAGATTGAATTTGATTGAGACTTAAAACCACACCAAAGTTGATTTTAGGGAAAGCAACTATAGTTCAAAATATATTTAGTTGGATATTACGTGACAAAATTTGGATTTTAGAATTGGTATGTATAAAAGCTCTCAAATGAGAGAATCAAAAGTAAAGTTGAATAGCAACTAAACTTGTATTTGTAACTAAATAAAGTTCTTTTTCTTTTCTTTTTTTAAGTAGAACATAAGTATATATACATATAGGGTACCAATTTAGTAGGTATATTTTTTTTACTTATAATTTGGCCAATGAAAATTATTATGTATATTTTTCTATATTAAAAAGTAAAAAAAAAAAAGTATTAATAATACACATTTTTTCATACATTTTATAATAATCGTTACATCACTATTAAATGATAATCTAATAATTAGAAAAAAATACTTACACAGATTAAAAAAAATACCTACTAAATTAGTAACTATATATAAAAAGATATATACTAAATTGGTAACTATATATAAGGGTATTTACACTGAGTAGATTAACTAATAGCTTCATGGTAATAACAACTATCCCTCATAAATTTTATAAAAAATGACACCTAGTGTCATCCAATCATCTATTTAACTTTATTCAAATAGTCCAAATATTCTTTTGTCTCTGTCTTGGTCACTCTAAACCTCTTCACTAGCCTCGTTCTAATCAGAGTCAGAGAAATGAAATAATCGGATTTAGCAATAGTTAAATTCAAAGCACTTTTACAACAAAGAAAATGCAATTCTAAGGATTCCTTCTGTATTTTTGGATCTACAGTAGTGGTTCTTTTAAAGTTGACAAAATATAGGGTAATCTATGACAGATTTAATTTGCTAGTACAAAAATGTAAAGTTTATTCAAAAAAACGTAAACGAAAAGAAACAAAACAATACAAATAAGAAAACACAAAGTAAATTGAAATAAATAAAAGTAAAATAATTATTTAAAAGTTTTTCTTCCAACTTTAGGTCTAAAGATTATTAGAAGATCGAATCATTTCTTTCTTCGACTTGAGTAAGTTGGAAAGTGTTCCACCCATGTTAAAGCCCAATTTTCTACGAGAAAAAGACATGGACAGAACTAATTTGGGCCGAAATTACTTTTTTATAATTTTTTTAAGAATGATAGTTATAGGAGTGTAAAGTACGCTTTGACCTATAGTTAGGAACTTTTTTTATCGTAAAAAACTCCTAAAACTTTCACAAATAATGATTTTTTCAAATGTCGTTTTTAAAACTTCACAAACAAGTCGTTTCGGCCGAAGTTAGTCTTACCCAAGTCCGTTCCCCATTTTCTACAAGCCCATTTATTTTTAGGTTCTTGTGTTGGGCCCTTGAAGCTCAACTACTGTGAAATTATACTTATAATCCTTTTTGTGCATCATATTTCACAGATACCGGTGTTAAAATTTTCTTTCAAAAATATCTTTTTTTGTATTATACATTTTATATATAAAATATTTGTTTACATTTCTCTTACAACGAGTATAAAAATGGGTATTCAAAAAAATATGCTTAATATAACGAGTTTCTTACAAAATTCCAAATCAGAAGTACCAAAAATTGCAAAATTTCAGATGGTCTGACTCTTTGAAAGAAAAATATTATTTTTTAAATGATTTTAGAATAATAACACTTTTAATAAAACTTCATAAAATTATTACTTTAAAAATGATTTTAGAATAATAACACTTTTATTAAAAATTTATAAAAAGATTATTTTTAAAAAATTAATATTTTTCGGTGGCACTCTAGGCAATGATTACTTTGGATAACCAATGTATTGATTTGAAATATCCAATCAAGTTATTTCAAGTATCTCATTAATTAATAAAAATGGTATTTTTCTAAATACTTTTAAAAGTGATATTTTTTAAATAAATCTAGAATTTTTCAAATAATTTAAAAATGCAGAGCTTTTAATTTTTTTTTTGAAAAATTACGATAAAAATCAAATTTCACTTAATAAAACAAGTATTTATCAACTTTTCCGGTCTAATTACATTAGGAGTCTGAGAAAGAAATAACAGCAAAAAAAAATTGCGTGATAATTAGTGAATAACAATATTTAGCTTTCTCATTATCGAGCTAATGCCATCCTAATAATCAAAATGGCCTTCAACAGAGTGTTCCTCGTAATCATGAAGGACAATCCTTATTGCACCAGGAGATTGTTCCAACTTTGGATCCGTTTCCACTAGCTTTTTAGCAGCCTTTTCAATGTTCTTATTATTAAGCTTAGTTAGTATGATATATTTTGCACAATTTTCACGGCAGCCTGATATTTCTAAACCTCAACGTGTTGACGAGGTTGATATTTACAACTTCGATCGCGAACCACATCTTGATTGTGCGACTGACTTATTCAGTTTAACACCCTGAAATCTAACATTATCTCATCATATCAATTTCAATTGGTCAGAAATCGATTTTCACTTTTGACTACAAAATTAATCTCGAACCGTTATTTTCTATTGATGCTAATTTAGTATTAATTAATATAACTCTGGTTTTAAGTTAGTTCAAAATATTTTCGCAATTTTTTAGCATAATTAATCTTATGCAATTTATGTATGAGAGATTTATTTGTGTTTAATTAAACTTTAAACTACCAATATTTTGGGTTGTCAAGCCAAACACCTTATTTCTATGAAATTGATATTTTCAATTGGAGGGAAGACTGAATAATTTTGAGAAAACGACACTCTCCAGTACATTTTAAGATATACTACCAAAAATACAATCTCTAGAAAATAATTATTTTTCTGTACAATTTTTGATAATATTTTTCTAAATACTTAGCTATAAGTTGGTTTTTCAAAGTTATTTTCTCAGTTTCTAATAACCAAATTTGGTTTCTTTGATTATACTTCTTGGTTTCTAATAAATAGATAATTTCTTTTATTTTTCATCGTTGGTTTCTCTAATTATTACTAGTTTTGTCAGTTTCCAGTAATCAAATTAATTTTCTAGTTTCTAGTGACTAGATTAATTATTCTAGTTCTAGTTATTTAGTTTCTCTGATAAACAAATAATTTTTTTTATTTATTATCGTTGATTTCTCATTGGTACTAAAATTTAAGTTAGTTTCTTAATTTCTGTAATCAAATTATTGATTTCAATTACGTAGTTAGTTATTAGAAATCATTAACTAATATATAACAAAGAAACTAAATTAATTTCTTGCAATAACTCGAGATTTTGAGAAACTAATTTCAAGCTGAAGTATTTAGAAAAATATTTCTAAAAATCATACGGAAAAAATAATTATTTTCTGAGTATCGTATTTTTTATATTGTTTTCGAAAAGATAGATATAAGTATCCAAAATCAAATAATTTTTTCTTTTTGAAAAAAAAAACATTAATAGGATAATTTTATAAAATAAAAAAACAACTTTTGAAATAGAGAAAGTTTTGAAAATAATTTTCAGAATTGAGGTACATCTAAATTGTTTTAAACTTTCTGATTATTTTCTAGTTCTCAAAATGATGATCTATAAAAGTCATATATTTTGCTCAAAATCTCTCATTTCTACCGTTTAAATCTCTCTCTCTTTGTAGTTACGTTGGTCGCACATTCTCCCCTTTCTTGTATCCAAAAAAAAATCCTCTATCTCTTTGTTATTTTTTTAAAAAATTTTATTTATTTAACGCATATAGTGTTTATTGACCTTTAGATTTCAATATAATAGTAAAATTTATTTAAATCCTAGTTGAATCCGTTAACATTTTCTTTTGAAAAAAATCAAATGATCTATTAAAAGATAAAGAAGAGAAAAATATATAAATTTGAAACACATTCAAAAATAAATAAAAAGGAAACAATTACGATAAATATTTCTAGCTTCTTTAGCTAGTAGTGATGATTTTGTAATTTTTTATTTTTCTTTTTTTCTTTGAACGAGAAAGAAATTCACTAATTCACTTCGGTAAGGATAACTGCGGATGATGTGAAATTTAATATTATATATTCGCTAAGCTTTTGTTGGTGGCTGTGACTTGTGTAGTTAGCAAGGAAGCTGGTAAACCATCTGGCAGATAGCTTTGGGGTACGTTCCAGCGTAGAGCGATCCACATAGAATAGCCCAAATCTCGTGTCGTAACCATCTGCCCACTCAAAGTTGTCCATCAACGACCATATGAAATATCCCCTCACATTAGCACCCTTCCTATAAATCATAATCACGAAGGAAACATTGTCAAGGGTAACGCTAATTATATATATATATGGGCACTAATCTAATATATTAATTTGGTTAATGAAAATTTAGTAAGTATATTTTTTTATTGTAAAAAATAAAAAATAGAAAGAACATTAATGAGATGTAAGTCTTTTCATGTATTTTATTATAGTCATTGGATCACCATTAGATGGTGATCTAACGGCTAAAAAAAAATATATACCTATAAACTCATTTGGAAAAAAAGAAAATACGGATTGGCAACAATATACACGGATTGACAACCATATATATTTGGATTGACAACCATATATATCTATCCATAGATAAAGAAAAAAAATACTTATTGGATTGACAACCATATATATATATATATATATGACAATATAGTATAGAAACAACTGGCCGGGTCCATTTCTTAGACTTACGTGACATTGTCCTAACTTAATCACGTGCTTTGATACTTTTTGCACCGACACTTCGATTGGCATATATATATATATATATATATATATATATATCTATATATATAGGTTGCCAATCCAATAAGTATTTTTTTTCTTTACCTATAAGTAGGTATTTTTTTTTTAGCTATTGGATCACCATCTAATGATAATTNAAATACATTGAGCTATTAATTTCAATTGTTTATCAAGAGGGAGGAACTCCATCATGCTCTTCTCCCCTTTCAGCATCAAGCTCTTCTAAGTTTTTTCTTCTAGGTGTTTCTCTCTACTAGAGAGGTTCTTCCCTTTTTCTGGTATAGGCTTTTTCCTTATTCTTTGTTTATTTTTGGATTTTTTATTCAATAATTCCTTATTTTGGGAGAATAATTTCTCACCTAGATCTAAATCGTGTATGTGCTTAGTACACCTAGATCTAAAACTGTGGTAATTTGTGTTATTTCTAGTTTATTTTTTAATTTTTGTGTAGTTGTCCTCTAATACATCCAGATTTAGATCTGTACTGGTTTGTGTTATTTTTAATTAGTTTCAATTTTTGTGTGGTTGTCCACAAAATTTGAATCAATTTTGATTCAGATCTAAATTGATAATTACTCTAGCGAATCAGAATTTGCAGAATCTCTTCCTTTGAATCAATCAGAGTTGCCAATTTAGATTGTGTAGAATCAAGAAGAGTCATTGAAGTATTCTATTTTACTTTTAGGAATTTTCTCTGAGATCGTCATCAGGGACCACAGGTATTTCGAGATCTACAAGGGTGTTATCATCTTAAAGTTTTTAAATTGATTACCTAATTCTCATTGTAAGAGGTTATATGTAACTCGATTAGTTATTGCAACCCTTACCTGAATTTAGTAAAATTATTTCGCTTTTCAAAAAAAAATCAATTATTTATTGCCATTTGCAGGTGAATATGACATATGCGAATTTCGACTTTTGCTATATCTATTTATATAGGTAATCATATACTATAATTCACACTAATCAATAATAGACTTCATGATTCTCACAAATAATGAAAAATATGGATGGAGAGTGTACTACCTTGGATCCATGATTCAAGACTAACATCAACTTAATAATTCATGTTATCTTGTCGTATTCAGGTCGATATAATATGATAGTATTCTAATCAGAACACAATGTGATTAATAAACGTGCTAAAAATCTAAACCTAAATATAACACAATTAATATGTGTATAACTTATTTAATAAATATATCATCTGTTATATTATGATCTATTTGACATGATTGCTTAAATTTAATCCAATTAAGCACTAATTAATTTAACTAAATACATGTAATTGTATTTAGAATCAATAAAATTGTATTTAAAATACTAAAATATTTATGTCATATTGGCATAACACACAAATGACACATTTAATTAAATATATTACACAAATCATTTTTGAGTCAACGGATTAATCCAAAATGCATCAATTTATTATCATGTTATATGTTTCAAATAAAATAAATCACTCAAGTTTATTTATTTCATGTCGTTTTTTAATGCTACCCTAATTGTCACTAACTGACATGACCTAATTCTCACTAACTGACATGACGCACTAGTATTATATATTTGGTGCGAAAGATAGACAAACTTGGTCCACCGCAATTTTTACCTTACACAAATACTATAACCATATGTGAATTATGAAACATCGCAAAGCATTATTAGAGTTCCATGTTTTCGGTCTAAATATTGAATACCGAATGTTGGAAGCTGTGCAAGCTTATCTATTATTGAAATTGTGATGACGTGAATTTTTTTTTTGAATATGAAATACGTGTTGATGGATGTGTGAATAGAAGTAAAAAGGCAACCGTCGTAACAATAGTGAATAGAACAGCCGTCATAGCAATAGTGAAAAGAGACAGTCGTAATAGTAATACTAAAAGGTAGTATTCCCACTACCTTTTAAGACCTATAAATAGAAACTTCATTCATTATTCTCTTTATCCTAAAACTTGAACGCATTTCAAATTCTCTCTTGTAATTAAATCCTTTCTTTCTCTTTATTTCTCCTTTCAAAGAGAGTAGAGTTTCTTTGTAAAAGAAGAAGTTTCAAAGAGTGGTAGTGTAAGGTATGAATGAGAGAATACTTGTAAGAAAGTGTTTGGGTGTATTAGGATCATTGGGTAGAAAATAGGAAAATCTATGTGATTATAGAAACTTTTCATATAGTGAAATTCTTTTCTGAGAGACAGTGGTTTTTCTCCTGATTTAGGAATTTTCTACTTAAATTCTTGTATTCTGAGATTGGTTTCTATTCTCTATTATTATTTCTCTATTATTCTGACATTACTTTAAAGTGAGATCCTGGGAGCGGTGAATCTAGGTCGGTCAGATTCTCAACAAGTGGTATTAGGGCTGGGTTCTTTGGTGCACTATAACTTGATGTTAGTCTAAGAAATTATGTGTAAGGAGGTTGTGTTCAAGTAGGAGCATTTGAATTCTTTAATCCTTCTTGGAAATTTTCTTAGCGGTTTTTCAAGTTAGAAGTACAAAGCAAGATGTCAGGAAATAAGATTTCAATTCCGATTAGAGCTGATGAGGAGAAATTTGATGGGAACATCAATTTTGGCTTATGGCCAATATAAGTCAAGGATTTATTGATTCAATCTGAATTACACAGGGTTTTGAAAGGCAGAGAAGCTTATAAGAGCAAACATTCTGAGAAATCCACTATGAGCAATAAAGACTGGGATGATCTGGATGAGAGAGCTGCAAGTACGATACGTATGTGTTTGGCCAAAAATGTCCTTACAAATGTGCTTAGAATAATGACAACCAAAGGTCTCTGGAGAAAGCTTGAAGAATTATATCAAGCAAAATGTGTCTCAAATTGAGTGTGCCTGAAAGAGCAGTTTCATACATAGCGTATGAATGAAGGTACGAAAATTTCTGATCATCTAAGTATCTTATGATATCGTTTTGAATTGGAGGCTATTGGAATGAAGATTGAAAATGAAGATAAGGCATTGCGATTTATCTGGTCTCTTTCACCTTCAATGAGCATATGAAACCTATTTTGGTGCATGGGAAGATACTGTAGTTTATTATGAGGTCACAAGTAAACTTTTGTCTGAAGAAATAAGGCTTATTCTGAGGTCACAAGTAAACTTTTGTCTGAAGAAATAAGGCTGACGGGTGGTGGAAGTAATATTTCATCTGAAGGCTCAGCCTTGGCAGTTGATACTAGGAAGAAAAACTCCATGAAAAAGAATGTAATCTGCTGAGAGTGTGGATAATCTGGGTACCTGAAAAGAAATTGTCAAAAAAGTGGAACAGTCTCGGCAAAAAGCTCTAAATATGGTGATGCTGCTAATATTGTCTCCTATGATGGAGATGATGATCTTGTCCTTTGATTATGATATGTACATCTTCATGGCATGCCACTAATCTCCAAAGACGCGATAAAATAAGATTTGTCATAATTAGTGGCAGCAAGTTTGCACATAGGCATTGGTTTGACATTGATGTAAGGTATGTGCTGAATGATGTCGATGACCGATGAACTCCAGGAGAAGCTAAACATAGGAGTAAGCACCATAATTATCAGCAAGGTTCTTTCAATATGAGCCGAGATGAAATTCTTAGAATTCGTCAATTCTAAGTGGTATGTATACTCATATGGTGGAGTATGATTTTCAGTAAAGATAATGATAGCAATGTAAGCTATGAGATGAGACGTATGTGAAGATGTGATTGAAATCAAGTCTTCAAGTGAGAGATTGTTGATGTATATATGAATAGAAGTAAAAAGGGCAGCCGTCATAGCAATAGTGAAAAGGATAGTCGTCATAGCAATAGTGAAAAGGGGCAGCTGTAATAACAATAGTAAAAGGTAGTGTTCTCACTACTTTTCAAGGTCTATAAATAGATACTGCATTCATTATTCTCTTCATCCCAAAACTTAAAAGTATTTCAAGTTCTCTCTTCTAATTAAATCATTTATTTCTCTTTATTTCTCCTTTCAAAGAGAATAGAGTTTCTTTGTGAAAGAAGAAGTTTCAAAGAGTGGCAATGTAAGATGTGAATGAGAGAATACTTGTGAGAAAGTGCTTAGGTGTATTGGGGTCATTGGGTAGAAAAAAGAAAAATCTATGTGATTATAGAAACTTTTCATATAGTGAAATTCTTTTCTGAAAGACAGTGGTTTTTCTCTTAATTTGGGAATTTTCCACTTAAATTTTTGTGTTGTGAGAATAGTTTCTATTCCCTATTATTATTTCTCTATTATTCTCACATTTCTTTGAATTGAAATCTTAGAAACGGCGAATCTGGGTCAATCAGATACCTAACAAAACCGATGACATATATAGTTTTCGAGTTTTTAATTCTCAAAAGGAACAAATTTATTTATTTATTTATTTTTCAAGAAAACGCTATAATTTACGGGTTTGATTATTATAACCATTTTGCAAAAATAAATTTATACAATGGAATATAGTTACTATTTGTTAGCTAGTTACAATTACCTTACTGCACTGGCTAAAGCGGAAAGGTAGGCTTTATGAAATTTGACGCGATTGAGATCTTGAAGCAGTTCTTCTACTTGTTCATTCTCCTGAATTGGCGATGTATATCCTGGGGAAAACTTCAAATTGTTTAAGTTTCTTAAATAATAGTAATAATTATAGCCAATTAACATCATTGCATACGAGAATGTTATACAACCTTTTTTTTCCTTTTCTTTTCTAGGGAAAATATAGCTATAAATAGCTTTATGGCGTGTACATGTATGCGTTACTCACCATTCTCAGTAACGAACATCGGCATGTTATTGTATCTATGCTTAATGTAGTCAATAATCTTCTCCATACCTCTTGGAACTACATAGAACCTTGCTTTTCCAGTCTACAAATTAACAACAAAACTCGAACATAATTGGACTATATAGAAAATAGACGAAGATCAAAAGGCACGGAGTTTAATAAAAAGATTAAAAAAATAATTAACAATAAGCCAAGTTATGTGTTAACGTTGACTTGATTAAGATCTAAATCTATCCTATTTCATATAAGTTACATATGAGTTAGCTTGGTAATATTTATGCTCTCTTTTTTGAAAGTAAAGTAAGGGATAAAGATTTTCTCAAACAACAATTTGATGATATCTATATCTTTCATTCCATTTTTTAAGGAAATATAAATATTGCCAAGTTAATAACTGCTATGATAATTTTTAAAAGAAAAAAAAAACCAAAAAAAAAACATAGAAAACTCAGTATCTATAGTCTACATCTATGGCATACCGGTTGCCCAATTGGAATACCATCTCGTTCTCCGGTGGATTCGACAAATCCTTGAATCGGGTGGTCCCCAACGGAGAAGCAATTAGTGGAGTGGATGCAGTCTTTGATGTACAAAGTTGAGTAGTGATTGATGCCAATGTAGTCTATACTGCCTCTTATAAGAAGCTCTTTCTCTTTGGATGTAAACCTTGGCAATTTCAACCCAATGCAGTGTCGCATTTCTGGCGGGTAATCTCCATATACTAGAGGATCTAACGCCCTGCCGAATTTTCAGAGGGAACGAAAAAGAACTTCAAAAAAACGAATTCAAAGAAAACTGATTTTCTTATATTCTTTTTGTGATATTAATTAACGCAATAAGAATCTAAGAAATATTTGTTGGATCACAGCTAACACGTATAATAGTCAATTATTTTGGAGATAATATCACTTTTTATATATTGTATTTTCACACTTTCTTCAAATTATGTATTGTGTTTTAATTATTATCAATATTATCTTAAATTTGAAATCTATTACAAATTTATATCTGACACTAATTAAAAAATGATTAATTTATCAAGATGTTGTTTAAAAAATTAAAAATAAACAATATATTATATTACCACTACATTATATTGGTGGGTAAAAACTACTGAATTTCTTCTTCGCATAAGCTGGTTGGTTTTGGTTTTCTTACATCCCGATCCCCCACTCCCCCCTTCCCCAAAAAAAAAAAAATAAAAGAAAAAAAGAAAGAAAACTTTACCTTTTAAAATTATATTTTTTTTCCTTCCCATAAACTAGTTGGTTTTCTTACATCCCCCCCCAAAAAAAAGAAAAAGAAAGAAAACTTTATCTTTTAAAATTATATATGTTACTCTGTTTATAATTATAAAAAAAAAAAACAAAACAAAAGCAAAAGAAAGCATGAGGTTAAATGAAACCAAGACCCTAAAAGGTTATAAAGAACTTTTTTTTAATAAGATCCTACCAATATTAATAATCAAGTCTTATCATAATTTATCAAGTTAAAAAGAAAGATTGTTATGGCAGTTGAAAAATGAATTTGAGTTCTTCAAAAGAAGAGGAAAAAAAAAACATGTCACGTTTGTTCAATATTGTATTTGTTAAAACGTTATGTTAGCCAAATCATGAATGAGATTAGTTATTTCAAGATGACTATATATATACTCCTATATATATATATCTATCTATCTATATGTGTATTAACTAAAAATGTAAGAAAAAATATCTTAAAATGATCTCGTATTTCCCCTAATATTTTAAGAAATATGAGAAAATTTACTTTAATTTAGTTTTTTTTTCAACTACAAAAGCTTTGTAATTGATTATTCTTTAAATTTCGATCTCATCATATTCTTAAAATTAGAGAAATTGATGGAAATGGCAAAATTATCTTAGTAAATGATAGATTTAGATTTAAAATAAATTTAAAAATTGTCTATACTAGTTCTCAAATAACATTCAATTTTTCAAATGATCTTATTATAAGTAATAAAATAATTTTTAAACAATTATTTATGTATCCAAACACAAAGTACAAATGTAATATAAACTTAAATCTATCATCCGCTAAGAGTAATTTTGTCATTTTTTATTAATTTTCCCAATTTAGCTTATCTAAAAAGGTCGAATTCAAAAAATAGTCAAATTATAAAGATTTTTGTAATAAAAAATCAAATTCAATGAGACTTTTCCTATTTTTTTAAAACATAGGGATTTCGTTAAAAAATATATAAATAAATGCAATGTCATTTTAAACGTTTACTCAAAAAGGTAATTAATACTGAAATAGTTACCAAGCGACAGTGAAGGCCAGAGCTCTACTAACAGCATCCCTATCCATCCATTCGTCTCTAAGTGGTTCATACATGAATGCAAGCACAACAATTCCAATAAAGCCACCTTGTCTGACCTGCGTAAACACTATCCTCAACCTCAATCTGAAAACTAATCATTAATATATTGAAGCAAAAAAAAAATATAATTATTATGTGGTAAAGATCATATATATACATATATACACGTATCGCATCTATACTCAAAGTTAAAAATGTGTACCTTAATAGATGTAGTTTGATAATGCAATTTATACGAAAAGATTATAAATATTTACTCTTCCAAGGACTATAGAAGTATATGTTGGAATTAGGTAGTCCATTTAGTGCACCCCTAATTAGGTTACCTGAAAGTGCTTGCGGTAAAGATCAGCAACTATGGCATGTGAAATTAACATGTTGTGCAAGGCAATGAGAGGCTCCGTATCGGAATTGCCGGCGGAGCAATTCCCGAACGGCGGCGAACAGTGACCTGGTGGGTATACTCCCCTTAGATAGGCAAAGTTTGCCCAGTGGTTTGGCTCGTTCAGGGTCACCCAGTACTTCACTCTATCTCCAAATTCCTTGAAACATATTGTGGCAAAATGTACAAAATCATCCCTATGACAAAAAAGAGAGAACAAAAAATAAAATAATAATACATATTTCTGGAGGTACTAAATAATATGAACTATAGATCATTAGTTAGTTTTTTTTTTTTTTTCCCCCCTTTTTGATGGAAACTATATAGAATTAGTTTGTTGGAATAATTGCCTTATTAAAGGATGTAGCCATCCCCCGTATGTGTCCTCTAGTATCTGTGGCAGCTCAAGATGACAAATTGTCACAAATGGTTCAATTCCTGCACATGATATTATATCCATTATCTGAAAAGTGACTAGAAATAAAACAAATAAATAATAAGAATAATTAAGAAATAAAGCTTTGTTCTAGTTCTAAACTTTTTTTTTAAAAAAAAAAAAAGTGGAATAAATCAGATGGTTGTTAATTTATAAGAAAAGGGAGATACCTCTGAGCAACAGGTTGTCGATAATTTTATTATAGAACATTATCCCTCTTGGGTTAACATCGCCAAATTTTCCTCCTGTAGTAGTAGTACTTAAGCTCAGAATGATCATTGATTAAGCTAGACGAATCATATAATTAATTAGCAGAAATATTTCATAAACAATCATTTACGAATAAATATATACATACTAGGCAGAATTCTTGTCCAAGAAATTGAGAACCGATATGCAGTCACCCCAAGAGAATGCAGTAACTCAATATCTTCCTGTAAAAATCCCAAAAAATGATAAATAAAATAAAATAAAACAGAGTACAGAAAAAATATTTATTATTTATTAGCTTTCAATTAATAGCTTTATATATATAAGGTAATGAAAATCAATATAATTAGCCAAATATGTACCAGATACCGATGGTAATGGTCATCTGCAATGTCACCGTTGTCATTATTTATAATGTTTCCTGAAATATTTGTCATTTGACATGAAACAGAACATGATTAGTATAGGAATATTCATAAAAAGGAAAATCTATACATAGCTAACACTAATCTATATATATTCTACGATGTTTAACCAAAAAAAAAACACTAATATATATAAAGTTAGACTATAATCCCACGATATAAAATTTGGGCACTAGCACCCAGCATTTATCACAAAAGTGGTCCGCATTTGGAAGTTAATTATTTTGTCATTTATCTTGGGTAGAAACCTGCAATAGCATGTTTGGATAACATATTATGTTATGTGGCTTTTTCTAAGCATAAGAAGGGTTATTTTGGTATGTGGCTTTTTTCAAGCATAAGAAGTGTTATTTTGGTCTTCTTGACACCTTGAAATACCTATATGTAGCAAATGACATATAATATGGTTACTTTCTTGACATCTTGAAATACCTATATGTAGCAAATGACATATAATATGGTTACTTCCTAAGATAACGGGAAAACCTTGTTTAGGTAACAATACAATGCCCAAAAGAGACATTTTTTGGGAAAGAATATAACAAGGACTTCTAGCCTAGACTTGTATACAGATTTGAATCTCTACGTAAAATGTAAAAAACATGCAACATTATTATTTGTTTAGCTAATACGAGAATCTTATTTAGGTAACAAGACAAGGCCTAGTAGAGTAATATTTTTTGGGAAAAGAATACAACATAGCCCAACAAATATATTTAAAGAATTGCATATTAATTTTTTGTTATTAAGAGTGACTAATGATCGTATTAAATCGTAATTAAATTATGTTACCACATATTTACTGGTTGATGATTTTATCATATTACCACACGAATATAATGCAATATATATAACTATTGATGACCGCTTAAATATTTCTAACCAACTAAAAAAAATAAAATCGCAATTATACTTTTAGGTATTTAATTTTGTATTGACAGAAAATAAAGATAGATTATTAATACTTTTTATTGCCAATATTCAATACTGCTAAAAGATATAGCCAACTATTCACACATACAAGAGATTAAAATTTTAAATATCAAATGATTGACACAACGAGAGTAAAATAGAAAACAAGTTGTCCTAGTATTTTGTAATACCGTATCTTTTGCTTGGAAAATTTAAGGTTTTCTACCATTAATAGGTTTGAAATTTTGTGAATTATATTATAAATTTTGAAAACTTGTATACATAGATATATAATATTTTCATGAAATAACAAAATGGATTTTGTTTCACTGTTCTACATCCATATGGCGTACATGTAGAAATAAATACAATATTATTAGTCGTCTATTAGATCTTATTATGACAAATTATATATGAGAATTCATGCAACAAAAGCAAAACTAAAAACCGATAAAATAAGCCATAAATTAATATAAGAATATGTGAAAATATACCCATAGAAATCAATTCATATAGGCAAGAACAATAACAAGAAGGCTCATTTGATCATGCTTCTTACAACTTAATAATAAGGAATAACAAGTAAGCCCTTTCAAAAGCACATTAATACTCCCTAAAGCATAAGTATATAGATGAGAGAGTTTTAGTAAAAAATTATTAATAGAACAAAGTGTAATTAAGCAAATAGCATAAAAAACAATCAAAAAAGAATAGTATCACTTTTATACCTTATATTTTGAAAGTTTGTTCAAATTGTATTTTATGTTTTGGTTATTATCAACATTGACCTTTAGATTTGAATTCTGTTATAAATTTATATCCTGACACCAATTTAGAACAATTAATTTATTAAAATGTTATTTAAAAAATATTTAAAAAATTGAAAATAAACCACATAAAAACTGATCTAAGAATAAGTTTATTAAATCATATTGGTAAATTAATTGCTCTAAATTGATGTTAGGGTATAAATTTGTAACAGATATTAAATCTAAGGATTAATACTAATAATAACTAAAACACAAATACAAACTGAATAAAGTGTTAAAATATAATGTATAAAAGTTATATTATCCAAAAAAATAGAAAACACAAAACATATGTTTATAAAAAATAAAATAATAAATAAAAAACACCACTAACAACATCAACAAAGTAATGGGCTATTTTAGTACATGATAGATTATTCCAAAACATTAAATAACAAAGTCATCAACCTACTAAAATCCTTCCACATCAAATATATGACAATTGATTAATATACCTAGTTGCAGGATAATATAGAATTTAACACAATACTCAAAGGTTAGGGATAAAACAAGTGAAATAATCCAATAAATTTTGTCTTAATCAAGCATATGAGAGCAATTAATGATATTTTAGCAAATAATATAATTCACTAAATTTTGTGATTATGCTTAATAATATTAAATTAATGAAAAATTTCTTCAGTTAATATAATTTGATACAAAATTATTCTAAGTTGAGCATATGGCATTAAGAGATAGCGTTTTACTAAGTTCTATCACTTACCTGTTCAAATTATGCTTAGTCGTATTTTATTAGTATTAAATTTCACTAATTAATGATAAAGCAATCAATTATAGTCTAAGCTTTGCATTTAAGAGTATATAATAGTATTTTACTAAGTACTACAGTCCACTGAGTTGTGAATTTATACTTAGTCCCATTAAAGAAATATGAAATTTTACTAATTAAAGCAAATTTGTCTAATTTTGGTCTTAGTGGAGCATGTAAGAGTAATTAATAGTGTTCTACTAAGTACCATAATCCACTAAATTTTTAATTTATACTTAGTGCTATTAAAGTAAGGGTGAATTGCAAAAAAATACTCTAAAGTTTAGGTGTTCTATAATTTAATATCTGAAGTTTGAACTCTGTAAAATAATACATGAAATTAAGAATTTGCAAAAATTAATCCAATGCACTGATTTTTTGACTATTTTTTTTAATTAAAAGGCCGTTGTCTTTTTTCTTTAAAATTAATTTTTTTTTTTTTTTTTTCTTTATTTTTGTTGTTTTTTTTTTTTTTATTACTCAAAGTTATTCAAAAAAAAATTTAAAGTATTAATTTTTAGAATTTCTTAATCTAATTGCATTCTTTTACAGAGTTCAAACTTTATAATTTAAATTATAGAATGTCCAAACTTTAGAATATTTTTTTTTACTCTTAAAGTAACGTAAAATTTGCTAATTTATGCAATTTTAGTCTTCATGGTATTACGTTGTAATGAAATTTCTCTAATTAATGACAAAGTAACCAATTATAGTCTAAACTGAAAATTTGAGAGTACGTAATAAGTCCTACTAAGTACTATAGCCTACTCTCTTTTTTTTTTTTAGGCAATATAGTCCACTAAGCTGTGAACTTATGCTTAGTGCTATTAAATTATTGTGAATTCCACTAATTAATATAAATTTATTCAATTTTAGCCTTAGTCGAGCATGTGAGAGTCATCGGTAATGTTCTACTGAGTACTATAATTTACAAATTTTTGTAATTATGCTACTAACTATCGTATCTTATTAATTTATATCAGTATGCCTAGTGGTATTAAATTAACGTGGAATTTCACTACTTAGTAAGAGTTTTATCCCTAAAGAAAATTACAATTTTATCCAGAATTTAACTTGTTCAGTGAAATGAGAATCTTTAGGACACAATTTCAATGATACGTTAATTGTGTACAGAAAACGACAAATGTCTTTACTGGCACACTATACCAATTTTTGTCCGACATTTCTTTTACATTTTTTATCTCGTTGTCCTTTCTACAAAGTTCTCTCCATAATCTTTTTTAATAAAAAAAAAAAGATGTTTTAAAAATATATCCAAACATCCTAAAGCTCTAAAAAAATCTTTAAAAGCTATGCTAATCAAGTTCTATATTTTAGTATGTACTTAGTCAAATTGGAAGACTAAATTATTTACGAAAACATGTCAAATTGGAAGACTAAATTATTTACGAAAACATGAAATATATTGTAATGATTTTGAAGGTTAGACCATCTTTAATGTATTATGTTAAAAAAATAGTTTGTTAATACTAAATTTAGCATAACATGTCAAATTTAGCATCATTTTTAAATTTTGCTCAAATGCATGTATACTAAAAGAAATACTATTTTGTATTTCAAACATTAATTTCACGTATTAAACATATTTTTTTCTATTATATTCTCTTATTATTTTATATTTAATTATTAATTATAAAAATCAACTTTAACTACTAATTTAGAAGAACTCATATTCTATATAACTAAACAAATTAGTCGATGCAAAAAAAAAAATACAAATAAAAACATGTTCTTCTATTAATTATAATTTATTGTAATTTAGTAAGATAAGCTTATAAATAAAATTTAATGAAAGAAATAAAGGAGGATCTATTGCCACACATCTACCCTTCTCACACTTTTACTAAAACCACCCTAATTTAAACATTAAAATTGAATCTATGCTTATTGCACCCCTTTATTCTTCCAAAATAACCCCTACAATCAAAATCTAGTTTCCTTTTCGCACACATCATCTTCTTCTCCTCTAACGACGTAGAGGGACCCATATTTTTTCAATAATTCTCTCCTTTCCCCTCTTTTTTCCTCCCATGATATGTTGTTAGGGCTTCAAATTAATTCGTCTATCTTCATATTTCTTTCAATGTACACCATTCTTTGGTGCTTAGATTTAACATGGATTATAGATATTTGGGTTTTACCCACTATATCGATTGAAACGCAAGATAAAAAAGCAAGAACACTTCAAAGTAAAATATAAATAAACTCACTAACTTATCGTCATTGTTATCTAAATTTTAATCAGTTCAATATATAGAAATATAACTTGAAATAGAAAAGATTGAATATTTGCGATTGTGAGAATTGTCTAAATATAGTATGAAGAGATGTATACAGTTGTTTAGCTATTTAAGGATCTTTTCAAAAAAATCAAAGGTTGAAATGTGGATAATATTACTTTTTCAGGATTTTTACTCAGAAGTAGATTTAGTTAGGGTTATTTTGTGATTAAAAAATTTATTAAAATTAGTGTGTGGAGAGTAGACAAAAGGTGGCAATAGAATCACTCAAAAAATAAATATATACATTGAATTTTGATAGTATTATAAAATACAAATATTTTATATATAAATAGTGACAATATTGTAAATAACAATACGTACTAAAATTTTATGTGTATTATATTTTATGTTATATTTTATATTTGGCAT